>CM056510.1:40350073-40763890 GCA_029783415.1 Anisodus acutangulus | reverse complement strand
ATAAGATAAAGATTAAAGGCCTGAATAGTCTTATCACCAGATGGAATGCTAAAACACTGTAACCATTAAACTTAAGTTTATTCATACATCCATAAGTTCTATTCACTGTACTGTACAGTTGCACATATTATAATATTCCATTGAATTGCATTTTGTAATCAACACAGCAAGATTTCACTCGGTATAGTGCAACTTACTTCCATTATCGAGAAAATCATCTTTACTCCATTCATTCAAAAATCACGTGCTCCTACCAACATGAAAATGCTTAGCTACTTATCACCATGAGCCACCACCATCCCTACTCTCTAGCATTATCATTTCTACCAATATTTTATCCAACAGAACACCAAAAATGACTAAAACCTTTTTCATAAATATTAGTTTAAGTAGGAAACATTTCACAGCATATCTAAAAAGGCCCATGGCTTGTCATAAAAAAACAAAAAGGCCCATGGTAACCATGAAATCCAACACAGCAAACAATACATAGGAATAATATTATACTCAATTGCAGACATTACTCATGAAATAAACGCGGTAAAATTTTTGAGTATACTTTTTAAGTATAAAATTAAATAGGAGCTTAAAAGAAGAACCTGTAAACGGGCAAGCAATTGCTCCTGGCTATAACCCATTATCTTCGTAGATATCAAGAATTTTTACTTTGTGCCTCACTCAACTGGTACAAGTTGTGCGAGGCTTCTTTTTGTTTTACAAATTGGTGGATTCAAAGTTTGTGGACCCAAAAGTGTAATATTTGGATCCCACTAATTTGTGAAACAAAAAGAAGCCTCACACAACTTGTGTCAGTTGAGCGAGGCACAAAATAAAGTTTCTCCTAGATCTGTTGTTAGAGCTTAAGAGATTTTTCTTAATTATTTTTTTATTGGAGATCAAAAGTTTTACGAGCATTTTTAATTTAACCGGTCCAGTTAAGTAAGAGACAAAATTACACATCATACTCATAGTTTTCCATTTTTGAATTTTCAAAAATGCACTCAATTATGAAAAAATCGGTTTTTTGGCCTTCTTTGATCTTCTCTTAATCACTTTTTCTAGTCTGAGTTGCTGGAATATCTTTTTGTAGATTTTGGTCGATAACTGAATTTCCAAACATAAACACCAAGGCACTGTCTAAGTCAAATCAACTTGACTTTAATTCGGATGACCACTGAAAATCACAGTCGCCAAGCCAGTATGTTTGAAGACCCAATATACCGGAAAAACTCTACTAAAGCATTTCGGATGTTGATGTTTATAATAATTACTCCATTATTTAACTATTGAACTTAACCTCCAAAAGTCAAAAAGACAATTAACAACTTGAGTGCAACACCAAAAAGATAACAACAACCTCAGTTCACTTCAAGCTTTCCCCTCCCATACAATCAATATGACAAATAAAAATGAGCAGAGCTAGAATACTATGAAGACACGGTATCAATAGATTAATTAATTCCACATCTATTCCAAACAAGTTAGGTCGTTTATATCAATACTCTGTACCCATTCAGTATCCAAAGGATTCATCATAATTTCACCCTTTTTGTCCCACCACAACCCTTTTGTGAGCTTATTGGAACTAGCTATACAGAGGCGGAGATTTGACATTTATGAGTTCAGGATCTTTGTTTTTAAAAGTTACTGGGTTCTAAATAATTTGTAATTTGTAAATATTCAATAATTTTTTAATACAAATATAAGGTTTGAACCAAAGATACTGGTTTCAGCCGAAACGGCACCCGATGAGCTAGCTCCGCCCATGCTTGGCAAAGCTCACATTGGCCAGTTATATACGCAGACACTTAAATTAACAATAATACACACAACTAATAACCACAAAGTTGAAAAATCGTATAATCACTAAGAAATATTTACCTGATAATAAAGAGCAAATAGAATTAGGAATCTATAGGTCGAGCTTGAGTTCTTCTGTTTGATCGGAGAAATAGTGGAGGATGTATGGGGCGACCCGAATCACGGCGACCCAAGTACCGAACAGTGCCACGTGGGTCTTCAACTGCTTCAAAGCAGCTGCCTTGTCGGGTTTACGCATGAACATTCCTGGAAACATTTTTGTGCTTCTGAGATTTGAGATTGAACGATCTAAAACCCTAGCTTCCAACTGAGTTGCGACAACCGGTGAGGGATTTAGACTTTTTCTGTTGGGTCTTGTTTAGTGATAGTCGATCTGGGCCTCAGGCCCAAGTTTTTAGAGGAATGTTAGGCCGGGTCTAAGATGACTGTAGTCAACCCACTAAGGGGTCATGCATTAAAAAAAAAAAGTTTACATTAGCTTTTTGTATTAATAATCTCTTTTTTGGTATACTTTTTCAATCTATGTATTAGTTATACAACATATTTGGTATTATCTTATGCATAACTAATACAAGTAAATCATGGTATTAGCAATACCAATGTTATTAATGCATGCATAAGCTTAGTTAAGGTTTGTTTATATAAATACCCTCCAAATTCTTTAGCTTTATAATCTAATCAATAGTCAATCCACCACTTTATTTTTTAAAAGGAAGCATATGTTGCGGATGTAAATTATTTAAATGTGTAAAAAAATATGAATCCTAACAAAGTAGAACAATATAGATTGGATGCAATTCTACTATTTTGGCAATTTCGCAACGTCAATAGCATCAAAATACACAATAACGACCTGATGAGAAATTGAAATAAGAATTATCAGTGCCAACAAAATAAAGAATTTGGTATTTGAGCTTCCTTTTTTTCTCTTCGACTCTTTCCATTTCGATGTACTATTCATAAAATGTATTTAAATCAGATCTAATGGTTAATGCCTAATTAACTTGTATTACTCACATATTTAGGATTTTGGTACAGTCCTTTCTGTTTTGGAGTTACTCATCATGTATATAGAAATTCGCAACTATTCTCTGCATGAACTTTGTGAATGTGTTTCCTATTAATTGTTGTGATCCCATGAATTCACTTTTTCTCCTTCAGTTTTCAGATATTTACTTTAGATGTAAAATTTTGTGAAAATGCTTTAGAATAATTAAGTATCAAATTTGCATTAATATAATAGCATATTTTAATCAAGCATAGATTTTGAAGGGATAAGAAACTATGGAATACATGTTTTTAATACACCAAATCAAACAGTAGATAAGAAATAATCTCAACATAACTAATGTCAGCATAACTAATATCACCATTACTAATACACCCTATTCAGTGTTATTCTTATGCACTCTACCAAACGATCCCTAAGGTTTTTAAGGAATTTGATTCTTGAAATACCATCATCGTTAATTAAGTGAACCTTATGATAAAATTGTTTTAATAACTTCTTGTTTGATATAATTTATGTAGCTATAATGAAGTTTTCTTTTATTAGGTTTTCTGGCTGATTAAATAAATTATAAGAAAATAAATGAAGAAATAAAAATTTGGTAAGAATTGGGTTATGTCTCGTCGTTTAACTAATTTTGACCTAATTTATCTCAGTCCAAGTAACTTTTGGAAGGATCGGTGACCCAATAAAATACTAACAAGTTACCCTATTGGGATAGATGTTAACTTGTACCCAATTTTTAGAACTTTTATGGCAGGTTTATCCGCTTTGGAATAACTTCAGACATTAGGTATTTGAAGTTAGGCATTTCTTCCTAAAGTTCAGAAAAAAATGGATGAACATCAGTCATATATGCATGAACTTCAGGCAAAAATAGTTGAGTCATATTTGTTTGAACTTCAGGCAAAAATAGTAGAGTCATATTTACTTGAACTTCAAGCAAAAATAGTTGAACTTATGGCATAAGTGCTAGAAATTGAAGAAAAATATGACTAAACTTGAGTCATATTTGCTTGAATTTCATGTTGTGTTTTTTAACTGTATGAATGAAAAATAGAAGAGACACATTTTGGATTGCACCTCTTCATCTCACCCTTTCACTTATGATGAATTCAGAGTCCTTGCCTCATATTTTAGACATCAATCTGAATTTTCTCCCCTCTTAATTCTCTGCATTTGGTTTTTAAAATAAAATATCATAGAACCGTGTGATTTGTTGTGGCCATTTGAGTTCGCCGAAATTTTGCAATTTCCATTGCCGCTGTCACATAATAGTTTTTTGTTGTATTCTGAGAGAAATTAATCCATTAACATTGACAACTGTGATGGGATTATATTTCTTAAGGACACACAAGAAATTTTTAGGCTCGAAAATTTTCTGTTTCATCTATTTTTGATCTAACGCTTTATCATTCTACTTTTGGCTTTAAAAGCATAAACTGATTTTACGAAAATACTACTTTGAACACTAAAGATAACAAGCTTAAGAAATCTAACTTTTTACTATTTTAATCTTTTGTGTTCTGATTTGTAAAGGAGATAAAAAAAAAGGTATTATTTTCAAAGATAAAAAAGTACTTTTTTAGAAGATTTAAAAAAAGTACTCTTGTCATAAATAAAAAGTACTCTTGTTGGAGACTAAAATCTTTGTGGTTTTCTACTCAGTTGTTTAGAAATTAAAATATGTGTGATTTTCTACTCCAAGTTACTACTCGATTTAAAGAACATAAAAACTCTACCGATTTAATAACGTTTGTTGGTTGAAGATATAAAATCTTCACTGGTTGTTTTATTCGGTTTGAAGAGATAAAAACTTTACCGATTTGTTAAATTTGTTTTTGTCAGAAATTATTCAGTTTGAAGATAAATGGTGAATGCACCAGATTACAAGTATGGTTCTACAATTACGGTATATAAGGAGACGTTTTGGTGACAAAGTTATAAAAGTTCAAAAGAAATATGAATGTGTGATAAATTTTTTATTACAATGGTGAAAGCACGAGTGGTGAATATTGATCGTTAAGAAAGGAAAAGAAAAGATTTTGTGCTTGTCGATTGATGAAATTAGATTTCAATTGGAAAAACAACATGTTACTTTTAGATATGTCATTACGAGAGGGCTGCCACAAGTTCAAATTGACGAATATGTGAATTGTCTTTGAAACGGCGCTGCAAATGAGTGTCACACTTCGAGAAGTGTGAATTTCCATTTTAAAAGAAGGATAAGTGATATATGTAAACCAACATATGAAAAAATTGGGTGTAGACCCTTAAATCTTTATTTTCTTGTTCTATTTAATTGCCAGAAACATTGAAAACATATTTGATCATGAATAAGAGACAAACTTTTAACGGTTGAAGGTGGTCAAAGGGACAACATTAAAGTAGAGATACATGATTAATGAAGAAAGTGATAAAAATCGGGTTCTACTTTTTATACTTAGTTCGTCTATTAATTTTTTGCCTTTATGATTTATAAAACTCAGTTTTTATAAATGTTAGGGTAACTATTTATTATTTGATGATCTCAAATTATATTCTATTTACGTGCCATAAAATTAATTAATTGATTTGATAGCATGCTAGGGAAAATTATTTTTAAGGGTGTAAGGCATGAATTAGGCTTACATTATTATTTGAAAATTATTCTCGAGATCATGAAAATAAGATGTATATATCATTTTTTGGATCAAAGAATATGCCAAATTTGGGTCATGTTGGACCTCTACATTTGATGGTCTGTGTAAGTGATCTATTTTATTCCTAGTAAAATGATACTTTGATAATTTAGAAAGATGCATTTTTTGCATCTTCGTTCGTTAGAATATTTCCGGTAAAAGTAAAAACTTATATTCCTATATTATAGTGTTGCCTTTGAAATTCTATAATTTGCAAATGGGATATATAATTGTTGAGGAATAGCTTTAATATTATTGGAAAATAGAAGAAAGTCGTCGGTTTGACCTATTCAATTTCATCAACATAAATTGATAGAAAAATTGAATTTGATATGGCGAAAATCATCGCATCAAATAAATGAAATATGATGCAAAAAGTACTAAATTCGGGTTATACTTTCTCTACTTTTTTTGATAAATTTTCTACCCGTTGTGATTTGTTGAAATTTTAATTCTACAATTATGAGGGTGTAGGTAGAAAGTTAAAGGAGATGTGGGAGGAAGCAATTTTTACGATTAGCCGGATATTCAATTGAGTGTCCCATAGAAAAACACAATTTATTCCATATGAAATATGAAAAGAAAGAAAGTTTAATTTGAATTACTTTAAAGTGTGGGGATGTTTTGATAAAGTGCATGTTCCTAAATTCAAAAGGATAAAAATAGGACCGAAAGCCATTGATTATGTTTTCATAAAATATGCCACCAATAGTAAAGGACATCAATTTCTGGTAGAATAAGAAAAACGTTGATTTATTGACATTATTGTATTATGTCAATCCCACAATATATGTCCTTGACAAATATTGATATGGTAGTTAGTGAAATTTTCACATAACTCATTCGGTATTGGTGAGTACTAGTTGATCAAAATACTCATTTGATATTTGATCATATGTCTTTTCATTAAAAGTTGTGTTCTTTAATTTCGTGAGGAATGCCACTTGAAATATAATATTATGTTCTTTCATGAACGAATGTCGCTATTGTCGATTTATATCATTATCGTCAATTGGTTCTTCGATTTATAGACCAATGAATTTATATGCTCAATGAATTGTCTTGTCTTTTCAAAGTTGTGTTCTTTAATTTCGTGAGGGGTGTCACTTGAAATATAATATTATGTTCTTTCATGAACGAATGTCGCTTGAAAGGTTATGCCTTTTCATGATGAAATCTGTTTGTTAATAGACAACTCTTTGAAAAGACAAAACTATTCATTGAGCATATAAATTCATTGGTCTATAAATCGAAGAATCAATTGACGATAATGACATAAATCGACAATAGCTTGGATTTTTACATCGGTATATGTGCTATTAGTTAGATATTTGAAGTGGACTTATAAAAAGTGGAATGGTTGAAATATATATATATATATATATATATATATATATATATATATATATATATACACACACACACACACAACTGATGTCAACCATCCACAAGTATTATGATCTACGATATATCCTATTTACAAATATGCGTTACTTTATAATAAATATCTCATGATTCGAGGGGTATGTTGATGCAAATTGAATCACTAGATCAAATGAAATTAAATCCATAAATGGATATGTTTTTACCGTTGGTGGAGGAGCATTGTCTTGAAAATCGTCCAAACAGACATGTATCCACTCCAAAAAGGAGTCTATGTTCATAGCTTTAGATAAAATTGGTGAAGAAGTTGAATGGCTACGAAATTTCCTGGAAGACATTCCATTATGGGCCAAACGATCGGCTACTATATGCATACATTGCGATAGCATAACAACGATAGGAAGGGTTGCGATCATATTATGTATAACGGAAAAATCATCATCTACGACGAAGACATAATATCGTTAGACAACTACTAGCTAGTGGAATTATCGCAATTGACTATGTAAAGTCAAAGGATAATGTGTCAGATCCACTTACAATAGGCCTAGCTAGAGAGGCGGTTGAGAATAATCGAAGGGAATAGAACTATGGCCGAGGACAAGTCAACATAGCGATAACTCTACCTAGAAGACTGGATATCCCAAGATCTAGGTTCAAGGAGATCAAACAAAGTTATGATTGACAGTTCAACATTGTCAAATAAATTTTTTGATCCATTCTCATGATGAAGACAATGTTCATTAACAAGGATAAAGCGTTAAGGCTTTTTAATGATTTCTAAGTTTGATACAAGGTATATCAAATAGTGTTTCTATAGGATTACACGTTTAGGAATCACCTCTGTAAGTGTGAAGTGTAAGCCGCTTCAAGAAGAATTCTGTAAGGCTAATTCTCTATGCACTTACGAGACTAGGCGCGGTTCATGGCTGAAACGAACACAACAATGAGAATCAAAGACGGTTAAAGGGTTAATTGTGTGACATGTGGTTGTCTAGGTATACACCAAATTTTGACGGTTCAAAGATATCAAATCTACTGATTGATCGAGTATATCCGACATATGTTTACTATGAAAAGTTCAAATGAAAATCTACTTATCCAGATGTGATTAATCCTTACTTACAGATCGCACAGATTTCATGCATGTTTTCACACATATGGTCATTCCTCATTCATGTGGGGATTGTTGAATTTTTAACAGGTGTGAATGAAAAATGGAAGAGGCACCTTTTTGATTGCACCTCTTCATCTCACACTTTCACTTTTTGTAAATTTAGAGGCCTTGCCTCATATTTTAGACACCGAAAAATTTGAATTTTCTCCCCTCTTAATTCTCTGCATTTGGTTTTTAAAACAAAAATATCGTAGAGCCGTGTGATTTGTTGCCGCCATTTGAGTTCGCCAAAGTTCTGCAATTTGTATTGCCGCTATTGCAGAATTATTTTTCGTTCTATCCTGGTAGGAATTAATCCATTAACCTTGACAATTATGAGGGCATTGGATTTCTTAAGGACACACAAAAAATCTGTGGGCTCGAAAATTTTCTATTTCATCTATTTCTGATCTAACGTTTTTTCGTTTTGTTTTTGAGTTTAAAAGCAGAAACTAATTTTACAAAAAAATTGCTTTAAACACTAAAGATAACACTTCAACCATATAAGACTTCAAACACCGCATGTCTGTTCCACATTTGATAGACTTGTAAATTTTGTGCAAATATGACTTAAATGATAACCGCAAAATCGGGTATATGTGCACTTTGGCCGGTGACCCGCCTATCTAATGACTCGGATTTGACTTATTCAAATTCAGCTTAATCCCACTCATTTGACACTTTTAGTTATACTGGAGGATTGGGCATTTACTCTTATTTCATTAAATCCAATATATTACTACTACATTGTATACCAATTCATGTACACTTAACTTGACAAGTTCATGATATTAGAGTTATTTTGCACTTTCCCAGTGTTAAATATTTTCTCAAAAACGACACGCTCTTGTCGATTGTAGGTTTGGATCTCATTGCTGTCACTTCTTTTTTTCCTTCTAAAAGCAAATAAAAATAGAGAACCCATAAACCTATCAAGTGCTGCAACTTAGGTAAATTACCGTTTCCATGAGTCAAATGTAAGTCCAATGGATTGTGTTTTACAAGTCTAGAATCATAGCTTTAAGGGAAATTCCATCCTAAAAAGTTGGTACTTAGCCAAATACTTAAGCCAATATAACTTTGACTAGCTCTCAACTTTCCACACTTCCACTCACGTCATTCCTATTGTTTTATTCCACTCTTCTTCGTTCCACGTCATAATATAAATCCACATTTTTTTGTTTCATTTATTTCTTTTTATCTCAAAATATTTCATATTGATGCTACAACAACAGTAGTCAAAATAGATTTTGCGTTTTGACCAAAACATATGCTAAATCTTCAATTTGATTAAAATCTTGGGATCTTTATCGTGTTATCGTATCTTATACGGCCCGACTTAAAACTAAGAGAAAGATTATCATGTCCCATAAACCAAAAACAATCATTTAAAAATACTTCAGTCTTCTCTGTGTTTGTGATGTGCTCGCTTCGAAAAATGAATCCCAAAGTTTATAAGCACCACAACATCCAATTAAATAACGCCACATCAGCAACAGCAACAAAAGAAGTCCAGGACAATGCAGTGGGACCACCCCGCGCATTAAATTCAGTAATGGCGACGTGTCCTCCCTCCACAAAACTTCATCAACAGTGACGCGACGCACCACAAAATAATCACCACTTCCCTCTCTCTCTTTCGCCAGTCAAAACCCACAAACACAAAAAACGCACTACATTCCCCATTAACCAATCCCCCTCGCATAGAGGACCAGAAAAATAAAAGCACCTATATTCCGCGACCAGTAACCAACGGCGAAAATTCAAAAATCCATGATTCCCGATAGAACCTCTAGATAGGATTCTAACCCAGATGAAGTTTTGACCATCTATAGAAAAAGAATGAATGAATGAATGAATCTTGTAGAATTTTCAAAATATTCTTTAATTTCTTTCAAAAATCATCTGTTTCTCACGTTTCGTGAATATTCGAAAGCCAACATAATAATGAGCGGCTATGATATTATAAATTTCTTCCTCTTAACCGAATCTGTTGCACCAGGAGCCGTTGCACCAGGTGCTAAAATACGGGTGTTGAATCCATTGAGTAAAAACGGATTGTAATTATATGGTGAACCTTCGTTAATTGCCCTGCACCTCATCATCATGATCCACCACCATATACCTCCTGCTCCCTCACCGGCGTCCGCAACCGTGCCGCCACACCATAACGATTCTCAGAAAGCTCCTTCACCTCCAACGCCACCGTTTCATCATTCGTCTACATTGCCAACTCCATCAACGTCCACGTCAACATCAGATTTATCAACAACTCCACCGCCATCTAAGTTACCGATTGATTTCAGTCCTCCTTTAATAACGATGGTTGTTATCATCGCTACCGCTTTCGTCATTATTACGTACTCACGGTTACTCTCACGTCATCTACTCCGTCTACACGGCCGTTATAGACTGTGGCGTCGCCGACGTTACGTTCCGTCATCTGCAGGCGATATCGAGTCGCCTCCTTATCCGTTTGATCCTACTGATGCTTTCCACGTGCTATCTCCATACGGATTGGATGATTCAGTGATCAAAACTATTCCTCTTTCAGTCCACACACTAAAAGGCGGCGTTCACGATTGTGCGGTTTGTTTACTGGAGTTCGAAGAGAACGATTATATGCGTACGCTTCCAGTTTGTTCACATGCCTTTCACGTGGACTGTATTGATATATGGCTCAAATCACACGCGAATTGTCCGTTATGTCGTGCCGGAATATTCCGTCCGGAATCACCGTTTACTCCGTTAATGGCTGCAAGGATTCGACCGAGCTTCGATGATATGATGCTAGAGAGCACAATTCTAGAACCTTTACCTGAAATTCAACTAGAATCTGATACAACAACGGTATCAGAGATCACATTAGAACCGTCGATTCAATCAGAAGAGAGATTTAACCGACGTGATATTTTGCTAAAACGATCTTATTCCTTTGGATTTGAGAGGAATTTAGGATCAGAGAGATCACTAGTGTTGGAACCAGCAACAGCATCACCATGGCGGTACCGTAAAGCAATAGGATCAGGAAGCTTCTGGAGCAAAAGACCGTCACCGTTCAGCTCATTAACGAAGTCCACAGTATTCTCGTTCCGGTATTACAGAGGAATGAAATCACCCTTTTTCCGACGGACTAGAGGTGGATTTTCCCCATTATCGGAGTCAAGCGTGAGATATAGTACCGGTGGAGGTTCTTCGAGAAGAAGCAAATCATTCGCAAGTCCAATGTTCATGAGAACATCGGTGACCGGAGGAGCATTCTCGTCCAGCCGGTTAAGAAGCGGTGATCCAGAAGCCTTACTGTCACCGGACAGGTATCACAGACGGTGAAGATAACAACACATGGAGAGGATTGAATGAGCTAACAACAACCGTCCGATCGATCACAGTTATGGTGGACGGTGATCGAGGGCGCGGGTGATGGGGGAATGGGGTCAGGTGACATTAATGGTTACATTGGGAAAAAGAAGAAGAGGAAATTAATGCAATGCCTGCCGTTATGTTTATTGGCCTGTGGCGGTCATTTAATACAAAGAGAGAGAAAGAGAGGCTAAGTATTGAAATACTGAGAAGAAGAAAAGGTTATGTCTGCATTTATTGGGGAAATTTGACTATTTTTGAAGAGTCTACAAAGACAAAAATTTGGAGCTTATCCAAAAAAAGGTTACTCATGCAATGCACCATCATTAAACTTTTGCATTGGATGATATAGGGTAAGAGTTCGCAGTGCAGTACTCGTCTTTAATTAATTACATGCATGTTCAATCGATTTTAAAATTTATGTTCATTGTTTTTTCTGCAAACCTATTTAATTTCCATCCATGAGTAAATGTACTAACACCAACAAATCAATAACTTTACCACTCGAGATGTCAGAGCTAAGCTTAAAAATTATAATACTACTAGAATATTTTGTTAGTAGATGGATTGGATTCCTCCCCTGATTTGTTTTGTTTTCAGTTTTAAAAATGAAAAAAATTATAATAGAAACCTCTTTCTTTTTTTAATAAGCTTTACTCAATATAAATTTAAATTAGTCGGGACTTCCCGTGAAATATAGCACAGGGAAATAAAAAGAAGGGTTATCAACCAACTTTTATGTAAATTTGCTGGTATATTTACTAGCAAGCCCTTTATCGTCAAAATTTATGCACAAAATAACATATTACATGTTCAAAGGTCAACCTTCTTTCCACCGCTCGCTTAGAGTTATGAACTCCACACAAAACTAATTTGATTCATTTTTAATGGTGGAAAATGTAGTCCATTTGTTTTCATTTAATGGATATCTAAACTTTTGAATCATTTAATTTTCAATTCATGATGTAAATTGATGTTAGATGTATTTATACGTTTTTTATCGTATTTTATTTATTTTTTTACCTTGTTTTTAAGCTAAATGCATTAAATACACATAACACATATTGATTGTGTGATGTCAAGTTAATATGTGCGTTATTAATGAATCTATGTACTTTATATTGAAAATGCTCGTTTCAAAGAAGAAGAGATCAAAATGAGTTCAAGTGACGTGTTCCCGAGCTAATGAATAAATTTGGAGCTAAAATAGACACTTTGGTGCTTTGAAGTCTGAGTAAAAGTTCAAAAAATTCATTCGAAATCAAAATCAGAGTTGGAGGGCCGAAAATTTGAGATTCTGAAATTTTGTCCTAGCACCCCGCGTCAAGCTTAATTTTTGGCCAATTTTTATATTTCATATTTTAAGGGTATTGTGGTCCGAGATCGTTTCTACATGTTATAAATACATTATAAACTCATTTTTGAGAGGGGGGTTGAGAACTTTTGACCTAGAGAGAGCTTAGAGCCGTCGTGGTCGTGGAGGCCAAAAATTATTGTGTTTTACCTTTTCTTCTCATTACTACTCGTTTTTATATTTTTTTTGAATGATTTGTTGTATTTCTTCCATGTATATGTGGAGCTAAACTTATCGTTCTAGGGTTATGGTTCTTACATGAACGTCGTCATTCGAATATTAATTTTAAGTAATTAGCTTATCATATTGATTTATTTATTGAATTCTAAGCTTAATTATTTGGTTGTTTGATCACCAATCGAATACTATCTTTGATTCTTTGATTGAACTCGAGAGATGAATACTAGGATAGCAATATGGTTAAATAAAGCAGGATCTCAACCATGGGCATCGGGAAACAGATTTGCGTCTAGAATAGAGATATATCTAGTTCGCCTTGCTTGATTGATATACCGGAAATATATGTGCATTTGTGTTAAGGTTCATGACAATAGAGATATAGACGTGAAATTAATACGAATAGGCGGCTAGAGGACTCGAGAGATTCATAGTCATAATATCAACCATGCCAATCAGTAAACTAGATAAATTGAGAAATTGAATCAATTGATTAATACAACGTGATTGTTAGATTGCCCATATCCCTAGATTGATTTCATCTCATTGATAATATAAAACCCGCTCTTTCTTGGTTGAAGTTCGTTATTTCTTTTCTTTTATTTTTAGTTAGTTCATAATTACAACTCAAAATTTTATCGCTTGTTTAGATAATTAGCAATAGTTTAATTTAGTTGACGGTTAATCATAAATTCATGTGGGTTCGACAACTGATTTTTAAAATTACTATATTACGTGTACGGTCACATACACTTGCGTGTGCGTTTGGGAGCAACATACATCACTTTTTTTCTTTTTTACAATTATTTATTTATTCTTATTTATAACTGTTGGAAATTGAATCAATTGATGAATACCAACATACATCGCTTTATCTATTTTTAATGATGTTTAATTTAGTTCATAAAAATATAATATACCACCAAAGGATGTGGTGAAATGGATGAGATTGCTTCTCCCTTTAACCGAGGTCTCGGGTTCGAGTCATGGGTATGAAAAAAAATCTTTAGTAGGGAGCGCTTCCCCAGAAATGGGCTCTACGCGACGCGAATCCGGATATAGTCGGGCTCCATGCGGATACCGAACACCGGGTGGAAAATAAAAAAAAAGTTCATAAAAAAATATAATATGTCGACCTGTCTAGACTTAAACTGTTGGTTAGGCATATCTAAAGTTAGATGTAAAGGTTTAGATCAATCTGGACTGCTAAATAGATCGGTAAAAGAACTTACACAGAAAAAAATAAATTCTTCTGATTATACTTTGTGTAATAAAGTAATGATAAACCAAAGATATTTTTTTCATTAACTTGGTTGGTAATTAAACGAACTTTAGAAGATATAATTTCTGAGTTGGATGAATTGGACTATGACAAATGTTTTACTCAAATAAATCTGCTCATTTTGATCTGATCATCGAACCAAACATTGCACGGGCTATGATTCGATTATTCGTTAACTCATTCAATTTTAACCCGTCCAAATATAACTCAACATGCATCTAATACCTCTATTCATCTTCATTCTAAATTTCTAGCACAAACATTATTGGAGTGCCACGGAAGAAAAAAAACTTTAAAAAAGCAAAAATAATAACTAGAAGATCAGGATTCAGTTAGGGTTTCAAAACTTTCAAATAGTTAACTCTTATACGCATTTTCCATTTTAAGTATCTTCTTTTTGGAACGAAACTTCTTACGTATTCTTTTAACAAAATATTTCTGCTCTGTTTAATTATGTAATGAGTTTTGCCTTGTAATTAAATGAACAAGCTGTAATTACGTTTCAGATTGAGGTAATAACTGAAAATCCAACGTCAATAAATTGTCATCCATCTTCAATGACTTCCTTTGCAACACATTTAATGCCATGTCCTTTATCATCTGCAAGGTCACAGCCTATTACTTGTACTAAAGCAACTGCATGTGTACATAGATAATCTTTTCATATAGTGCGTCCTGATCACGACTCGTGTGTATTTTGACTATTTCATTGTATACTTGTTATTTTCAGCCTGATTCTATCAACCAAGGCTGAGATAAATGAAAATAAATCACTTCTTTCCTAATTTTGCATGAAGTTCCAGGGACAAATTGATGAAAAAATGTCAAGTTTCAACTACCCAATGTACTCATCATGGTTTTGTTTGTGTATGGGGTGTGAGTGAATAATTGAGACCAGCAAAAGTAGGTATCAGTTACTGAGACCAATTAAGGCCTCCATAGTCAGTTAGCTGGCAAGTCATGAATTTTGCTGCATTTATCTCTGCTCAACTAACCACTTTTTCCCCACCTCAATTCCTTTTTCTCATCAGCACTTTTTGGACTATGTTTTAGCTAAATTTGATCCATTCACATATATATTAGCTAAATTTATACAATAACATCACTTCACTGATATTTTATATAAAGCTATTTTTTCTCAATCAATTGTGCATTCTTTTTTTTTTTAGACCTGGGCGACTTGTGCCTCCATATCGCTAGTACCTGCACAAGTACTGGTACTAGGCTCCTGGGGATGATGGGACCGGTCCTTAAGCACCCCACCACCAGGTAAATCGCGGGATGTGCACTCGTGGTCAGTGTCTGCTTGCGTCCAACGGATCAATGCTACAAGATTGACCCCCTCAAAGGCTTGGCGGGGAACGAACCCACACTGCAACATGCCCTCGCGGCTTTTAGCGCCCAGGCTTTACCACAGGTATATGACCCGGAGGACGATATCCGCCGAGTTGAGAATCGAACCTGCGACCCGAAGGTCACAAATTTGACTCTCTGCCAACACGCTGGCCTCTTTGGATATCAATTGTGCATTCTTTATATCACAGGGAAGAATGTCAAGTTCTACGGTTAAAGTTGAAGAAAGCCTGGCAGCTGCTGATGGAAAGCCGTCAGCAGGGAGCATTTACGCTAAAGATGGTCTCATGAAAATGCCTACTCTTTTTGAATCACCTTGGGACTTTTTCAGGTAATTAAATCACTTCCACTTGAATTTCAAGATTGTTATTTCCCCTGTTTTTTTTTTGTGAATATTTCAATTTAGTAATGTGAGTTTCCTGGAACATTGTTGGTTTCAAACTCAGATAAAAGGAGAATTACATTAGGTTAACAGTTAGCGTAAAAGTAATATGATTATGTTATGTTGAATCCTCTCAAATGATTACATTGGTCATATAGGAATATAGTCGACTTTGGAATTGAGGTTTAGTTGATGGATTGGCACGAGTCTTTCAATATTTGTGTTGTAATGACTAATGACTCACATTGGCTGAAGAACAAAATTGTTGTCATTCTTATATGATTTTGAAGAATATTCATCTCATGATCTTTCTTTGGAATTCAATAGTGATAAAACCCGTGATATACATAGGTTTGTATACCATGTATATCACGGTTTCACAAGGCAATTTACCTAGTGTGAAACCGTGATATACACGGTATACATACCAGTGTATGTCATGGTTTTGTAGCCTTATTTAGTGTAACGTTATTGTGCCTTATTTAGCGTAACGTTATTGTATTAAATTAGTATTGTACACTTACCATAATTATATGATTCTTGTACAACTATAATAGGGGTTTGATAGTAGAATAAGAATAAGATTTTCCTATAATGAAAAATTGTAAATTGTGTATATATTCTTTCATTAATGAAAATAATCAAGAGATTATTTCTTTCATGGCATCAGAAGTCTAGGTCTCATATTTTCTCTCCCAAATTCGTCCTCTTTGCCTCGGTTTCCGAGCCCATCTTCTCAGTTTCTGTGCATTGTGTGCTTGGGCCTCGGCCTCCGCAGGCCCACTATGCAGTGGGGCCCACCCCTACCGACATTGAAGCCGCAGTGCACAGTCTTGGATTAAATACCCCGGACGCAAATTGGTACATGGACACCGGAGCCGCTAAAAACTTTTGCATTTAGCAGTCACTTTGGAACAAACATACTAGTGGAGATAAATTGATGAAGATGGAATTTTTAAAAAATAAAAAATAAAAGAATGAATTTGAGCTTTGTTTACAGGCAGGTCCCTACAATTGGTTGACATATGAGGAGGTTTATGAAACCACAGTTAAGATTGGTTCAGCAATACGAAGTCGCGGTGTTAATCCGGCGAGTGCTAGCCGTTGTTATTATATTAACCTCAAAAATATACTACTATTATGAGTTTTGAGGATAATTTATACATTTAGGTTAAATTGCATCTGAAGTATACTTCTGTTTACTTAGGGAGACAGGTGTGGCATCTATGGTGTGAACTCTTGTAAAGTCCTGTAAAAAAACAAAAAAAACAGACCACTCCCTCACGTCCCATTTTTCATGGGCATATTTTGCACTTGCACACACACGACACAACACAACACAACACAACACACACATACACTTTTATATAAAACACAACAAAAAGGGAAATACAAAAGAAAACAGCAAATCAGAAACAAAGCAAAGAGAGGAAAAAAAAAGAGGATCTTCTAGTATTAAAGCCGACTATATTCTGTGGAGTTCCAAGAGTTTATAACCGGATATACACAGGTTTCTAATCTACTATTCACTAAACAAAGTTCAGTCTTAATATTTGACATTAATAAATTTTTCTTGACGTATAGTCTCACTTTGTTTCGATTTCTTTTCTATTAATTTTCGTGTTTGGGTATGGGTAATTCAGGTGTAATGGACAAAATTGAAGCTGGAGGTTTATTAAAGAAGCTGCTTTTCCAGTACGCATACAACTAGTACGTCCTCTTATAACCTTTTCGTACTTTCGATCAGCATCATTTGCATTTGTTTCTCTTCATTCCCGTCATATATTAAGCATCATATATTTTACAGCAAATTAAGGAATATGGAGAAAGGACTAAGACAAGATGAAGCAGCTCCGCGATTTGACAGGCTGATTTTTTACAAGGTTAGCTATCTGATCCCCAGCATTTACCTGATCCATATCCGGTTAACCTTATTCACATATACTTTTCGTCCAGATCAAATTAGCATTTGGTGGACGAGTTCGTCTTATGCTTTCTGGAGCTGCTCCTTTGCCCAAGCATGTCGAAGAGTTTCTAAGGGTGACATGTTGCTGTTCCTTATCACAAGGATATGGTATTGAATACTACTACTTCTACTACTAGTGCCAACTTTAACTTGCTATCTTTTCATAATTTTTGGAAGTTTGCATTATTGCCTTTAAATCCATGCATGTTAGGTCTTACTGAAAGTTGTGGAGGATGTTTCACGTCCGTAGCCAATGTATACCCCATGGTAGGAACTGTTGGTATTCCAATGACTACGATTGAGGCAAGACTTGAGTCCGTGCCAGAAATGGGATATGACGCTCTTGCAAGCGTGCCACGTGGAGAAATTTGTCTTGGGGGAAAAACCTTGTTTTCAGGGTACCATAAATGAGAAGATCTTACAAAATCTGTACTTGCGGATGGATGGTTTCATACAGGTAAACCTCTTATATCTTCATATGAGGGGGAGTGATGAAAACATAATTAAGTAATTAAAAGTGTGTTATATCTAACAACTTAAATTTTTAGATAATTTTGTTATACAGTTCAACAATGACAAACCTTTTTGACATTCCAACTTACTTGATCACAATGCTGAAATGTTCATAAGGTGGAATTGAGCATGCATAGTTTTGACTCAATCTTCAATAGATGTAGACACTATAGAAAAAATGAAAATGTGAATGAAGTTGCAATGCAATTATCAATGATCTGATAGTTCATATCTTTGATCTTGAGCTGTAATATGCTGATTTGTGCAAACAAATACTGAGCATAGGAAAAACAATTTCAGGTGACATTGGTGAGTGGCAACCAGATGGAGCAATGAAAATCACTGACCGGAAAAAGAACATATTCAAGTTGTCCCAAGGAGAGTATATAGCTGTGGAAAGCATTGAAGGCATATACTCCAGATGCCCACTTGTTACATCGGTAAGCCAAAATTTCTCTCCTTTATTTTATTTCTAATTTAAGAGATTATAGTATTGTGGATTGCAAAATGGTTTCTGAGATTCCAAAATGGGAGATAAGTTTTATCAGGAAACTTTGCGGTTTTAGAGTTAGGGACGCGACAGGAACAACTTTGCTAGTAAGAATTGCAAGAAGTATAAACTAAAAAACACTCATTGTCCAAAGAGAGTTTCCAAACAACAACTACATGTCAATTCTAAGCAAGTTGTGATCGGCTAAATAGATCCTCACTGACCATGTCCCCCATTTAAACTCATTTTAAAATTACTCTAATTGCAAATAATCAAAACATTTGAACTTTGGGTGTTTTCAACATGGATTAAGGTATGTTCCTTGTAGTACCGTGTCATGTTTTGCTCTTTTCTTCTAATTCATCATCTGGTCCACAGATCTGGATATATGGAAACAGTTATGAATCATTTTTAGTGGCCGTGGTAGTTCCAGAGAGAAAGCCACTCGAAGATTGGGCCTCGAGTAATCAAGAAACCGGAGATTTTCTGTCTCTATGCAATAACACAAAGGCAAGGAAGTACATTTTGGATGAACTCAACAGCATTGCTAGGAAACAAGTATGTTCCAAATTTCCATTCCTCCTCTGGTTCTATACTTCTTTCAAGTTCTTATTCTGATCAGAAAAGTACTTCCACAGCTTCGAGGTTTTGAAATGTTACGTGCAGTTCATTTGGAGCCAAATCCTTTTGACATTGAGAGAGATTTAGTTACCCCCACATTCAAACTCAAGAGGCCACAACTGCTCAACTATTACAAGGTATACAATTTTGGTTGTTTAAAATGGAACTATACCAACTATAACAGTAAAATCACAAAACTTTACCCACTATAGCAGTAAAGTCACCTTAATGGGTAGGTATTATCGTTATAGTGGCTAAAGTTCAGTGACTTTATTGTTGTAGTGGGTAAAATTCAGTGTAAAAAAAACGGTTATTGTGAATAAAGTCATCAATGACCCCTACGTGAAAATTAGCCATTTAGCTGCTAAGATTTGTATCAAGTGACTTGATAGTGTTATATTTCATGTTTGCAGGATATCATCGATCAACTGTACAAAGAAGCAAAGGCAAAAACTGCTGATCGATTGGCAAGCTTCAGTTGATTCTTTCGGAAGTTCAATGCTCGTATCAAGTGCACATTACTGATAATCTACATTTAGAACTTGATACATTAGAAAGACTAGATATATGTATTGTCCTGATCTTTTCCTTAAAATTATATGTATTTATGAACTCCTTCATAATTACCAAATAATGAAATCTAGAAGTTCAGAGTCATCTGAATGTGCCATATCATTTGCCAAAGGATAAAAAGAACAGAGTTATGTTTTATGACCACATTGTTTCCACTTGTGACTTGAGTATTTCAAACTAAGCTTCTAGTTTAGTGAGTTTTTTGCACCTTTAACCATACAAATAGAAATTCCTGAATTACTGTTGATCCAATTGCTAAAGCAGGAACCTGTTTAGGCTACATAAATTCACTGAAATGATCCAGTTTTGCCTTTTTAGTAACTTAGTCCTTATAACTTTTGATGGATACTACTCGTGGAGGTGGGCATTCGGCTAGTAAGCCCTGTTTGGTTTATTCATTTTCTCGTCTGTTTTTTGGTACAGTGAAGACTAATAAGGTAGTTTACAATCTTTCAAAGAAAAACAGCTCAAGCCTATAAGGAGAAGAGATTTCATATTCTTGAGCGCATTAACCTAGAGTATCAAGTCTTCATCATGCTTGTGCCCTTGGGAAAGTCGGCACATTGGTTAGCCTCTCTCCAAATGTGTTTATTAGAGGCCTTGTTGACATTCAACAAAGTATCTACAATCTTCAATAATAGCTCTCTGAGGATGATGTTGTATGTCCTCATCCTTAAAAAGCTTGACAACAAACAGGCAGTTTGTTTCTGCTTCTACTTCTCATCTTCGAATGAACTAGTTAATCACTGAACTAAAACTACTCTTATAGTGGTTATATATGCTCTATGGTCATTTCTTTCTCCGGACCTCTCATATAGCGAAGGCTTGCTTCTTTTCTTTCTTGTATAGCGGGAGCGTAGTGCACTCTACTGACTTTTATTATTAAATTTCCAATTCATTCACTTGAAGATGGAAACTTTTTGAGGGACAAAAAGAAACGGATTCAAAAACACAGAGGTAAAAACGAAAATGTACGGTGTCACCTCTTGATACAAACATCCACAATTCATGGTAGATTAGGTAACGAATTTTAGGCACAGAAACACATTATTCACACAGCAAACAAGCAATCCATTACAGAACTACCACACAAATCTAAATTGTAAATAAATTGCAGAAAAACAATCATACTCAAATTTCCCAGACAAATCGCAATCATGATAACTTTGTTGTTTATAGAACGTGGAGAATCAATGCCCAGACTGGATAAACCATGACGAGGACGATTCCTATTGTGTTCGAAACGCCATTAGCTTTAGTGAAAGCATTTCTGAATCCTCCAGATGCTCTAATGTGTTCTTGCAACAGGTAGCACCCAATGACTAGGCAAATCATTATACCAATCCAATCGCCCCTTAAAGTGTCAGCAAATAAACTTGGAGCTACCACCATCAGAAGTACCAATGCTGCTGGTGCTTCTAGCCAATCTGCACCCAAATTTCTCACAATTAACGATGAACATGTCAACTAAACCCAGTACTTTTGACACAAGGGTCTATTGTACGCAGTCTTATCCTGCATTTCTGCAAGACAGTTAAACTGTGAACCCGTGATTTCAAAAGTGCAACGGGTTCAGTAATAAGAAACTAAAGCTTGAACTCATTAGATGTAAATTGATCCGCCTATTCATCCTCTTGTAAAGGCATGATCATCATAAACTACTGTAAATGAGCTGGTTTCCTAAACCTATCTATAAGTAAGAAGACTCCAAAATTCATTTCAATTTCTATTTGTTTCTAATTGAAACCTACATAATGTCCCCTAATTACATATCAAATCGACCATAAGAAGATATATATATATATACTGAACCTGGAAAGTGTTTTGGGAAAAAAAGGCGTGTTACAACAGCGATCACAGATAACCATTTTCCGAAATCTCCCCTGCAGATTTAGCAACAACATACATACAAAGTGTTGCAAGTTAAATAGATAAACTTATGCATACAAAAAATGTTCAAAGGGAAATAAAGAATAAATACCTGAACAAACCAAAGAGTATTGAAGGGAGACTCAAGAAAATGTAAGGAATTAGGAGAGTTGTGAGCATGTTGGTCCTCCAGTTTGTTCGATCCAAGATTAACAAGTAACTGTAAAACAATATATTGCAATTAAAAGAGGAAAGAAGGAACTCTTAGTCTTCTATTTTCATCCATTTGATAAAAAACAGATGACAAGCCAGGAATAGACACAACAGTTCAACCGAATTCAGTACTTTTTACAAATAGTATAAAAGTATATACACATAAAAAAATCACTAACATTTCAACATATACTTAGTTCAGAATTCATAATTGCAAAAGTTCGATGCAAGCATAAATGTTGAACTCATCAAATTTAAATGCTGAAACAGTTTGAATTTAGAGAGAAACAGAGAGGGCGAATAACGTACATAGCAGCAAAAGAAGCAAGCCATTTGAGAAAAGAAGTGCCAAAACCAAGACCTCCAAGCATGATAACATGATTAGCTAATTTCTTAGCAGCAACACCAATTTCCTTAAAATCTGAATCAATGAGATCACTTGCTACTGCTGCATCTGTCTTCATTGCCAAATAACTCTTCTTCATCCCCCTTTTCAAACACTTTTGAAAAAAATATGTTCTTCTCCAAGATTTGAGACGTAGCAGATTTTAATATCTTTTGTGACAATAAATTTATATATTTTAAATACTCTTATAACTATGAGAATAATCGGGACATTCCAGCAAGGTCGAGGGAGCCTAGTCAAACTGGAATGAGTGTGACAGTTTTGTTAGTTAATGCAGATTGGGTGCCACGTAGAGGCACTATTACCAGTAAATTACAAGATATATCTGATCAGAATTTAAGAACAGAGCAATTGATATTATCTACATCAATTAATTAATATTTTATAGGTTACGTATCCAATCAAACAATAACATCGCTAGCTGTCTCTTGCTGGCTTAAACTTCATTTCATATAAGATAAGATATTTGTCTATATGTAATGATGAGTCGTTCGTTATCTCATCTTCTTTTTTTGTTCGAATAAGAACTAATATGCATATATATTTTTGATAATCTAATTTATTTTTAGGCTTGGCCGACTCCTCAAAATATCCCTCTCATTGAATTAAGTTGGGCCCAATTCACTTGCCTTTCACATCCATTGCATTATTTGCTTTATTCCGTATTTCTGTAATGGGAAGGGGCAATTGATTGATGCATATAGATATTGGTGAGCTACATAACCAATTCATGCTAAAAGATAGAAATATTAGGTGGAAAAAATACATCATTATAATGGAGAAACAGGACCATGGGGGGTTTAAGTGCTACTTCCTACATTGATGACTTTATTGTTAATCCATTTATTATTATTGTTTATTTTATTGGCGAATAGATATAAAGTTAAACCATAAGTTTATTTTCTTGGTCTTAGACATTTTGGAGGCAGCAGCAGTGTAGGTTAACCATAAGTTTATGAAGAATATAGGTTAAGGATGCTCCGTAATAATGATAAAAGGGGAGGGGGGGGGGGAATCAACTTTTCAGACAGCTAATTAAGTAATTAACATTTAGACACAATTTCAAAATTATTCAATATTTAAAAATTGAAGAAAAATATCCTTATTTAAAATATGAAAATAATCCAGTTCAATATACTAAAATTCCGTACTCATACGAACTCCGTATTCGGAAACTCGATAACTCCCTGTATATGAAAATTCATCTAATCTAAATATTTACGAAAATATGCCTTCTGGTTGAGTATTCCAACAAAGAGACCTCTTGTGTCGACCTACTTCCACAAACATTATCAGACTAATGGACTATACTTCCTCCGTCTCAAAAATATCGGTGTTAAATATGGTAAACAGTGAGCAATCGATATTATTCAATTGAAAAAGCAAGGTGCTCTTATATAGATACAGAGTGCAGCTGTGATATACTCCTACGAGAACACAAACTCTATACTGTAAGAAATGATTCCTTGATTAATGTTCTTCCCAACAGTACAATATATACAAGTATAATATTCTTTGTCTTATGAAAGACTAATCTATCTTACATAAATTATAAGATGTTACTTAATTATAAAATATTACATTATCAATCAATAGTAATGAATGGAGGTAATTATGGGATTGCCCCATAATTACTCTAACATATACATAGAAGACCCCTACAAGTATACAAACTTTGTACACCAGATATACATCAATTTAAAATTCAAACTAATGTTTTTCTTTAACTAACTACCGGGTATTCTATTACGCCCCATCAAGTTGGAGCATGGAGGTCCCGAAAGCTTTAGTAAAAATATCAGCAAGTTGATGTTGTGTTGAAATGTGATGACAAACCAACAAATCCCGTTGAATGCAATTCCTAACAAAATGGCAGTCCACCTCAATATGCTAAGTCCATTTATGATAGACTGGATTATTGGCAATATGGCGTGCAACTTGACTATCACAATATAAAGAAACTGGATCTGAATGAGGGACACATAAATCTGAAAGTAATTGGCGTAACCAAATGATCTCACAAGAAATTGTTGCCATGGAACGGTATTCTGCTTCAACAGAAGAGCGCGATACAATTATTTGTTTCTTGCTATTTCAAGAAATTTGTGAATGACCAAGAAATATGAGATACCCCCTGGTTGAACGACGGGTGAGTGGAGAACTTGCCCAATCTGAATCACAAAATCCTTTTATAGAAAGAGGACTTGATGATGAAAGGAAAATACATTGGCCTGGTGCAAGCTTTAAATAGAGCAATATTCGGAGAGCAACTAACCAATGAATATGTCGAGGTTAAGGAAATGTTTAGGTTTAGGCATCAAGGGGATTGGTGGTGGAATAGAGAAGTTTAAGGGAAGGTGAAAATGAAGAAGGTGGCGTATGCAAAGTTGGTAGACAACAAGGATGATGAGGAGAAACAAACGAACAGGAAAAAGTATAAGATGGGGAGGAGGGAGGCAAAGTTAGCAGTTACGGCGACAAAAATGACAACTTTTGAACGCTTGTATGCTGAGCTAGGGGACAAAGACGGGAATAAAAAGTTGTACAGACTGGCTAAGGCAAGGGAGAGGAGGACACAATATGTGGATCAAGTGAAATGCATCAAGGACAAGGACGACACAGTACTGGTGGAGGACGCTCTCATTAGATGAATGTCAATCGTACTTTCATAAACTCTTGAACGAAGTGAAGGACGGAGACATTATGTTGGAAAATTTGGAGCACTCGATGAGGTGTCGTGATTTTGAGTATTATAGAAGGATAAATATTAAGGAGGTTAAGCGTGTCGTTTGAAGGAAGGGAAATAGCGATTGAGCCTGACGAGATCTCGGTGGAATTTTGGATGTGGAGTGGCTGACGAAGTTATTTAATATCATTTTAAGATAACAAAAATGCCCAAAGAATGAAGGTGGAGTACACTGATTCCTTTGTACAAGTACAAAGCGACATTCAGAGTTGCAACAACTACAAGGGTATCAAGCTGCTAAATCATACTATGAAAGTCTCGGAGAGGGTGGTGGAGATGAGGGTGCATAGAGGAGTGTCTATTTTTTAGAACCAGTTCGGATTCATGTCGGGGCGCTTGACTACAGAAGCTATCCATTTTGTAAGGAGATTGGTGGAACATTATAGGGAGAGGAAGAGGGATCTTCATATAGTGTTCATCAACCTAGAGAAGGCATACGACAAAGTCCCAAGAGAGGTCCTATGAAAATGCTTAGAGGCTAGAGGTATACCGACGGCGTACACTAAGGCGATCAAGAATTTGTATGATTGATCCAATACTAGGGTAAGGTCAGTACGAGAAGACTCGGAGCACTTCCCAATGATGATGGAGTTGCACCAGAGATCAACTCTCAGCCCATTTCTATTTGCCTTAGTGATAGATGGATTGACGCGGAGAATCCAAGGTGAGGTGCCATAGTGTATGTTATTCACGGATGACATAGTTCTAATTGACGAGACTCACAGCGGAGTTAATGCTAAGCTGGAGGTTTGGCGAGAAACTCTGGAGTCTAAAGGGTTCAAGTTGAGTAGGACCAAGATGGAATATTTGGGGTGCAAGTTGAGTAGGACCAAGATGGATTATTTGGGGTGCAAGTTCAGTGATGCATCGCACGAGGCTGGCGTAGAAGTGAGGCTTGGTACGCAGGTCATTCAAAAGAAATGAAGTTTCAAGTATCTTGGGTCTATTATCCAATGGAATGGTGAGATTGATGATGATGTAACACACTGTATTAGGGAAGGATGGATGAAATAGAGGCTAGCATCCGGAGTCTTGTGTGACACGAATGTGCCTCCAAAACTTAAAGTCAAGTTCTATAGAGCGGTGGTTAGACCAACTATGTTGTATGAGGCGGAGTGTTGGCCAGTCAAAAACTTTCACGTTAGAGGATTAAAGTTGCAGAAATGAGGATGTTGCGATGAATGTGCGGGCATACTAGGAGAGATAAAATTAGAAATGAAGATATCCGGGATAAAGTGGGAGTGACCTAGGTGATTGATAAGATGCGGGAAATGAGACTTATATGGTTTGGTCATGTACAAAAGAGATGCAAAAGATGCCCCAAATGCGAAGGTAAGAGGCTATAGAGGTCAGGGATTAGGGTAGATGAGTAGTAGGTAGCCGTGCGTTGCACTACTTAGTAGGTCCATAGTAATAGTCGTAGTATTACTTTCTTGTCCTTCGACTTTTGTTATATTCTGTTATTGCTTATACTGAGATTAATTCATTTGTATATCGACTGTAGTTATTACCTTTTCATAATGCTATACCATGCCTTTTACCTTATTTATTTGTAGTAGTTACTGTCTTTTTTTTCATTCTTGCTTTATCATGGTTTTTTCGCTCTCGTTATTTTCATTTTAATATTGCTTGGATCTATTTTTCTGTATCTAACTTTTTTTGTTAAGTTTCTCTTGAGTCGAGGGTCTTTCGGAAACAATCTCTCTATCTTCCAAGGTATGGGTAAGGTCTGCGTATAGTCTACTCTCCACAGACCCCACATTGTGGGATTCCACTGGGTATGTATATATATTAGCAAAGAAAATAAACATTAAATTTGATCGGTTATTTACGTAAAGACACGTGTTTCACTGTTTTGAGTGCGTGGTGAGTTGCTAATTAGGATGAATTGTCTGTGGTTAGGCAAACAATGCGATAATATGTTGGTGCAACTTTCACGTGGTTCCCTACAATGTTAATGTAATCAAAGAGAGTTGTTCTAGACAAATAATGCATTTATGTGTAAAATTCTATTAATTTTCTTTTTAAAAATAAATAATTATTATGAATATATATTCCAAAATTATATCTAGTAAGTGCTAAAAACCTTAAATATTAGCCTATCAAATTTAAATTTTGAATTAATCTATAACCTTTTCTGGTCGACTTCCATCAAGTGAGTCTCGGAAGGAGGTACGCGAAGACAAACATAAAATTAGCAAGGTATCGAGGCAATTAAAATCAAGTTGCACTAGATTTCTGTTATTTTTGTTGTTACATTTTTGGTTTGCGCGCCTAAGAGGTATAGGAAGGAGAAAGGTCTAATGGATAATTGGATATCAGTCTTTATACACTTAGGATGTAAAAACGTAGTGCTAATACTAGTAAACCAACACTTTCTCAAACTATTTGGGAAAAATTATGTAAGAATAATAATAATCTCATTTAAAAATATAATAAGGGTATTAATTAAGTTGTACAAAACATATAGTAGTATGAACTCTTATGTATCATACATGACCTATCATTTGCATACACAGAAAAATGCAAATTAACATATAACAAACTTGTTTGGATGGTTTTACATTTTATATTGTACCGTATGGTTACTTTATATAATGGCAATCAGGTGCACTAAGCTCTCGCTATGAGCAGGGTTCGGGGAAGGCCAGATCACAAGGGTCTATTGTACGCAGTTTTACCTCACATTTTTGCAAGAGAGACTGTTCACAGCTTGAACCATGACCTCTTGGTCACCTGGTCGTATGGTTACTTTAAATATAATGTTTTTTACTGTCACTTAAATTTTGATTGTATCATATTGTGAAATCTATATATTTTTATGTAACGACGAAAAATCTCATTTTATATAAGGATGATTTTGTATGGTTGGTCGTCATTACCTTTTATATTTTGTTCTCAATTTACATTTGCGTGTTATTTAACAATCTTAATTTATCTTTTATCCTACTCATTTATAGGAGTAATAACTTTACCATGTACCCTACTTTTCTTTATAATATTAGAAATTTATTCTTCGAATTGCTAATGTATTACATTATGTAACAACAAGAAAATAAAAAACAATACAATCTATCCAAACATTATATAATATAAAGAATATGTAACAACCCTCCAGACAAGCTGTGTACACTTTATTTATGGGGCACGCATGCATGAACTGTACCAAATGTACATTTATTATATCCACTCAACTAATTAGTACAAATACAACAGTGACTAAGAATTTTTTTACCTTGGCTAAATCAAGATTCATGTGCTTTTTTCCCCACTGTCTTGAACGTTACTGATAATCCAACCAAGAATTTGCTTGAATCCACGGTAAACGTGTCGTAACGCATGAAAAACTCCACCAACAACAACCTGCATACATATAAATGTCGAAAGTTCAAATCATACGAGAGTTACGAGACATAAATTAAACATACAATTCACTATTATAATCCGGAAGTACTTTATAGTTATTGAAAGAAATAATCCTCTTGATTATTTTTCATTAATTGAAAGGTATATATACAAGATACAAAATAGGAGAATCCTATTCCTATTCTATTTCTAAATTCTTATTCTACCATAATTCTAACTATACAATTATGGTAAGTGTATAACACTAATTAAGGTAACATTTACACTATAATATACTACAAATATATATACCATATATACAAGATTGTATTATCATCAATCTGTCCGAGAATGGGCTTGTGCCCTCTTTGGGCCCTGCCGAGAGCCCACCGCCGCTTCTTTGCCGCCAGT
This sequence comes from Anisodus acutangulus, assembly GCA_029783415.1. NCBI lineage: Eukaryota > Viridiplantae > Streptophyta > Magnoliopsida > Solanales > Solanaceae > Anisodus > Anisodus acutangulus. The sequence continues at coordinate 40,734,779 of CM056510.1, read as the reverse complement.
CCGATCCTTTGTATTCCTGTGATATACACTTCTGTACATTCAGTGTATATCACAAGAATATTTTCTTGTTTAACACACCCCCGCAGTCATAGCGGGCGGTCTTCGAACGCTGAGACTGTCCCTAAAATCTTCAAAGAGAACCGCTGGTAGACCCTTTGTAAAGATATCTGCAATTTGATAACGAGACGGGACATGACATACGCGAACGTGACCCTTTGCAACCTTTTCACGGACAAAGTGAATGTCCATTTCGATATGCTTGGTGGGTTGGTGTTGAACTGGGTTACCTGAAAGGTAGATGGCACTAATGTTATCGCAATATACCAAGGTTGCCTTCTTAATGGGACAATGAAGCTCCAAAAGCAAATTACGTAGCCAACATGATTCGGAGACCACATTCGTTACCCCTCGATATTCTGTCTCTGCACTTGAGCGTGATAGAGTTGCCTGACGCTTTGCCGACCAGGAGACCAAGTTGTTGCCAAGGAACATACAGTAGCCAGAAGTCGACCGTCTGGTGTCGGGACAACCACCCCAATCAGCATCCGTATAAGAGACAAGAGTGGATGTAGATGAAGGATACAAGTGTAACGCATAGTCCAGTGTCCCCTGAATATACCGAATGATGCGTTTGATTGCATTAATGTGCTCAACTTTGGGATCATGCATGAATAAACACACCTGCAGAACTGCATACGTAATATCCGGTCTGGTAAAGGTAAGATACTGGAGGGCCCCTACAAGACTGCGATAACGGGTCGGGTCCTCGTATGATGCACCTGCTGCGGCACTCAGCATGGGGTTTGCATCAACTGGCGTGGAAGTGGACTTACATGATGACATCCCAGCCCTCTCTATGATCTCAGCAGCATACTTTCGTTGAGACAAAAACAAGCCACCTGAATGACGCTTGACGGCAATCCCCAAAAAATAACTCAAAGGCCCTAAGTCTTTCATAGCAAACTCAGAACTGAGCATGGTCATGATAGACTGGCGCAAGACATCGGAAGAGGCAGTCAAGATGATATCATCCACATACAACAGAATGTAGGCCAAGGATAAACCACGGCGGTAGATGAACAAGGAATTATCTGACCTGCTGTGAGTGAACCCAATAGTTGAAACAAAGTCAGCAAACCTCGTGTACCAGGCCCTTGGAGACTGCTTAAGCCCATATAAGGACTTCTTCAATAAACATACATGATGAGGACGGTTTGGATCCCTGAAACCCAACGGCTGATGCATATAGATTGTTTCCTTGAGATCATCATGTAAAAAAGCATTCTTAACATCCAACTGATGAATTGGCCAAGTCTTTGAAAGAGCCAAGCTAAGCACAGTGCGAATGGTAGCCGGTTTGACCACCGAACTAAACGTCTCACCACAATCTATCTCAACCTGCTGAGTCTTACCATCACCCACAAGTCGCGCCTTATGACGAGCAAAAGACCCATCTGAATTCTCCTTATGAGCAAAAATCCAATTAGACCTGATAACATTAATACCATATGGACGGGGCACCAATTCCCACGTCTTATTATCAATAAGAGCATTATATTCATCAGTCATAGCAATTTTTCAATTAGGGTCATTTAATGCGGATACATGATTGCGGGGCAAGGGGGATTTAGAGACATCAGAATGTAAATTAAAATGTCTTTTAGGTGTAAAAATACTCCGCTGACTACGAGAGACCGGTCTATGACTCGAGGAAGAATTGAGGGAATTTTGGGAATTTTCTGGGGTTGGGACGGATCGCCAAGAGTAATGGGCTCTTGGCCCAAATCAGCGAATCATCAATGGACCAGTTCGAGGTGGGTAGCCCCCAATTCCTGGACTGATCCAATAATCGAACCGCATTCTTGGTGGTCTTTGTGGGTCCAAAGTGGGCCCGCTGGCGGATTTTGGGTACGGGAGATGTTCGAAAAATTCCGAATAATATACGGGGATATTTGTTCATCCAAAAAATTATACGACCGAGGCTCGGGAGTATGAACTTTTGCAAAAGGAAATTGGGTTTCATCAAAAAGGACGTGGCGATTAATTATGATTTTATTGGAGGATAAATCAAAGCATTTATAACCACGATGATTAGACGGATAACCCAAAAATACACACGGGGTAGACCGAGCGTGCAGTTTGTTAATTGTGGTGGATGGGAATAATGGAAAACACAAGCACCCAAAAACCCGAAGATGAGAATAAAGAGGGTTCTTATTATACAGTATTTGGAGGGGGGAAGAATATGTCAGACCTTTAGACGGAATTATGTTAAGAAGATATGTGGCCATTAGTAGAGCATGGTGCCAAAAATATGGAGGTATGGAGGCATGAATTAAGAGAGTTCGGACAATGTTATTTATGGAATGAATTTTACGTTCGGCCTTCCCATTTTGTGAAGATGTATGAGGACACGAAAACCGAAAATTGATCCCATTATTAGCACAGAATTCCCGAAACTCCCTATTGTCATACTCTTTTCCACTATCACATTGAATGTTTTTTATTTCTCTTTCGAATTGAGTACGAATGAACACTCTAAATTTGATGAAGACGGAAAACACTTGTGATTTATTCGCAATTAGAAACGTCCACAAAAATCTAGAATAATCATCTAAAAAGGGAACATAATACCGATGACTCAATGAACTAAGAACAGGAGACGTCCATAGGTCGCTATGAATAATATCAAATGTCATTGAAGTATGAGAATTGGAGTCTACAAATGACAACTTAACAATTTTTCCTAATGAACAAGACTGACAAAGTGGAGTACGACTCGTACCCTTACAAGAAATAAAGCTATTTTTATCTAAAACTGATAAAATAGAAGATTCCGATGACCCAGGCGAGCATGCCACACGGAAGGAGAGATGGCTGCAAAAACTGACGATAAGGCTGGACTCGATAGACTGAAATCGGGCATGATAGGGTACAGATCCCCCCTACTATCACACCTCATGAGATGGCTCCCCGTCTTGAAATCCTTCACAGAGAAACCAAAAGGATCAAATTCAACGGAAACCAAATTGTCAGTTGTGAACTTTCGGACAGACACTAAATTTTTAATCAATTTAGGAGCATGTAAAGTATTTTTCCAGAGAAGGGGTGGATTGGGGGGAGACAATGTTTTCTGACCATACCCTAGAATTGAAATAGAACTGCCATTACCAACAATTATCCCCCGAGGGGTGCTCAAATTGGAATAAGATGAGAGAGTACCTGATTCAGAAGTCATGTGAGTCGTGGCACCGGTGTCCATATACCAATTTGGGTCCGGTTGAGTTAACCCCAACGTATGCATCGCGACCTCGATATCGGTTTGAGTGGGGCCTGCTGCATGATGGGCTTGCGGAGGTCGGGGCCCAAGAATTCCTGTCTGTGACGGGGCTGGGCCGTAGCTGCTGAGCCGCCGCCGGGCCATCGCCGGGCCGCCACCATCGGGCCGTTGGGCTCGAATCGTTGGCCGCCACCATCGCCACCGGAATTTCTTTGGATGATAAGGGTCGCCGCCCACGCCCATCGCCTCACCAGACCGCTGTGGGCCCCACTGATGGAACCAGGCGGTGGTGGGTCACTGTTCCCTGGATGGGCCCACCGCTTGCTTGCTGACCACCAGAACCGCCGCGTTTCCCCCCGCGATTTTTGTCATTATTCTTACGATTATTTTTGCCGCCACCATGATTATGATTTTGGCCCGAATTATTAACAAAACCTGAAGAACTTGACGAGGACGCCACCATGACGATGGGGCTTGCTCCGGTAGCCGCCTTTTTAGCCAGATCGGCTTCTTCCAAAGTAAGCATAGAGCGGGCTTGATGAAAAGCAAAAAGAGGGTTGCTTTGACGTAGGAGAGTTCCAACGTCATTATATGCCTCCGAAAGGCCGACAACCAATTGTAGAACCAGATGATTATTGGTGACAGGTGCGCCCACATTACGGAGTTGATCTGCCAACTCCTTAAGTTTCTTGCAATAGGCAGATACGTTAGGAAATTCTTCCATGCGAACGAGGGAGAATTCCTGCTCAACTGTAACGACACGTGAATGTTGGTTATCTTGGAATATGTCACGCAATCTATTCCAAGTAGTCATAGCCGTGGTATCCGGCTCAATAATCGTTTGTAGAAGGTCAACTGAAATAGTGGAATAGATCCACTGGAGAACGGTAGCATCAAGCGTAATCCATAATTGAGGATAAATTTTTTTGTAAAACCTAGTCTCTTGATACCATGAAAGAAATAATCCCCTTGATTATTTTTCATTAATTGAAAGGTATATATACAAGTTACAAAATAGGAGAATCATATTCCTATTCTATTTCTAAATCCTTATTCTACCATAATTCTAACTATACAATTATGGTAAGTGTATAACACTAATTAAGGTAACCTTTACACTACAATATACTACAAATATATATACCATATATACAAGATTGTATTATCATCAATCTGTCCGAGAATGGGCTTGTGCCACTGCTGAGGCCCACTGCCGAGAGCCCACTGTTGCCAGTCCAGTCCACTGTATTTCTGTGATATACACTTCTGTATATTCAGTGTATATCACAAGAATATTTCCTTGTTTAACAGTTATGTTAATAAGATCCAAGTTACCTGTACGTAACAAAATAACATGTAACCCTTCGTGACAAGCATGATACGGTAATTACTTGAAAAGTTGAGTGATAATATGTTATAAGCAGTTAAATTGCGTTCATGTAACGTGTAAGGTCTTTACTTTTTTTTTTTTAACTGCATACAACTTAAACTCATTCAAAAGTGGGTGAAATTCATAAGTGGAGCTGGGATTTGAATCTTATGGGTTCAGGATTCTAATCCTTTTAAATTATTATATTCAAAATTAATAATTTATACATATTAAATGAATTTTCAAAACAAATATATTATTTTGATCAAGGTTATTGAGTTCGGCCAAATTCGTACCTTGATATCTAGCTCCGCCCTCGGTGAAATTTGACCTCTATACACTAATTAGAGTATATACACAGAAATTCTACACTATTTACCAGATTACTAATTCAACATTATAGGGATATATAGTTATCGATATATCTTTCCTATAATAAACCGTTTAAAATTCGTTTGTTAGTCGTTGGTATATATATGTTAAAGTCAATAAATTAATAAAAAAACAGAACACTAACCTGCATAATAGCACAGTCAGATCTCTCCCTGCCCATTGTTTGTTGTCCACCGTTGGATTATCGGTCTCTCTTGCATTTGACCAATAAACATACCTTAACAATTTTTCACCCTCATCCATGAACCTCTCAGGAATAAATTCTTCTTTGGCCTTACCGTACTGGAGGTTCAATTCTTAGTACTTCGTACACCGTTGATTTAGTCAAACACATCTTATTGATTGCTGATAGAGTGACGGACCCACCTTCTTCCTTGATAGTCGTCCTGATTTCATTTGCTAGCCGAGTGTGTAAACTCTTTCCTCCACTGGCGACCCACATGATCAGTGATGGGAATAGAACTTTCATCCCACCATAAGCATTGAACCCTGCACAGTTGACCTGCCAAAATTAACTAATCCGGCCAACTCGTTAAAATTTATTAGTCAATTTTTTGGGTCAAAACATATCAAAAGAGTGTTAAACCCAAACAGGTTATACAAAATCAAGATTGAAAATTATGCAGTTTAAAAATCTTTGTATAAATAATTGTTTACCTCACGAGGTCATTCAAAAGGTATCTATAGGTACGTCTCCTTAAAATATAATATTTAAAATCTTAAATAAAAATATATTATATGTTATAATAAATAAAAATAATCTGATGGTATAAAAAAATTACATTGTTGTTGCATATTACTTAAGCTCATCTTAAACTAATAATTTAAACAAACTATAGTATTATTACTACTTCAATTTCTTTTCAAAAAGGAAAATAAAAAAGCAAGAGGGAAGGTAGTTGGCGGCAGTGGCTAGTTTCAGTACAAAAATTAGATCACGTGAATCCATTGATCAGCCGACTAAATTCGATATATTATGTGTATAATTTTTAAATTATGTCTAATATTATTTGAATGAACCAATACTTAAGGTACTTGGTTTAATTCTTAAAAGTTGAGCGATTGACCCAACTTGCTGCATTAAAGGTTGTTGCACTGGTTAATGTGCAATGGTGCAGTACCAATTTTCTTGAAATCCTGAACTTTGTGTGGTGAGTTATGCCTTAATATTTGACTCATTTTAACTCAACTCACTTTAATTCAATCAAACTTTGAGCGTGTTAAATTAAGTTTGATTTATTTATTTCACCAGTTTTGACCCCCACAAATTCGACATACCTGCAAGAAAAACTAAGTTGTGGCAAGCTTCGTCTCTTTTAATCCCACTATTCTCAGCTTCATTCAGTATACTTCCGGCATGCTCGCTAAAAGCATCACAAAGCTTCTGGTAATTCGATTTCACTAGAAAAAAGGGCAATTGGAAAGTATGCAACAATAAATCTTCCACAAAGTTGGGCACAAATTTCAGACCAAGAGTAACCAATGGAGCAAGTTGAGGCAACATCCATAAATCAAAAAAATTTGGTCCATTAGTGCCAAGATTTGTATCACATGACTTGTCTTGTTACACAATAAACGAAAAACAAAATCGAACGACATTGCATCGCTAATGTTGTTGAAATTCGCTTTCCCATTTTTGGACATTTCATTTTCAAGATTTAGGAACATGGCAGAAGCAGAGGTTTTAAATAAAGGAATAAATTGGTCATGAAATTTGGAGATTAAAGATAAATAGAACCCTTTAAGGGTAACACGTTTTGGTTCTAAAGAATCAAGAAAAGCACAAGGACGATATCCACCGAAGAAATTAGTTGACGGCATGAAAGTGCCATAAAAAACGTTCTTCTTTTCGACTTTAGAGTTGTCGAAAAGAATAGGAAAACTTATAGCATCGAGGAGAACTATGACTTTTGGGTCTTTAGAAATAAATGGACCTGGTGGCATGTTCGTTCTGAATACAGTAGAATTATATTTTTGCGATTTTGTACGGAAGAATTCGTCCGTTCCAAGGTTGTAGTAATAATCATATCTATCTTTAATGGCTCCGAAAAATGGGGAACCATAGTCACCTGGGATTTCTCGAACTAGAAGTTTGGGATTAGAAGACTCATCTACTGAAGATGTGGAAAATGAAGACATTTTATGTTGTTCTTTTTGGGGTTTTGGAAATTGTAATGTGTGTGTTGAATTTGGGAGAACTAATCCACACAACGTTGGTATTTATAGAAAGCAAGGAGCGGATATATTCAACAAACATTGATATGGGCGGGATTCACGTTGTTAAATTATTTAATCTTTATACTTACTAAATTTGGCTAGGTAACACAGAGTTAGAGAGTTACCTAACAATTTTTAAATCTAAATCATTTAATTTTGTTTAAATATAAAAAAAAAATACCCCCGCCTTTAATTATGTAGGCGTTATTATTGGTGAAATCAAAAATATTTTTTCTTTTGATTATAATTTTCTTAAATTTCTTATAAATAATTGAATCGATAGTTAAGATATGTAATACTTTCAGTAAAATTTTCATCTATATGTAAATTAATTTTAAATTATATGAAGAATCTATACATGAATTTATGATCAACCCTAGTACTTCTAACACATAAATCATGACAGAGGGGAATCATGTGCGACTGTCACCATGTCTCCTTTATTTTCTCCTATTGACTTTTTATTATATTTAAGAAAAGTTAAGTAACTTTTTTCTTACAAAATGTAATTCAAAGATCCTTTTTCGGTGTAATTTTTTGAATGACTTTTTCATTGAAAAAAATAATTTTAAAAAGGCTTGATATACTTTATCCGTCTTAATTTATGTGATGTACTTTTATTTGACACGTATTTTAAAAAATAAAGGAAGATTTTTTTAATCTTATGGTCTAAAATAAGTCAAAGATATTTGTGTGATTATATATTATCTCATTTTCTTACAACCCGACATAAGCTTTTGGTGATGGATTTGGAGATCAAGATGGAGAAGAAGAGAAGGGTTGTGAATCAAGTAAGGGAGTTTGACCATGGCTAGTGCAAATGAGATAGGGAGAGGTTGACGGCCAAGGGGGCATGGGGGAGTAGTGGGGACGGGATCAATATGTGGGACAAAACGGTCAATTGCATTCGGAAGGTGGCTAGAGAAGTGTTAGGGGTCTCGCAGGGTAGCCGTGGTGGGCGTCGAGGGGACAGGTGGTGGAATGGTGAAGTTCAAGAGAAGGTGGATGCGAAGAAAGTGGTGTATGAGAAATTGGTATAAAGCAAGAATGAGATGGAGAAGTGGACGAATAGGAAACTGTATAAGATGGCGAGGAATGAGGCAAAGTTGGCGGTCATGGCGGCAAAAACTGCAGCTTTTGAACACATATACGTGGAATTAGAGGGAAAATGAGGGGATAAGAAGTTACTAGCCAAGGTGAGGGAGATGAGGGCCCGGGACTTAGATCACGTGAGGTGCATTAAGGATGAGGACGATAAAGTATTGGTGGAGGAAGCGCATATTAGGCAGAGGTGACAGTCTTACTTCCATAAACTCTTGAACAAAAGAGGTGATAGAGATATTGTGCTGGGAGATCTGGAGCAATCTGGTAGGTACTGGGACTTTGGGTATTGTAGAAGCATCAAGATTGAGGAGGTTAAGGGTATTTTTTGCAGGATGCGCGGGGGAGGAGGTTACCTTGCATGTTGGTTGCTCCATCATATCCTTGATCTCTCAACCTTGATATGCTTAAACCATGATCAGAGAGTAATCCTTCGACAGTCTCCTTGAGTAAAGCTGTAGTTGTATTTGGAACATGTTTTATTCTAAGAAAACGTTCAATTATCTGTCCTTATTGTTCACATATCTTAAACAAATTGTCATATGCTCCTTCATTAATTCATCACGTGACTCATCAACCAAGATTGTAAAAAATTTATCACTGATATCTTTGATGATCACAGAAGTAGTTTCAGCAGCAAAAGCTTTACAAATATCTTTCTAAATATCAGATGAAACTAATTGTGAAGTTAGAGGAGCATTTTCAAATGAGACATTCTTTATTTGCTCATTATTATCAGCAAGCAAATGAAAAACTTCAAGATAGTTGCCCTTATTTCTCGACAGCTCAAATTCATCTCTACCTCGAAATGATAGTCCTTGATTCAAACATAAATGCACAGATGTAACAACTGCATTCAACCGAATACGGTGGTTGGTTCTCTCTTTATTTGCTTTACGAGTAAATAGAGTAGAAACACTTCAGGTAAGATTTTGATTCATTAGATCTTGATATTTCTTTTTTGATTGATTATGAAAATTGTTATGTCCTCCAACATGAACATCAAATCTCTCATTCTTTTTCCAATTATTGAATCCAACTCCGACAAATGAATCTGCCACAACTCGATTATTTTGAGTCCTAAAAAGATAGCAGTAAAGACAATATGCTCTATCTTCTGTTATGCTATACTCCAACCAATCTGGATATTTGTCAAACCAAGTTTCAACAAACCTCTTTTTTTGAATTTTATCATCTGATTGACTTCATGAAAAGTTGTGGTTTTAGGTTGAAACGACCCCTTTAATAGATAAGCTCGTTAGGGGGGTGCGAGTACCCCCTCCCCCGGACCCGCCAGAAAATTTTATACCCGCCACCCGTGGCGGGTACAATTTTCAACATCCATACCTGCCTAGGCGGATATATTCCTAAATCCACACCCGCTCCACCACCCAAGTGGATATCTGTCACCCGCCTGCCATATTTTGTAATCAATTCATTTGTGATCAATTAGTGATCAACATGATCCCAAAAATTCAAATTCCAAAAATTATCCCAAAATTTTGAGTCAAGAATCAATACTGTCACGGTCTCATTTTTTTTGTGAGAGAGGGAGGAGAATTCCGGATTTTTTCACCATCAGAATTCCCCATTTTTTTCACCTCTTCCCCCCTACACAACAAAAAATCAAGAAAACAAAATTTCTAAGAAAACCCAAAAATTATCCACCCAAATAGCTATATATTACAAATGTAGACAAAACCCAAATATTATTTCAGCTATATAAGCTAAAGTTTTTTAATTTTTTCAATTGAACACCACAAACCCAATAGGTAAAACTTAACAAATGCACAAAAATTGACCTCACCAAGACAACCCCAAAGCACAAAGCAAAGACAACAATATTTTCCAATATTTCTCGATCAGCATCTCCTTTAAATAAAAAGGCAGAGACGTCGAGGTGGTTCTTGAAAAAAGTTTGTGATTTTTCCTTTAAAGAAAAAGGCAGAGACATCGAGAATAAGATAGGGATGAGAGACGGCGTGAATGGGAACGAGAGAGAGGGAGGCTTGAAGGCGTGAAAGACTGAAGAGGCGTAGGGTTTTGAGTTTTGTTAGAGAATGAGAGACTTGTCGTGACTTATAGGCTGAAGGCACGACTTATAGGCTGCTAATATTTTGGGCTTGGGGCGGGTATAAGGCGGGCATGTAGGCGGTTGGATGCGGGGCGGGGGAGGCGGGTATGACTGCAAATCCACCACCTACCCGCCTACCCGTGACGGGTATATTTTTAATACCCATACCCACCTACTACCCGCCAAAGTTATACTCATACCCGCCCCAACTGGAGCGGGTGCAGTGCGGAATCTGCAAAATTATACCCACATGCCATCCCTAAAGCTCGTCTTATTCTATCTCTATGATTAGCATTGTAACTTCATATTGTTGGTAGCTTTCCAGGGTCTGTCGGGAGATTGTCGAAGTCAATTTCAATATTTGAAGGTCTCTTTTGAGCGTTTGATTTAGAAGAATCAACCATTGCAGACTTTCTTTTAAGAAATTTCTCCATCAATACAATCTTTAAATCCACAACAATAATGTTCTACAAAAATCCAAAACTATATGATCATTTATCAAACACTAAATAATTCAAATAATAATAAATTTGCACTAATTAGGGTTCACAAAAAATAACTATTATAATGAAATTGAATAGATGATGGAAAAATCTTACATGTACTAAATAAAGATGAGTAGCGCAAAAACCAAAGTCTTGAAGAAGATTACAAGAAAAGAACCGGAAGAACTGAAGAAGAATCGCCAATTTCTAAGTTGGTCTCGAGCGTGAAACCCTGAAGAAGACAAAGTGTTTTTTTTATTTTAATAGAGTTTAATTAGCACATACGATGACTTTGTTGTGTATTCATAGACTAGTATTTTTTTTTTTTGTTGGGCTTATGGATTTCCTTTTGCAAATTTATTGAACTTGGATAATTTAAGAGTAGCAAAAGGTTGGAGGCTAATGTTTTTTGTGGATGGGGCTTTTTGACAATTGTTAATATAGTAATAGTAGAAAAAAAATTATTGGGGTCTATAGCTCCTAGTGGGACATGTGAGGCTTCGTCCCCGGACATAAGTGACTTTGATAGAGAATTTGTTATAGTTAATGATCATTTAATTTATTTATTCACTCCTATTATTAATATCTACTATTGTGGACAGATTATGATAGCATGAGCTCGACAAGCTTATCCCAATCATCTGATCACTACCTAGCCGTCCTTGGCTTCCGTTACTTTGAGACCTATCTAGTGTTTAGAATTTGCCTCGATTTGGTATCGTGAGTCACGTGTGTGGGATGGGATACATTGAAATTTAGTTAGCACATCTAACCAATTTGAATGAATTCGGATGCTTGAGTTCTTTTTCTTCTGTTATAATCTTTTCGCTCCCTAAGTTTATTTATTCCGATAAAGCGGGGCATTTGTTTATACGACTACATTTTTAACCAAGTCGTTAAAAAAGCTCATAATCACCGAGGACGAGAAATTTTATTTGTATAGGATACAGATATTACAAATCATGTGAGGAACTTTATTTTTGCCTACAAGTTTCATTAGTGGAACCCATGGTTTATATTATTACACATTTTACTTGACTGCACCCGCTCTCCTCTTAACCACTTTTTCTCCTTTCCTCATCTCTATCCTCTTCATCGTTACACCAGAACCCACTTGATAACTGTATTATTCGGGTCAGCTTGCGTTTAGTTCAACTAATATCACAAGGTAACTGCTAGTTTTCATTGTTAGTTAAAATTAGAACAATATTGATTCTAAGAAGTAAAAAACAAGAAAGTATTCTGGCACTAAGAGAGCCAGTCTATTTTCTCGGTTGATTTGATTGGCTCTCCTACAAGCACATGTTGAAATTTATGGGCCTCATATTTATTCCTCGTTTAATTGATTGAGATTGTGTCAAACATGTCAAGTTCTCGAGTATTTAGTTTCTTCACTGGGCAGAAAGATTTACACACCTAAAACCATCTCCTATTTGCCTATTCACATACTTTTCTAAGTTCAATAATATAGCAAGACTATCTCGTCGAGGGCAACAAATTTTCTGCATATCAAAGGCAGCTTGATTCATCTGTCTTACTACCTTATTAACTACTCCTGTCAAAGTACTTATATGATATATTATTTTTAAAAAAAGACCTACATTAAATTAAAAAGTCACAAAGTCGATGTAAACTTTTTGGTATAACCAAGAAAAGTTATCTTCCCTATTAGACTAGTCTTTACTCTATTCTTTTTCCTAGGTTGAATTATGGAGAATCTGAACCTAATCTGTCACCAGACTCACCACCATGTAACGGCCTAATGGCATGCTTCAATATTGGCCATAAAGTATTTCATTATTTGCAAATAATGGTTTAGTGTACTGAACTTCAGTAGTTGAAATACTGATAAAATATTGAAAATCAAATACAGTACTATTTTTTTCAACTTTGTCTTTTCCATTACAAAACAGCCATTTCGGAATCAAATGTTATTTCAGGTACTAAAATTTAGTACTTTTAGAGACGATTTTCAAATGAAATTATGATCTCTACTGACATATTCTTCAACTTTCACAAACACTTTTTTTCCAAGTACATGTCCAAAGCTCAACTTCAACTTTTAAATACTCTTTCAACTTCAGCTATAGATACTCTTTTGTTTCAACTTCAAAGAGAAATTGAACACTACTTGATTATGTCAACAATCTTCTGAATAAACTACGTTGCAAATGATAATTCCAAGTTCAAATTGCTTATCTATTCGTTCAGTTCGAATTGTAATGGAGAACATTTTCAGACTACATATTAACTTGTACAAACCGAAGTGAACCGCAGACATAAATTTCAAGCGATCATATCCGAAAGGCAGAGAAACATACAACAGCAGACTTAAACTGCTCCAAAGTGGCCTAAAAAAGAGACATATCTGGCGGAGGACCATACACACTCTTCCACGAGAACGGCACAGTCCAGCTTCCACCTTCATTACCTGAACAACTCCAGTAAAAGAGCTCATTTAGTGGCTCAGAAAATTAGGTTACAACATAGTGCAGATAGGGATGGCAACCCGGGGGGACCCCGCTCCGCATATTTTTTTTTCTTTAAGTTTTCTCTACTTCATTATTTACTTAAGTATGTATGTACTTATGATCCTTCTTTGGCCTAAAAAGTAGCTAGAATATCTAAAAGTTTTGCATCAATCTTGTAAAAGTTACACAATGCTCACTCTGTTCTAAATTGACCTTCATGGTTCAATTTACAGGTGTTGGCTTGCCATTTTTTTAGTTTAGATCTGAGAGTTATTAATCTACTTTTAGATTAAATAAAGAGTTAAGGGTCAAAAACACACCTCAAGTATCACTTTTTTTTTAGTTTCCTACCTAAACTATCAGGTGTGAGAGTTTCATACCTAAACTATTACCAACTAGTTAGCAAAACACACCAAAACTATCATTTGTTCACTTTTCCTACCTGATGTGAATACACCCTTGGATTACCATAGTCCATATCTATGCATTTCAAAATAATTTTAACCATACTCAAAATGCATGAAAATTCCTCCCGCCCAAACAGCAAAAAGTAACAATTAAAGAGAACCCAATTAAGTTCATTATCTCAATCACCTCTCATGTTCTCCAAACTACGTAAATTATCAAGCAGACACTAGACAACACTTAGTTTTGTCAGCCAGATCTGGAGGGAGCCGATAGGCTAGGTCAATATTCAGCAGCTAAAGCACTAGCTGACAGGATAAGACCTACTTGACTGTATTAAGGAATTTAAGGAGCAGAAGGCTATAGCACTATTATTTTTTATCCGAGCATCGTATAATTGGACAATATTCGAGATTTTGAAAAAAGAAAGCTGATTGTTACCAGGAAACAACTGCTCACCTTGAGAACTATTAGGTATGAGCCCCAGAGCTTTTGATGCTGTGTCAGCTAAATGGAAAGCATCGGGAATGTTGTCTCCCTCTGAGCAATAACACAGTAGACAAGTGACCTTCAAACCTTTGGCCTAGACCAATAAACCAATAGATTAATACAAAAAACTCAATCAGGGTAGATATGTGTACTTGACATAAAAATTACAGTTAATATGTAAGTTCATATACATATTATACATAGTATTCAGATACTAATATTAAAAATCATAAATAAAACCAACAACAACAACATACCCAGTGTAATCCCACAAAGTGGGGTCTGGGGAGGGTAGGATGTACGCTGACCTTACCTCGACCTTTACGGGATAGAGAGGTTGTTTCCGATAAACCCTTGGCTCAAAATTACAAACAAAACCAAACAGTAGTTTTCTATTGCTCTTATCAACTTAGAACTATTTGAAATTCTTTCTTTGTGCTTGTGAAGAAAGAGAAATCCATCCTCAAACAAGGATTTTTTTAAAATTAAGTTAGAAGCAGGACACGTCTACTGATATTTTGCCTCGTTAAATTACAAGCTGTGCTAATGTGAGCTGGAGAAATAGTCTTATATGAAAATTTTAGAGAAAATCTAGAAAGCACACCATACTCAGATGACACATCAAAAAGATGCAAAAGGAAAATTCATATATAACTTTTTCAGAGTTAACAAATAAATATTTTAAGCATGCTATAATACATGTCGCTTCTGCATCATTCAACATATCCCGAAGGAACACAATTCCAAAACAAAACCAGAAACATGCGGTTATTTAGAAACTCAAGCTCACGTGCAATGTTCTATGGAGCAAGAAAAAGAGAGCATGGTTTACAAACATAAGCAAATACAGCCTGGAAGCAACTATAAAGTAAAGAAATTAGAATTATAATACAACAGTTCACATATGACAAATATAATCCTTCTTCGTGAAAGGTATTGCGCATCAAGTTATCCGTGGTGAACAAGTGAAAAAACATATTACAACCTTAAAACAAGAGAACAGCGCAGCATACGGCAAACTAGCATAGTAATCCTCATCTCCCAGCTCTTCAAAAGGCAATTCCTCTACCTCCGAGGCAGTATTTATGGCTAAATCATCTAAATGCTTCCACATTCTCTGTGTAGGATTATACTCTGGCAATCTCTTCCAGCCCTGTCTTTCACAGTGATCGTCTGTTCCATCTGAGTTGGAACTAGAAAGGTAATGAATCTGCGATCCACTGGGACAGAATCTCCATAAGATCAATTTCACCATAGAATCAAGTAACATGTTCAAATAAAAGAACTCAACACATGTCGGTTTAATAAGTAACAGTAAGCTTAATAGCTTAAAAAGATGACAGTTTAGTATTGTTCGTCTTCACGAATAGGACTCTTCACATCCACACAATCTTGCAGTAATATTTCTAACAAAGAAGTGTCTTATTTAGTAGTCTTTACTAATTAAGTCCCTCTTTTCAGTATTGGTCAAGATGCAAGAAGCTAAAACTCCCCTAACAGGAACAGTTCTTCAATTCACGGGATAAATGGAAAGTGGAATCGTAGAGTTTCTATCATTGGAATATATAAAGAAAACAGAAAAATATGTTCAAAGAGAAAGCTCATATGCTGATACCTTGACATATCAACATTCTGCCAACGCCCAAACTCCAAGCTAGAGAGCACAATAACATGTTTCTTCCCATTGGCAGCAACAAAATTTGCCAAGTTCCTAGCAAACTCAACCATCATGCCCTGTCGGGTAAGCTGTTAGAACTTAGAACTAAACAACCACATACAAACAAAAACTAAATGTGATACATTGCAATTAAAAGTTGTGCTTAAGTGTTCCCAGTGGAGACGACAAAACACTAGGTGATTTCTTCCCATCTGTTTTACACATAGTTACCTGGTACCGGTTGATGGTCGGAGGTGGTAGGTATCCCGTGAATTAGTCGAGGTGCACGCAAGCTGGCCCGGACACCGCGGTTATAAAGAAAAGTAGTCGAGGTGCACGCAAGCTTGCCCGGACACCACGATTATAAAGAAAAGTTGGGTTTAAGTTATATAGAGTAAAGAATTTTCACATTATCAGTGTAGCTTATCCAGGAATAGTAGTTTACATACCTTTTTTTTTTATTAACTAATTCACGCTTACTATTAACAGTTAGCTATAGTTTCTTTTAAACACCTGATGATATAAAAAGATGTTATATAACAAGTCAAGCAACGATGACATTCGTTGAGAAAAAGAAGTTTACCTTAACAACTGGAGACCTCTGTTGTACAAGAGCCAATGCATTACGAGATGATTCATATACTGCCAACAGCCAAAATTAGAAATGTCCTTTCTAAAATGTTAACAATTATCCTCCTCCTATTTCAACTTATATGAGGCTCTTTCTATTTTGTGAAGTTAAAAAATATCCCACCATTCCGTTAACATTGCTAATCTTCAAGAAAAAATCCTTTTAACAATTTAAAGTAAACTTTAAATGAACATCTACAACATTAAGGGTGCGTTTGGTATTGACGGAAAACGTTTGTTCGGTTGCACTAAATATCTTTGGAAAATGTTTTCCTTAAAAATTTGATGAAAACATTTTCCGGATCAATAAAAACACACCAACACATCCCCAACCCACCTCTTACCTGCCTACCCACACCTACCCCTCAACCCCCTCCCCCCAAAAAAAGAAAAAAAAGCTTCACTCCGAATTCAAAAAACTCATAGTATTTTGCTTTGAATACACGCAAATGCTCTTAAAATGACATTTTTCAACTTGCCTACCAAACACAAGAAAATGAGTATGGAAAATCACTTAATTTCTGAGAAAACATTTTCCGTCGTACCAAACACACCCTAATAGCAACCACTTTAATATTTTCCTCAATTGTCCTCAATTACAATGCAGTAATTAATATCTAAAATTCCTGTCCAGTATAAAATGAAACAAATTAAGTACTAGTAATAAGCTGTTCATTGATACCTTCAAGAGGAAGAACGAGTTCCCCAGATGGAGAAGACCAATAGGCATCATTCCCAATGCAAGGAACCACATTTGGATCGTCCAGATAACCAATTCTCTCAGCTCTCAAAGAAGCTACTAGAAGATCCACCGCTAATTGCCCTACATTCCCTACTGATAGAGCCGGCTACAGTGGGGAAAAAATTAAAAATAAATTACAGAACCAAAAACAGTAAAGAATATGAGAGCAAAACCCTAGAAACAAACCAGAACTAATGTGGAATTATCCGAGCTCAGATTCTTTCCTTCCTCAGCATAAAACTCCATTTACAATGAATGTAAGCGTAGTGATTCGGAGTTGCACAAGACTTCTTTTGTGCAGGTTGTAATTGGGCTGGGCCCGTTTTTGGCCCATTTTATTATGGGCCAGTCCTCAACGTCTGAGGTGTCTTGTGAGACTGCTCTTGATTCTATAACTACAAAAGTAAACATCGGCCCGATAAATTAGTCACTCACTTTACCTCAATAAATTAGTTGCATACCTCAATAAAGCAAAACTCTGAACTAGTTGGAATGGATTGAATAAATGTTCTTGGTTTCATTTGGAGCCATTTAATTCCAGTATTAAGTATATTCACTTTTTAGACATATTATATTACTAGCTAGTAATTTCTGATCTAACGTTTTTTCTGACACACTAAATACATTTCTAATCGTCAGAAAAAAGTGGTAGGCATTACTTTCACAATAGCCTTGTCCACAAGCCAATCAAACGTTCGGTAGCAAAAAATCATCTCTTAAAAAAAATAAGTGAAACAACAACTAAGTACTACTAATTGTTGTACTCTATCCTTAATCTGGATTAGGGTTGTCCAGTGGGCCGGCCCGGCCCGGCCCGATCCCGACATGGCCCGATCTCCCATAAAAATAATTATCGGTGTCAGGATTCGAATTCGGGACGTGGCCTGTGATCGTCCAGCCCGTCCCGATTCCGCCCCATCCCGACCCCGTCCCGCCCCGCTAGTCCCCCTCCCTCTTTGCAAAAATAACCGTTGCAACAACGACCAAATTTCAATTTTGGCCGTTGTGCAACGGCTATAACGGTCATTTTTGCCCCCTCCCCTACGCCCTTAATATTTATTTTTAACCCCTAAGTTAATATATTTACACTTTAACCCTATTTCTCAATTATAAATACTTCATTTTCCTCTTCATTTTTCTCACAAATCTTCCTACCATCTCTCTAATCTCTCAATTTATCTCTCTACAATTCTACATTGCCTATTAAATATTATATGTTTTTGCTCATTTATATCAAAGTTAAAAAAAATGGGAGTGAAGTTGACAACTAGCTTGAGGATCATCCATCAAGCAAAGTTTCAATTTTCAACCTTGATTACACGTCGACGTTACGTCGGCATTTGGTAACTTCGTTCCTTCTTTAAATTATTATTGTTACTTTATTTTAATTATCGCACTTAATTTCATTATCTTTAATTATTTATTTGCATAATTAAAATGAAATGATTAAGAGGTCTTTTTAAGGGTAATGGTAAGGATGTTTCTTCTAGTATGGGTAACAAGGGCAGTGGTACTTCTTCTAGTAATCATATTCCTAATCCCGATAATTTCATTGATTTCACTCATATAGATGAAACTGTTTTTTTTAATGATATAACATTAGATGACGAGGTGTATGAACCAAACTTTAATTTAGACGATAATCAAGATGACACACCCACTAGTGCACCTCAACCTTAGGCTTAGACTGAGTCCCAGCCTCAAACTGAAACTGGAATGCCTCCTATTCCCCTAGTATGAGTCGAGGCCCCACACAACGAAAATTAAAATCAATTGCATGAGATTTTTTTTGATAGGGACCAAGAGAATCAACTAGCTAGATGTAAAATTTGTAAAAATATTTATAAATTTAAAACCATAAAAGGTCAAGGTGGAACGGGAGGTTTATTGAGACATGTACAAGGCGATCACACGGCTAGGTGGAATCAATACCAGGCTAAAACATTGGGTGTGCCAATGCTATCTGAGTCGGGACAAGGTTCACATAGTGTCCCTGACCAAGTACATGGTCAAATTAACCCGACGACGAGGGGAATTTTTGGTCCTAAATATGATAAAAACAAAGATAGGGAAAATATGGCAAAATTAGTTGCGGTGGAGGGTTTGCCTTTTTCATTTCCTTCCTCTCCTGGTTTCATTCATTACATTCGAGAAACATATAATCCTTCTTTATATTATTGGTGTTGTATTAAATCCGACTATTAAAGTAGATGGTTGTAAAACACTTGTAGAAACGATTTATGATTGTATAGAAGTACTTCCAACAAACCCAACTGAAGAACCAACTCACAAACCAACTAAAGAAGAAGTTACGTCTAGCATACGCACTGAATGCAAACAAGTATATATGTATTACCAACAACAAAGTGCAAATAATCAACCGGCTTTTGTACCATCTTCTACTACTTCGCTGCAACCTTATAAAAATATGCGGTTTCTGCTGCTAGTATTCAAGGCCTTAGAAATAAAATGTTTAGTGGTTCAACTTCTTCACAAGTTAGCTAATTTGATGTTTATGCTTTGCAGGGTGTTGTACCGTACGAATTGTCAATTGATGAAGGACATGAAGACTTGCTGAAATACTGAAGGCAGAATGACAAGACATTTCCGACCCTAGCAAAGATGGCCCGAGATGTGTTAAACATTCAAGCGTCATCAACAGCGTCTGAAAGTGTTTTTTCTGCTGGAAGATTTCAAATAGGAGAGCACAGACATTCATTGGCGGGAGACACATTGAAGATTGCAGTTTTTTTCAGAAATTGAATTCGACCAGAGCGTAAAAAATACGGTCAACCAGACATCAACGAAGAAGAAGAGTACAACTACGACGATTTCTGGAGCCAAATATTGAATACAAGTAACAACAATTTAAACATTCCAACAAATTTTAATCAGTCTATATGATTAAGGTCAACATGAGGCCCCACTGAAGGACGATTTTGCCTGGAGTTGATTAGCTTCTTGAGTATAAATTCATTCCGACATTACCTGCTATGAATCATTTGGACAGCATTAGTATCTCGTTATCTTGAATTTGGCATTTTGCACTTTTGGGATCATAGATTTTATCAGCAGTTTTCCATCGTATCTATTTTATATTATATATTTCCGCTGACAAATGTAATAATTTTTTGGATCATTATAGTATTATACTTCAACTTATTGTAGAAGTTTACTCAGATCACGGGTTTAACTTGTTGGTATTTCTATGGTACTTTATAGAACAGTACGGGAAGTAATAACAATTACAAATGTTCGAAAGGATAAATAAATGTCAATCTTCAAAACTGCCGCATGTGTGTTGTGTCTTGAATCTTGATCAACTTGCAAAGCCAATGTTGAGAACTGCCGCAAGTTTGTTGTGCCTTGAATCTTGATAACCTGAAATCAAGAAACAACTAAATCTGGATGGTTACAACGTTGTGTGTTGAGTCGAGGGTAGCCCTCTATCCTTAAGACAAGATTGCCCCGTATATATGCTTTTACGTTAGCGGGCAATAGTCTCCCAAGATAAAACAACACTTTAATCTCAACACTACAAAGCCAATAGGTTGAGCTTTGTCAAGAAAACGAATATGACTCGACTTGTCAAGATATGGAATAGGAAGGAAGAGTTTTTCAATACTCTTCTCTTTTGTCTCTGTGTATATAGTGTGTCTCTGTAGTGTATATCTTGTGTATATGTGTGGGTTTGCTCATTGATTTTAAATCACAACTTGCTCATTTGTTTTGAGCTATTTTCGTGATCGCTTTTTGATCACTTTTGCACCGAATTTTCGTCTATCTTTCTGGCTGTTTCTTGCTTGATTTTCAGCCAAATGAAGCTCAATATATAGCAAGAAGAGGGCTGTCCAACAGCCACAAACAAGGTGTAATGGCCCTTAAAGGAGGCCATTAAAGCGACCCAAGTAATGGCTATTAAGGCCTCAAGAAGGTCGCCCAAATGCCCCAAGTAATGGCTGTTAATGGAGAGTTAATCGACCAAGTAATGGCTGGTTAATGCTCCAAAACGCAGTCCAATGGTAGGCGTAAAAACGCGTCTCAAGAAATTCAGGGACCAAAGCGTAGAATATTGAAACTTCAGGGACCAAACTGTACATATGAAAGAATTCTGGTCCAAACTGTACATATGAAACTTCAGGGATCAAACTGTACATCTGGCAGAGTTCTCTGGTCCAAAAAGATAATATTAGACAGGCCCACAGCCCACGACCCGTGAACCCGAAACCCGAAACCCGGAACCGGACCGGACCGGACGGGCGGGCGGCGGCGGCGCGCGTGTGGGCTTAGCCTTGAACCCAAGCACATCTAGGTCTTCCCTCCTTTAAACACATGGGATACCCCTTGGGGTCCCAAACCCTTTACCAATTAGAGACTTATATAGAGAGCAATTCTTCTTATTCCCACCGATGTGGTAGATTTGTCCCACACCACATTTCCATGTCTCAAACACCTTACTTCGTGGACCAATATCTCTTTCATTTCTCAACGAAATTAGACGATTCTTGGCCCTACGGTCATCTACTCACTTCTTAGATCATGCATGTGTAAAGAGACAAGGTCTCCAACATACGGAACACTAGTGTTTAATTCATCAAAGATGGGTGGACGCATCTCCCCGCCAAAGGCTAATTTCCAACAATCTCCTCTATGAAAGAGAGATTGTGGCGCACACACAAGGTGCCTACATTTCAGCAATCTTTCAAATGAAAAGATATTGCATCGGGGAGAGGTAGCTTACGCTTTGAACCTTCCCTAGTTGAATACCATCGGACTTACTTCTGTGCGGTGAACGTGATGTCTTGAACCGCGTCGGTGTTTAGTGTAAGCCAAGACAACGATATCAACACAATAACTCTTCTTATTCATTTTCCTTCTTACGTTTCATCCGTTGTGGCCATGGACACACTTGGATTCTTAAGTGCGTTCATTTGAGGCGCCATCCTCGCACTTAAATAGGTGATCTCCTACAAGGTATCTGCTATACCCCACTTCACAAGTGTTAGGAATCATTAAAAGTTCCACAACCTTAACCTCAACCGTTTGAGGATCTTTTAAAAGGTTTGGAAGCTTAACCTTTACCCACCACGCAGCATCACTTTAATGTCTATCGCGGAACAACTTTGGATTCATGTTTCCGCACGTAAATCATCATCCGAAGTGCTTCTTGCTTCCACCGGCGCTCAACCGAACCTTTGCCGCTTAGTTTTCCCATTGAACCACATTCTTGGGATCTCCAATCAGTATGGTTGGGTTTCCACCGCAAAGGTTCGTATTGTTTGGGTTTTAAGCCAATTCCCTAGACAGCGTAACACTTGATCTCGGGTAGTCCCTTAGTTAGTAAACAAGGATGTGACATCCGTGATGATTAATCGCCATACGGTCTTATGTCTCCGACAGATCCTAAAAGATATGTTCAGACGCCGTCATCCGTGTCCTTCCCGGCCGACCGGCTAGCCACGGTGTATAAGCTGCCAAGACACAGGTATCTCCCAATAAGGGACGCCTCTAAGGAGCCGTGAAGTTACTCAACTTTTTCATGCTTTGTATAAAGCGATAAACTCGATTCCATCATGAATCGGCCGATGCAAGTTTGCTTAGAGGATTTTCCAAGACCCACCATACACATTTACTTGTGGCTTTGGTGTTCTTGAGATCGATGTCGATTTGCATCATTGTGTTCTCCCGTAACGGGCTGGACATCCGTAATACTATAACTGTAGATAAGCAAATAATTCGATATCGCCATATCGGACTTACCGCTTTCTACCGATCATGTATTAAAATCATCAGTGAACCTTAGTTTAACTGATCTGCTTTGTAGGCCGATACCAAGTCGGTTGTAGTGTGTACAATACATTGAACTACACATGACCTGAGCATATCGCTCCTTGTCTATGGGTGCACCATGATTCCAATCAGTTCTATGATTCATATCCATTGGTGGCTTCAACGAGACCACAACTATCGACGATCCGTTAGATGTCTTAGAAATCCAATTCCTAAGATGTCATCCGTGATACCCATATCTTTCATATCGAGACTTTGTTTCAATATGACTTTTACTTCAGATCGTTGATTCTCCAACTGTTGGCTTTCTAATTTCGTGAGTCAATGTTTCGTGGTCGATTCATTGTTTCGCTTTATCTGAAACTTTCAGGACCAAAATGTAAACATTTCAGGGACCAAAATGAAAGTTCAGGAAGAAGCCCAACAGCTCAAAGAAACCAACTCTGATCCTCTTCTTCCAACTCTCCGGTTGGGAAGGCTAATTCAACATTCATGCCACGCAAGACTGCAATGGCCCTGGATGTGAAGCTACTCACAGGGGAGCACATCTTACAACCCAAAGGTTCTTTTCCCGGAGGAAGATAAACCCTTACGCAAGTATGGTTCTATATGATAGAGTTTATTTCTCTCTTTGTAGCTTCTTTCCAAAGCAGTGCTTTTGGAGATGACATTTATTTGTTAATTATCCATGGTTCATTCTTAACCCTACAAGCTAGAAGGACTGGAACAAATCTTTGTCCCCTTATTTGCTCCGTCTTGGTTCAACATCTAGAATCCCTGAGTTCTGCAGATCTGGAATATTAAGTTCCGGATAGCCAGCAACTTTCGAGTCCTGTAGATATGGAACGTCTAGTTCCGGACACTCAGGCCCTCGCGGGTTCTTGTTAACCTTGAGCAATTACTCCTTTTTCCTTCTTTCAAGGAAAGCTATCTTAAAAGAATTCAACATTCTTTGACGCCAAGAGGCGATCAACACTACTGTTATTTGCAGATCCAGTGGATATGCAATCTACAGTCTTAGGTACAACTGGACCTGTTTCAGTGTTCCAACTTTTACCAAGCCACCCCACATAATTTGGGCGTACGACTTTGCGCTTGGCTAACACCGTTGGACTGAGGTGAGAAATGAACAGTCGTTTAATGAACGATGCTTCACATTCTCCCCCTCTATCACTACGAATTTCTCAATCCATAGGCTTAGTTGAGTTTCAACTTCTGCTTTGTAGCGCTTATCCGCTTCAACAACTTCATCTTTGCTTTTTAACAAACAAAGGATTCCATACGTTGTACCATCATCAATGAAGATCACAACGTACTTGTCTCCCCCCTCTATTTTGTATAAACTTCAATTCACCCAAGTAGGTGTGACTAAGTTCTAGAGGAGCGGTGCTTCTTTCGCTATTCCCTTGACGGAATTTGGAAAGGTGATTTTGCCTCTTCATCTACCTCACATTCATTTTGAGGGTTTATGTCGACAGAAGGCAACAATCTCAACATCGTTAGCTTTCGAATGACTTGCTATTTAACGTGTCTTAATCTATGATGGAATAGATGCACGGATTACAAATATATCATTCATTTGGCTACAGACATATTGTACCATTCTTAGTTATTATAGACCTGTTGGACTAGTCTCAAACCAGCTTGACCAACAGCGTCCCTTAAACCAAGTTTGGGACATGTATCACCTCATCTTAGAGTGATCATATTCCCTGAAGTCCTATTGAGGACAACCTCTCCAACCCCTTTGATTTTAGAAGTGGCGTTGCTTCACATGAACAACCTGTTGCCCGTGGTTGGGGCGCAACCGGATCATATATGATCTCGATACTCTGGCCTACTGCAGTTGCTTTGCAGACTGAGTGTCCAATTTCTTTTCTGCCTTTCTTTAGGCCTTCAGATCATTTAAGACCTGGAAACTCTGGCCCACCTTACTAGGTGTCCATTACTTTTCTTATGAGATGAATTCGGGTCCTACTCCAGTCGCCCGGAGGCTTTATATGACCGAGTGTCCAATATCATCATATCAAAAAGAATTTTGGCCCACTCCAGTCGCCCGGAGGCTTTATATGACTGAGTGTCCAATATCATCCTATGAAGGATCTTCTGCCAAATGGCGTGACAGGCTCAACTTCTTTAACTTTTAGACTTCTTCCGTTATGATTGGTGCCCAGATAATTCTTGGCGCTTACTTAAGAGTGGTAACAGTTTTCGCACAGTTAGTGGATCTCTTTCCATCGTATGTGCGAACATACTTTACACACTTTTAATAATTACACTTAAAAGAACGGATCTTTTTAAGTTGCTTTACAATCCAATCTTTAAACGGAAAAGAAGATGTGATTAAACTTCTGATTTTTAAAGCGTAAGAAATATAAATTATTTTCATATTCCTCCTTACTTTAATCCATTTTTAATCAGACATCATTTAATCTTTATTCTTGACAAGTAAGAAAAATACTCATCATCTAATCTTTATTCTTGACAAGTAAGAAAAATACTTATCCCAATTTCGGATTACGCTCACCAGCCACTTCATCGCATCGAGTGTCGATTCCTTCTTACCATTATTCGGATCTTTTGTCTGGGATAGATACAGGCCTTCTGCTGCAAGATAGAAGTACATCTTCAGTCTTCTCCTCTTGTCCCAGTTGACATCCTCAGGCTCTCGAGAGCGCTTGTTCCCATCAGTCTTGGTAACGGTGACACTATGAATACGTTCATCATCATCACTCTCATCTACCAGAAAACCATTGCCATATCCAGTTTTGGTCACACAACTTTTGACCGACATCATTCGAACACTAATAGTATTACAATACAATTTTGTCTTAATTTGTTGGTATTTCTATGGTACTTTATAGAACAGTACGGGAAGTAATAACAATTACAAATGTTCGAAAGGATAAATAAATGTCAATCTTCAAAACTGCCGCATGTGTGTTGTGTCTTGAATCTTGATCAACTTGCAAAGCCAATGTTGAGAACTGCCGCAAGTTTGTTGTGCCTTGAATCTTGATAACCTGAAATCAAGAAACAACTAAATCTGGATGGTTACAACGTTGTGTGTTGAGTCGAGGGTAGCCCTCTATCCTTAAGACAAGATTGCCCCGTATATATGCTTTTACGTTAGCGGGCAATAGTCTCCCAAGATAAAACAACACTTTAATCTCAACACTACAAAGCCAATAGGTTGAGCCTGTCGAAGAAAACGAATATGACTCGACTTGCTGAAGATATGGAATAGGAAGGAAGAGTTTTTCAATACTCTTCTCTTTTGTCTCTGTGTATATAGTGTGTCTCTGTAGTGTATATCTTGTGTATATGTGTGGGTTTGCTCACTGATTTTCGTCACAACTTGCTCACTGTTTTTGAGCTATTTTCGTGACTGTTTTTCAGTCACTTTTGCACTGAATTTTCGTCTATCTTTCTGGCTGTTTCTTGCTTCAGTTTTTCAGCCAAATGAAGCTCAATATATAGCAAGAAGAGGGGCTGTCCAACAGCCACAAACAAGGCTGTAATGGCCCTTAAAGGAGGCCATTAAAACAGCCAAGTAATGGCTATTAAGGCCTTGAAGAAGGCTGCCCAAATGCCCCAAGTAATGGCTGTTAATGGAGAGTTAATCAGCCAAGTAATGGCTGGTTAATGCTCCAAAACGCAGTCCAATGGTAGGCAGAAAAACGTCTCAAGAAATTCTGGGGACCAAACTGTAAATATTGAAACTTCAGGGACCAAACTGTACATCTGGCAGAGTTCTCTGGTCCAAAAAGATAATATTAGACAGGCCCACAGCCCGTGAACCCGTGAACCCGTGAACCCGAAACCCAGAACCGGACCGGACGGGCGGGCGGCGGCGGCGCGCGTGTGGGCTTAGCCTTGAACCCAAGCACATCTAGGTCTTCCCTCCTTTAAACACATGGGATACCCCTTGGGGTCCCAAACCCTTTACCAATTAGAGACTTATATAGAGAGCAATTCTTCCTATTCCCACCGATGTGGTAGATTTGTCCCACACCACATTTCCATGTCTCAAACACCTTACTTCGTGGACCAATATCTCTTTCATTTCTCAACGAAATTAGACGATTCTTGGCCCTACGGTCATCTACTCACTTCGTAGATCATGCATGTGTAAAGAGACAAGGTCTCCAACATACGGAACACTAGTGTTTAATTCATCAAAGATGGGTGGACGCATCTCCCCGCCAAAGGCTAATTTCCAACATAACTTACATTGATAATATAAAAAAAGTTACAGTATTAGTGTCATTGAGATATAATTAAATAATTAAAAGTATTTTTTACTAATAGCGTAAACTTTTAAATGAAACGATCACGCGCTTCAACATAGTATCAAAGCATACATGAGCGTTCATCTCATTATTAAAAAAATGGATGTGTTTAGCCCGCGGAAAAAAGTCAGAACGCACATGAAGGGGGTGCATTAAAATATAATGTAATTAAATAATTAGAAGTGTGGTCTTGATAAATTGTGATCTAAGATAACTGGTTGCATAAGCTAAGCTTCATTTAGCAACAATGGAATTTGCATGTTGATATTTCTAGAGAGAATTTATGGAAGGAAGAAGATATCTTTATTGATAAGATTCTGATTATAATGATGAATTCATGTGTCTTTTATAACTTCTACAACTAGCTCACTTTATCGTTAATCTCCACTAACTACTTCACTTAACAACCTTCTAACAACATAACAAACTGCCAGCTCAGCAAGGCAGTTATCTTATCTCTAAGCTTAGTCTTCAATAGGTCTCTCTAACAATATGATTTTGGATATTAGTATATATGAAACCTTTGATTTGAGAATGTGAGGATCCCATTATATTACCAGAAAAAATTGGACACCTAGCAAGAGATCTAGATGAAGGGGAGTCTTGGAGTAACTGGTAAAGTTGATATCATGTAACTTGGAGTTTACGGGTTAAAGCCGTGGAACATCCTCTTGCAAAAATGCAAGGTAAGGCTGCGTACACTACACCCTTGTGGTCCGGCCCTTCCTCGAACCCCACGCATAGCGAGAGTTTAGTGCACCGGGCTGACTTTTTAGCCAGAGATCTAGAGAATTTCAAATATCTTCAATCAGTGTAATGAAATTGTGGTATATGCAATGTTTACGAATCCACGATTAGAATTTCTACTTTGGGATTTGATAACATGAAGTAAATCGCAATTCCTGCACACGCGGCATGTATAGGAATAAGGAGTTGGCAATCTTAGAATGAGATAAAAAAGCAAGAATAATTGTTTTTAATTTGAATGATCTGTTCTTCTTTGTTCTTTCTTGAAGTGGGATTAGTAAACTTGTTTCTAGTTCTTGGTATCTTCTTTGATTTTTGACTAACTCATGATTGCAATAAAGTTGGAGATATGCTTAAGTGCAATATCTGAACCAAATGCTGTGAAGTATAGTGGAAGTTGATACTCAAACCAATGTCCACATATAGTGAACAGTGATAGTTACTGCATGCTTCAACCACTATTGCTATTGCCCACTCAAAAGAATATTCAAGACAAAATGAAGTCTTTCTTCTTCAATAATTTCATTCTAGAAAATTCTTGGATCAGCCATAATTAAATTGTCTTTACCTTTTGTTTAGTTTATTATTAAATTGATGATTATGTGTTGCCCCCAGAATGCCGGCATCGAAATATGTATATTTTAATTTTTGGCCTTTTGGGTATCCTTTTTATTAGAAGTTTAGTCGAACGTAAGAAATTTGAGGAATGCGATAAACATCAAGCATGCCTAGATTCAGATGACATGTCCCTTTTGCTAAATTGCCAATTACACTCTAATAAGCAACTAGAGTTGAATATATATTGTTGCTTAATTATTATGAATTGTCAAATTTTCAGTCTTTTTATTAATTAAAATTAATTACTAGTCTACATACTACGCTAGAGATATTTATTACATTAAAGCTGCGTGGCAGCATCTACGTGATCACACATGCTCAATAAGAAGATTTTGGTGATTCTATTAGTATTAGTTAGGTTTAAAATAAGGATAGCTGCTATTAGTAGAAATTTTTTTGATGATACTATTATTAGTTAGGTTTAAAATAAGGGTAGCTGCTATTAGTAGATAAAAGCGAACACGTATTCTTTTCCCACCTTTTTTTTATACGTTAGCCTTTTTTCTTACCTTAATTAATTATGAAGGATTGCATAATGAAATGCGCACTTACAAAACCCATCACTGTCGTCCTTATTTTGAACCAGACAAATCTTGCTCTAACATGTCCACTTCAATTTGCCTACTAATAATAGCGTCATTGTGCGTTAACTTGTATAATTATGGCTTCTTCTAATATATTAATGATAAGACAAAAAAAGTATTGTAAAACATGAATTAGCTATGAAATTCATCGCTAAGCTAAATAGTTCATAGTTGTATATGATAAAATTCGTATAAGACAGTTGCACGAATTATGGTGAGACACGTGGAATATAATGTTGAGTCAAACCCATGTCAGATTACAACACTCCCGGTTTGATATGCATGGTACCGGAAGCTACATGAGCGAAGCCAGTACCTGTATTAAAGAAGGCAAAGAGCAGTTTGCATCGTAACAGACGACCATTACTAAATCCGATCGCACGACTTCCAACAGCCTTTTAATGACATTTATTTAGAGATTGATTGCCCAATTATTACAACATTCATTTTCCTGCATTTATGAGGACATATTTCGTGGGTTGTATACCCGTGTAGCTCATGTATAAATAAGGCATATTATTCTATTGTAACCGATGAGATTCTTGCTATTACCAAATACTTACTGATATTCTATTGATGTCTGTGCTTTCACACAAGTTATCATCACTTTTGTTCAGAAGATATCTCAAGGTTCAAGCTAATTACTATTTTTTTATCTTATTATTATTTATCTTAAGCATAACTCTTATCTAACATGTCACTTGGATCCACATGTCTTTGACCATTTTTACAAATTCAACTGTACCGTTTTCCGGGTAAACAATAGTTAATGAAAATGTTTGATAATATGATGTTAATCCATCGTTCAATAGAATTAGTAACAAATTTTTAATTTATTATTTAACGACATAAGTTATTAGTGGTTAACTACTTTTTCTTTTACTTTTTTGTAGTGAAAGCTCCAATTCGAAGGAAGAAAATTTATTAGGACTGGAAAATTAATGGAATCATATTAATTTACTATCTTTAAATGATAAGTTGAGGTAAAACTACATGTAAGTTAGATATGTTTAAATGTTAAACTTCATGTAAAGAATAAACGTCGTCATGCACTAATTAGTGCTTCATTACATGCAAATACTTTTCCAGCTAGATATATATATATATTTAGCAAATGAGTGTGATGTAATTCTGATAAATTGATCTCTAAAAATTAACAATGCTCAATTCGAAGTTGATTAGCTAAACGAATTCGTTAATTGCATTCTTCGGGGCTGCATTATTCTCGTATGTGTGTCCTTAAAAAACACGTGGATTCTTACTTTTTGATTTAGTCCAAGTAATAAGGAAATGTATGAGATATATAAAATGGGAGTTACATAGTTTCCCGACAAGTCGACAAAATAAAATAATAGAGTAGATGATCTATGCTGACAAGCTAGCCATATGTAGTTTAATTTTCAAAGAACGTAACCAAACTAAGATCACAAACTAAAATATATAAAACAAAACAAAAGCTTAATACTGAGACAGTTGGACGCTTAGGATAACATAAATAGCCATCATATATTTTTTTAGATAATATATGCTATTTCAAGCTATGTATCAAATTTGAATAGATTAAAGTATTAGTGATAAGCATTGATACGTGGCCCAACCTGCTGGATCTTAAAGTCAATAGCTTGTCCCTAGCTATAACCTAATAATTCTGCCGATCTAGCTAGCTAGCAGCAATAAATTTTAAATTACAAAAGTTAATGAAATTAGGCAGGAAAACTATACAATGACAATGTTGGTGATGACTAGCTAGTGAGATTTTGTTTGTCATTCATATTTTGTGAAAACAGTGAGTCAAAATGATTGTTCGCAAGATAGATATTATAAAGTATAAACTAATTACAGAGATATATATCATGATTTTTTTCATGTATTAGCAATTTGATTGGATAAAAGATCGTAAACGTTAGCACTCCAGTTTTTGCACTTTCAATTGTTAGAATAAGAAAAAGGAAGATATACTCAACGACGAGACAGAACAAAATTAGCAGAGATTCGATAAGTATTATTAATTAATATGGATATTAAAATTGTATGCCTGGATTTCTTTGACCACTAATCAATTGATGGAAACATGTTGAAATTATATTTAAGTAAATAAAAAGTATGTAATATCTACTAATTTAAATTTTTAATTAAGATGATCACGCACTTCACTAAATGTCACCTCCTAAAATACAAATACAAACAATTTAAACATTCATTACCGTTCGAATCGATCGTGATATCTGATCTAAACTAATGACAACCTTTGGCTGCTGCCATACGTACATGGTCGATCGGTTGCTCCGATAGCCTAGACAAATACAATATTGAAACTTGATGATTCAACATTTAAAAGTTCTTAGCATTGAACTCATACAGTTATGAAATTATGAGTTCATTTTTTTAAATTTTAACTTTCTCACGTATATGTTTGTGTTTTGTGACGAATTATTAGTTTATTTATAAAGAAAACCCTCTTCCCTTTCCTATAGGGATCAAGATATTTTGGATAATGTATGATAAACGACTTTAATTTGATGAGGAACATATTCTATGGCCAGACAAAATGGACCCCTTGGAAAAAGGAAGAAGACAAATATCTGTTAAGTGTAAAAGAAAAAATTTAAAATTAAATTATTATCAAAGAAGAAAATGTTTCATTATTTTTTAAATTAATTAAAAAAAGTATGTCATATAAATTGAGAAATATAAAGTATATTTTTTGCAAATGCATGGAAATATGGTGAGTTGGCAATTTCAGCGTCTTTTCAGAGTAAAAGCAAGAAATATGGTGAGTTGCAAATTGTCGTTTTATATAAATGATCTCTTCCGATCCACTTTGTCATTTAATTTCTTCATTTCTTCTTTGATTTTACTAACTCATTATGGCAATAAATTAAGCAAGCCTTTCTTTTGCGAAAATCTGAACCCAAATTCTCTGAACTCATGTAGCGGAATTTGCTACTCACTATATTCACATATAGTGAATAGAACCACTCCAATTTGAAAAATGCCACGTAAAGAGTTTCAAAGACCTAGACCATATATTTCATCTTCAATCATTTGATTCTAAAACATACATGGATCAGTAATTAAATTCATACAACTTTTATTTAAATTTATGTGATATAATTTCTTTTTTAGTTTGTTTTAAGAAGAATGAAATACTTTTATACTCCTTGACGACGATTGATTCTATAACTATATATCCGAATTTCATTTTCTTGTTTAGGTCATCCTTATTTCAAGAGTACTTTAATTTGTTTTGTTTATAATCCCCTAAAGTTTTATGTTCTTGTTGTTAAATCAGGAATCTTTGAGTCTAATATTATGTAGCTAGAAAAACTATTATTATTATTATGTAAGAGTATTGCGTGGCAGGTTTCTCTGGTATTATTAATTAGGTTGGAAATAAGGCTGCTATTATATATTAAGAATAAAGAGAGAACATGTGTTCTTTTGTCCATATAGTGAATTAATGAGTGTTTTTGAGAATATCAACTATAGCGGTTTCAATATTTTATATTAATAAGCGTAAAGTACAATTGCACTCACTGTGTTTTTGTGACAATATACATGTCAATAAATTAATATAAGTTTTTATAACTTTTAAAACTATATTTAAGAGTTTAAACTGAAGCATGGATCCACTGCCCTCCTATAGGAGCTATCTTAATTATAAGTTACGGGTTCACATGAATTAAGTAGATTTTGTCCAACGCTTATGATAAAATTCATAAATTTTAAATTCTGAATTTATATCTGCTAGCGTTTAAACGAAAGGTGGATTTGTCCCCAATACATGATCAAATCGTTCGGACTTCTTGTATTGCCATTTTCTTGTCCCTTAGAACGGAAAAGCGGGGATGCATTTTTTTGGTGTGTAGTTTACTAAGAAATACTAGTGATTTTACTTTCTAATTTGGGCCATAAGCAAGAGTCAATGAAGAAAAATGATTGAATTAAATATTATTGTTTTCCGATAAGATGACAAATTTACCAAAAAAATAGGTTATCTTTGGCGCGGACAAAGTAAAGTCATGATATTTTTTTTTCAAACTAAGATCACTGAGCGAACACTAAAAAATGCAAAATATTGTGACAGATGGATCATGGAAGCTTAAGACAAAATGCCTGCTATTTTCCCTTTAACTATTGCTATTTCAAGATGTGTATCAAATATAAGTTAAAATATTACTGATAATTAAGTATTGATACGTGCTCCTGTCTCTATAAATCTGGAGGATCTCAAAGTCAATAGCTTGTCCAGGATGTGACAATAACCATAATATTAAGTGATGACTAGTGAGATACTGCTTATGTCATATCCTTATTCTGCTGTGCCAAAAACTAAATACTACTATTAAGTTATGCTAAACTGAGATATTAATTGCATAATGATTATTATCACTTTTTTCAGTTTCCATTATGTGTTAGATATCCACATTGAAGCCCGGCTAAATTTGAGTTCGTGCCGGAAATTAAGTCCTACATTGGAGGGGAAGCGCTTCCTGGTTAACATATGCAGAATTCGAAATCGAGATCTTTAAAAAAGAATGAAGAAAATACTTACGGCTCTACCATAAACTTTGTTGGTGCATAATAAGTATTTATAAAATAGATAATATAAACTACGTAATTAATTGGATAATATCAAAATATCAACGAATTATTGCGCTTATATTAGAAATTTGATTAGCATATAATACAAGATCTGACTCATGAATCTCCCAAATGGAACATACATAATGGCTTTTTTCTTTTAGAAAGTTTGAATATGCATGATTACGAAGGAAAAGAGAAAAAGAAAATAATAAAATAGAAGGAAGAAAAAGTGATGATATATATATATATATATATATATATATATATATATATAATATTAAAAGGGGTAGTCCGATGTACTAGATTTTCGTTATGCACGGGATTAGAGAAGGACCGAACCATAAGAATTTATTGTACGCAATCTTACCCTGCATTTCTGCAGAGATTATTTTTACGGCTTGAACTCATGACTTTCTAATCAAATGAAAGTAACTTTCAAAACTTTTCTTCAGGACATTTATTAAAATAAGAAAAAGAAAGACGTTGACAGAGTCCTTAATAATAGAGGAGGAAACTCATCAATAGGGGCTTGCTTCATAAGCTCCCACGTATTGTATATTTACATTTAGATAGGCAACTACTTGAATGGACAAGTGAACCTAATTTCAACCAAGCTTTGAACTTGAAATCACTTCACCAAACCTACGAAAAAGAAAGCAAACGCTTTCTTGTTTTTGTTGCAGTACGGATATTTCTTTTCTTTCATGTTTTGTTACTCTAAAGTAATCACAGCATTTAGTTTTTTCTTTTTTTTCACGGGAACGTGATTAGCTTATAGCTACTAGTTACTTTTCTAATTTATTTAACTGAATGAGTTAACTTTTATGTACGGATAATATAAAGGAAATTTTACAGGTCATGTAAGAGATATATACAAGTAACTAGAAAAGATTTGACAAGCAGACCACTCTTAAACTTGAATTGGCCAACAAGTCATTCTTTTTGATTTATTTTTGTGGAATAGGGTTTTGGATATATGGGTCTAGAGTTATTTTACAACTTTTAAAAGTTTGAGGTTTTAAACTTTTACGCTTAAATTCTTTTGACTTGTATTAAAATATATAAAAGTTTATTCCTTTTTTTCCTAAAGTATGAATAAATTTTCATCTCTCTTCCTCGTTTCTATCAAATCTACATTTCTCCATTCGATTTTTCTTCTTTCCAGAGCTCGGAAGCTCTCCAATCGTCATTTTCGGACATGCCAATTAATTTTGCATCAGTTCCGAAATATTTTGAGCTCCGTATTGCCTATATAAAAGTTCTTGTTTATTTCGAACTTGATAAATTCTAGTTTTCATAAAGTTCTGAGTTTTTTCAATTTTCTGAAACTTTAGTCTTTTTATTGGAATATGTGTTATTTCTACATATTTTGCTTGTTTTGATCGTGCTTTTTTTCTGTTTTTGTTTTTACAAATTCATCTTAGTCTATTACTAGACTTGAAACTTTAGTCTCTTTTGTTGGTCGAAATATGTGTTATTTCTACTTATTTTGCTTGTTCCGGTATTGCTTTTTATATTTTTTCAAAGTTATCACGGTCAATTAATAGATTTGTTGTAACAAAATTTGTGGTGTGTCAGTCAAAATAAAGTTAAGTGCATTGGGTCAATTATAAGTCAAATCGAAAATAATCCACCTTGCTCTATAATAACTCGCTGCTTAAGAAAATTTTAGACCATTTTGATCGATGATAAACTAGAGAAATAAAGGTGACTGTTGGAATGTGAAGAATACTGAATCTGCACTAGTTTAGTGGGAAAAAAATTTTAAAAAACGATATTCAAACCCTAACCCCCAACCCCAACCCCTAACTGCACAAATCTAAGAGACTGTGGATAGGTATACCATAAACCAACCGTCATCAATAGCTAACAGTTATCATTTAGGCTCGACTTCACGCATGATCAATAATTATCCACATGTTATATATAGACCAAGGACAATATTTGTCTAAAAAGACATAAATAAATAAAATAAAATAAATAAAAGGACATGTCACTATTTAAATATTATAATAACACTTTAATACATTATATGAGAGTCTCCATCCATTGAACACATGATCAAAAGAATTTTAGGACAAGTAAATGTACTTAAAAGGCCAATATTTATCTTAAAAGTCATAAATAAATAAAATATTATAAATAAAAAGATTTGATACCATTTAACCATTATAATAACACTTTAATACATCATATGATAGTCTCCATCAATTGAACACATGATCCAAAGAGTTTAAGCACAAGTAATGGTTGTCCTTAGAACACGGTTGTGCTTTGAGAACAATAATTTATTGTTAGACTAATTGGATACTAGTGTTATGATTATCACTACTTGTTCTAAACTCTTTTTTTATCATGTGTTTAATGGATTGGAACTCTCATGTGATGTATTAAAGTATTATTATAATACTTAAATAGTATCAAATCTTTTTATTTTATTTATTTATGGCCTTTTTTAGAAAAGTATTGATCTTTTAAGTATCATTACTTGTTCTAAACCTCTTTTGATCATGTGTTCAATTGATGGGGACTCTCATATGATACATTAAAGTGTTATTATAATGTTTAAATAGTATCAAATCTTTTTATTTATTTTATTTGTTTATTTATGGCTTTTTTAGACAAATATTAGCCTTTTAAGTACCTCTACTTGTCCTAAAACTCTTTTGATCATGTGCTCAATGGATGACGACTCTCATATGATGTATTAAAGTATTATTGTAATATTTAAATAGTATAAAGTCTTTTTATTTATTTATTTATTTATTTATTTATAATATTTTTATAAAAATATTAGAATTTTAAGTACCATTACTATACCTAAAACTCTTTTGATCATGTGTTCAATGGATGGAGACTCTCATATGATGTATTACATTGTTATTATAATGTTTAAATAATGGCATGTCCTATTATTTATTTATTTTATTTATTTATAACTTTTTAGACAAATATTGTCCTTGGTCTATATATAACATGTGAAAAATTATTGACCATGCATGAAGTCGAGCCTAAATGATAATTGTTAGCTATTGATGATGGTTGCTTTATGGTATACCTATCCACGAACCCTTAAATTTATGTAATTTGGAGTTTGGGGTTGGGGTTTGTTGTTTCATTTCTTTTGATTTCTTTTTGTTTGTTATACTCTTCGTCATCACTATGAGGATCGTCTTGTCACCTTGCTCATAAAATTTCAATTCCAATATTTTGAGATCTCATCCCATTCACTCATGTAATCACCACCTACTTTAATATATTCTCCAATTGACGGCATAATAAATCTATAATAGACTATGACTATGGTCTATGACTGTAATCGATGCCATAATAAGTTATTCGGACTAATTTTCCGATGAAAAGCCTGAATTTTCGCCGAAAATGAGATTTGAAAAGTGAAGAAATCGGGAGCTTTTGAAGGAAAATATTTATTTTTTAAATTATTTTTGGAGTAATTAAATGGAGGAAAATATTTAGTTTTCTATTTATTTTTGAATAATTAAAATGGTGGGGGTTGGGGGCTAAAATGTATTTTTTAAAACTTTGGGGTTAGGTTTGGACGCAGAAAAGTCTGACAATGCTGACATAATAATAGGTAGTTGTTTTGTCAATACTTTGAGACTTGTGACCTTTTTATCAAATAAGTCTTCAAAGTGACCTTTTTACCAACAACCAAAAGTAACTATCCATAAAAAAGGATTAATTTTTTTTCCCACACAATTATATCTAAGTTAAATACTTAAGGGGTCGTTTGGTTGTTGATTAGAGTTATATATCCAGATTTTAGTTATTATTAATTATATAGGATTTAGTTATTTCATTTTCTAACATGTATAACCTAATACGTAATTGACTCATAACTTATAAACCTATTTTATTTTTGTTAGATTATAGAATGCTAACCAAATATCGTATTTAATGTACTGAATTTTATATAAAGAAACTAAAAAGCTATTAAACATAATATTGTATTGATTATGCTAATTTTAATACATAAATAACTCATTTCCTAATCAGACTAAACAGCCTGTTTCTGAACAACCATTTTAATCCCACACAGGGCACTTTCTTCTTTACGATCATCTACGTACATCATTCAAAGTACGTTCTACCCAAACAAAACTTAATATAACAACTATTTAAATCATCGAACAAAAATTCTTGTG
The DNA here is from genome assembly GCA_029783415.1 of Anisodus acutangulus. NCBI lineage: Eukaryota > Viridiplantae > Streptophyta > Magnoliopsida > Solanales > Solanaceae > Anisodus > Anisodus acutangulus. The sequence goes on along the minus strand of CM056510.1, from coordinate 40,696,682 downwards.
TTTGTCAGAAATCCTTTTATAGAACATTTCGTTAATAACATTCTAACCTTAGGTAATATTGATGTAGAAGTCAACCTAACATTCCAAAAAGTTCTACACTTTTTCATTAAACAATTCAAATAAAAAACTAAGCTGAAAGGTACAAGATCAATGTTAATACAAAACTACGTCAAAATTCCCTTTTATGTTTATCTATACAATTTTATTTTACATGCAAAATTATGCTGGAAAAATTCCCCGTTAGCATAAACCCAGGTGTCAGTCATAATTTGAAGCCCCTCTTCATTGGATATAATTGGATGCATGCACGATTTTTGTGTGCCTTCGCCGTAGTATGACGACACCTGGCAACCACCAAAACCCGTCATGTGCGTCATCCTTACATCATAATGAACCTCCTCGGCCCATGGGCTTTATACTACATGTCGAGGCGTAGGACCAGTGTGATAAGGAGCACTTTACGTGGCGGCTTAATTTTTATGGGTCCTTGTTGTTTGGCAGATACGGCCCGTTCAATTCGTTTCGTCCAACTATATAGGTGGCCTGTTCCGTGTGGCCTACTAATGAAATAGTTGACCTTCTTGGTGCGCCACTTGAAAGAAATTAACCGTTCTGGGAACCGAAAGCCGTCACATATGTTTCTTGCATGCAATTTTTCTGCTATTCTTTCGTAAGACTATTGGAAAACATTTATAAAACTTCAATTTTTTTCGACACCAATATGTTATATAATCAAACATTAAAGTGGGTGATTCTCACATGCATTGGCGAATTTATGTATAAAAAAATAGGTCACATGAGAAAATTTATTAAAGTGACTGATTTACTTTTAGTTTTAATCAGCACCTTTATGTCAATAAAGATCAGTTTCGTTTCACTATCTTTGTAACCGTGACAAATACTTTGGCTCTCTCCATGTGGATTATCAAGAAACTAAATCAAAAAATGGAATTTTACTCTATTTCCGTTCATGGATTTCTTCATTTTTAAAAACATATTTATCTTGCTTATCAGCTTATGGAGTTCAGTAATGTAGTTCATGGATTTCTTCATCTTTTTCTGTCAAACATCTCTAATTATTGGATGATTAATTTAAGTTCAACTTTAGTTATTGACACACTATATTTCTTGTAGCGTTGTGAATACAATTTCATGTAATGTTTTATGCCATCAACGGACAAGAATTGAGACTGTAAAAGGTGAGGCTCATATATAGCTTTGTTGGAGAATGTAGACAGTAGAAAGTTTTGTATGGAACTTCCCTGAATATTTATCTTCAAACATTGAAACAAGCGTGAATGGCGATGGACAAAGCAGATGAAGAGTCAGAGAAGGAGCAGGTTCTTGAACTGTTTGATACTGAAGAAGAAGTCAGTGGAGTATTTGAATTTGAATGTGCACCTGAGAGCCTCAGATATGCCATTTTCTCTGCAAAATCCTGCTTTAAAGTGTGCAAGAGACGATCTTGATGCTATGGCTTTGGGGAAACTTGACAGTAAACGCCTTCCTCTGGCTCTCAAAATGGAATTTGACAACATATGGACCATCTTGGCATTGTATTGTGGGAACTAGCTTTTGTTCATGTGACACATTCCATAGGAGTTTTCTTGTACTTCTCAATTGATAGGTCTATGTTCTTCTATTTCAGGACTTTTATTGAACCTTTAGAACATTGACAGTATATTGTTTGAATTCAACTCCCGTAATTTCTGACAAATTAATTTGTGAGAGATTTTAGTTTGTATGTTGGATTGTACATGAAATGTTTTAAAGGAAAAAACTGGAAATGCACATGTTATATTCATTATTTTTTTGTACAAAAAAATAACTTCATGTTTGAGCCTAAAAAAACAACTCTAATCTTTTGAGCCATTGAGTATGAGTATGTAAAAAGGAAAGGCCGAAAGGCTGAAGGAGGGGGAGGGGAGCAATATACGACGGAGTACTTACGGAAGTCCCTCAATAATTATGCAGGAAAATAAAATTTCTTCTACTGGGCATGTCATAATTATTCTTCTTTGATTTTTTTTTATTGTGCTTCAATTTTTCGCTTGATAATGTCATTTAACTTCTCCTCTTAATTTGATAGCCTGAGACAACTAAAAATTCAGAGGTTCCTTCTCCTCTCACTTTTTTTGTGCTTCAAATTTTCTTTTGATATTCTCACATCTAACTTCTCTTAATTTGGTGGCCTTATTCAACCGCGAATTCAAAGGTTTTTTTTTTTGTGGTTTCCAATCCAGTGTTCGCTATCTGCATTTGATTCCGACTAAATTTGGATCGCGTGTTGCATGGCCTATTTTGGAGGCAACGCTCTCCACATTATTTTTTTCAAGGTTCCTTCTTAATTATTTAACTACCAATTTACTTTATTCATGCTAATTGAGATGTAACCATCTAGTTGTTTTGGTCTTTCTTCTTATTTGTGATATAATCATTTCTTTGATTTCGTCGATGCAATAGTTTAGATCTTCACAGTACAACATGATGATACTTTTTTTGGCAATTGTACGGGGAAGAATACCTTTACTAGCTCTTATTTTAAGATTAAAATTTAGAATTGATGCATGAAAAAAAGGGAACGTTATCTATGCTAATTCTTAGCCTAACAAAAATGGGTCAGAGTTTTAGCAACTGCTCAAACTTCCATCTCGATAGAAAACATTGAGTTTCCAGAAATGTAATTAAAGGAATCGGGTGCTTCGTTCTGTTGAGCATGTGATAACCCCTGGGTAAAAGGTATTCCGTAATATAACTTTGATTTAATTTGAGTTCTATATACTTTAATACTACTCAAGTCTTTTCTAATATTCACATTTTTGAATGAATCCAAATATATGTTATTTTAAACGTGTTTTATGACCGCGTGAAGTACGGGTAAGAGACAAACGCGAACTCAATAACATTACTTTTGTAATCAATAGAGTACGCTAACTTCTTAATTTTATATAGATGACACAATTTTCATGTGAGACATTTAAACATATTTGACCTGATTCTATCTCCATACAACTTTCAGAAATGTCAAAATTGATATCAAAGCTATCCAAATTCTGAACTTTGAATTATATATTTGACGATTTCTCACAGAACTAACTTTTCAGCTATTGCTTTAATTTCTTTGACTATTATCAATACTCTTTCCGGTCCGTTTAATTTATATGATACTATATATTACTGTTTGACGAGTCATATTTTCCCCCCTTAATCACAACATTTTCCATATACTTTAAAATATTTATAGTAATAAAAGTTTATAGTGCAATCAAATAGTACTTTTTAGACAAATGTTCTAAATAATTAGGCATAATTAAACAACTATTAACATCATCTTGCTAAATTATTATGAGAACTAAACAAAACATATTACTACCAGTTATTAGACCACAATTCTTCTGACTATTTCAAAGTCAAATACCCGTATTCCCATTTCCTAAAAAGGAAAGTCATTTCAACGTTTAACTCTATCATCCACGTTGCCATTCTAGAATTCAATGTTTCCTTAACAAGCACACGACATCTCGTGCAACAAAAAACCATCAAAGAGGGGGAAAAAACTGATCGTAAATTCTTTAGGCCGTTTGGTTACAGGAATTAAGGGTTATTAGTATATACAACTTGAAGTTAAAATTTATCCTGTATATAATTGCGAGTATTAATTAAAATCAAGATCAAAGGATACCAAAATCATGAAATTATCTATCATATATAAAATGGAGGATTGTCTATCCTTGTTATTATTCTGGTTATAATCGCATGGATATAATCTTGAGTTATTCTTGTTTTGAACTAAATAATTCCTTACAAATTTACTATGCACATTGACTCTGTAATACATTTTATATCATCGTAAAATTAATTTATGACAATTATTTATTTATACCATTTATTTTAGTTTATTGATATTTATATATAAAGTTATTTGCAATTATTTTTAAATGATATAATTATCTCAATCACAAACTAAATGTCTAATTAATTTTATACATGGATAACTTACTTTTTAACTAGCTATCAAATGCGGTATAAGTATGCATAAATTAATACATGAATAATGTGTCTTTTTGCTAGTTATCAAAAGTGGTATAAGTTATGCAAAAATTAATACATGAATAAAATGTCTCTTTACTAGCTATCAAACAACCTCCGGATGAGTTAAATATGTATTTCCTCCATTCTATATTAGTTGTCCATATTATTAAAAATAGTTATTCTAAAATATTTTTCAATTTACAAAACCAAGATAGAATTAAGTAAAATTTTTCCATTTTATTCTTAATATTAATTATTTTTTTAAATAGTCAATATTAGAATATAATTTATTGAAGAGAAATAAAAATAATGTAATAAAATGTATTTTTATTTATAATGTTTTAAGAAACGTGTAAAAGAGAAAGCTGATAATCAATAAGAGATGGAGGGAGTAAAAGGTATCTTTTCCCTTCTTCTTAAACCTCACGTATCATACTTCCACGTGTCTCTCTACCATTCCCCCTACTACCTATTTACTCCCTACCCCCAAACCAACCACCCAACCCTGCTGCTTATATATCAGTCGTCACCCCCTTCCATTATTTCCATATACAATCTTCTCATCGTTCCATTATTCTTTCTCACTATTCACAAAGCTTTCACATTTATTCCACCTTAATTATAAACCAAACCATATTCACTCCATAAATTTTCAACTCAACAATCACACATACATCTTAAACTTAACCTTCTTCCTTGCTTTTTCTTTGTTCTAAAATGGCAAGAAAAAAGAATAGTATGGGAGCAATGTTACTAGAAAAAGAAAGCTTTAGAAGAACAAAATTCGGAACCCTTTTATACTCTGATCCAATAAGTGACCATGAAGAAAGCAATAGCAATTCAGCTCGCAGTAGCAATGCTTCTTCAGCACCAAGTCCACCTAGAACGTCGTCGTTTTACAACACAACAATTACTACCAACAATTCCCCTAATTACTTTATGTCTCCATGGAACCAATCCGCTTCACCTTATACTAAATCCCCGTGGACTCACCAACCACTACTTGATTACTCCGAAGAATCAGAAGCCAATAATTGCAAAAATGGCCTAATTGGTTCGCTTGTCCGAGAAGAAGGCCACATTTATTCATTAGCTTCATCTGGTGATTTACTATATACTGGTTCAGATGGCAAAAATATTAGAGTATGGAAGAATTTGAAGGAGTATTCCGGGTTTAAGTCGCATAGCGGATTAGTAAAAGCCATTGTTGTTTACGGGGATAAAATATTTACGGGCCATCAAGATGGTAAAATTCGGGTATGGAAATTTTTAGGTAAAAAAAGGAAAGCGTATAAGCGGGTAGGTAGTTTACCTACCGTTAGAGATTATTTAAAGAGTTCAATTAATCCCAAAGCGTATGTTGAAGTAAGACGAAATAGGAATGTTCCTTGGATTAAGCATTTCGATGCTGTTTCGTGTATGAGCTTGGATAAAGAGAAAGGGTTGCTTTATTCTGGATCTTGGGATAAAACACTGAAAGTTTGGAGATTATCGGACTTGAAATGCTTGGAATCTATTAATGCTCATCAAGATGCAATTAATTCAGTAGTTGTTGGATTTGATAGGTTAGTTTTCACTGGCTCAGCAGATGGAACGGTAAAAGCTTGGAGAAGAGAATTAGTCGGTAATAGTGCAAAGCATGTTTTACTGGAAACACTGCTAAAACAGGACTATGCTGTGACTTCACTGGCCGTAAATGCCTTGTCAACTACGGTAAGAACACACTTTTAATTACTTTACTCTATCCGGATAAAAAAAATGTCCGCTTAGTCTTTTTCTTTTCTTAAGTAAAAAAGAGTATTTACTTATCAAATCAAGAAAAAATTAAATTTATTTTTTCTTATTTGCCCCATTAAGTACTATGTAATCAAATCTCAATATATATTTAATTAGAGACAGTTTAGTTAAATTACTTCTTTTTATCTAGGAGTTTGTATTTTCTTAAGTGTGCAAATAATTAAGTGGACACTATTTTTAATCCGGAGGACTATTAAATTATCTCACGTATTTACAAGATACAAACTCACTTTGCTACGTACATCTGCTTTTTTGGATGACAACAGATTTGAACGTATGATCTCTTGTTTCTTTTAAAATTTTAAATTGTCAGGGGAAACACACTTTTAATTATTTAGTGTATTATGTCTCGACAGATATATGCGGGCTCTTCCGATGGACTAGTTAATTTTTGGGAGAGACAGAAGCACTTTTTGGAATACAGAGGTGCGCTAAGGGGTCATAAATTAGCAGTATTGTGTGTGGCCGTTGCGGGTAACCTGGTGATGAGTGGATCAGCTGACAAGTCCATATGCGTGTGGAGAAGGGAAGAAGACGGTATCCACAGTTGCTTAACGGTGTTGACAGGACACAACGGCCCCGTTAAGTGCTTGACCGTCGAAGATTCAAATGACGACGACGACAATAATGACAGCGAAGATGAAGCTGTGGTGGAGAAGAAAAATGACCAATATTGGAGAGTGTACAGTGGGAGTTTGGACAATTCAGTGAAGGTCTGGAGACTATCGGATGCATTTGAGCGAGAAGCAGATTCAATATTTTAATTTGATGAGTTAAATCTTTAATATTCTATCAAGGAACTTATCAACATTTGAAGTATGGGTCAAAATTTAATATTGGTCACAATTCTTAGTGACTTGTTATATATATATATATCTATGTTATGTGTAGAAATTCTTGAGTTCAGTTCAATCCTGAAGACGCGAAGAAAATGAAGATGCATGTGGATAGGTGTGAACGCATCATCAAGTACGAGGCTGAGAAGCGGTTGTGAATTGCCGTATGGGGTTGCATATTAGGAGTTGGTCGTGACAAATAAAGATAGTAGAATATGATAGTGAATATATTCTAATATATTCATAATATATTTTGTAATTAATATTTAATGTAATTAAGATAAAATAGAGATTATAATTCTATTAGGACTACAATTGTAATTAAAGTAAAATAGAGATCTTTATTTTATTATGACTACAATTGTATACTATATATATGACATTAATAAGAGAACTCCATCAAGGAGAATTACACTATTCTACATGGTATCAGAAGTTAAATCCTACCCCTCCATTCTCTATTGTCTCTAATTCTCTATCGATACTTATTTTCGTGTCCTCTGTAAAATATTGCTTCTGTAGCTTCCACCAAAATTGAACAAACAATGAGCATTGCTTATTGTTGAGAAACAGGCCTTGTGGCGTTGAACCCACAACAGTACACATCTTAGGGTCTTTCTTTTTTTGTTTTAAATAATTTTTTAAATCGTATCTCTCGCTTTTAAGGTTCTTCAACAACATCGTCTTCAATCTCACCTACCATTCACGAACATGGCACGGTATTTTTCATTGCATCCCAGCATCCTGGGCCCACCTCCAGGCCCACAGTACACGGACCACCAGCACCAAGCCCACTACACAGCAGCCCAGCCTCAATCCAACGGATTTGGACCATGTTTTCGGTTCTTTAAAAATTCAGCAGCCCGATGATGCGTGGTATATGGATACATGCGCCACGTCTCACCTCACCAACAATTCTGGTAATCTTCCTCAACTATGCAATTTAAATACTCATCAATCTATTATGGTCGAAAATAGCCATCGCATTCCAATTCAAGGGTTTGACCACACACTAACTCCACCACTGCAATCCCACTTCTCCCTTAAAAACGTCATATATGCCCTAACATTGTCAAGAACCTCATCTCTGTTAGAAAAATTGCCACCGATAATTTCGTATCCATTAATTTTGACCCGTTTGGTTTTTCTGTAACGGACCTACGTACCGGAAAACTTCTTACGAAATGCAATAGTGAGGGGGACCTCAATCCTTTCATATCCACGTCTGTTGTCAGTATCAATCCTCCCACATCTCTAGCTAACATCTCCTCCTCAACGTGGCATAGTAGACTTGGACATCCCGGAACTCATATTTTTTATTTTCTTAGAAACCACAATTAAATTAAATGTAATAAAGGGAACTTTGCTCATAATTGCTCCTCTTGTCATCTAGGAAAACATGTTAGACTACCGTTTACGTCTTTTCTAAGTGTTACTTTCTCTCTCTTTGATATTAGTCATGCAGATTTATGGACATCTCCTATAACTATCAACCTAGGTCATAAATATTATTTGATATTTTTGGATGACTTCTCTCACTTCCTTTGGATCTATCCGCTTAAACTTAAGTCTCAAGTCTACTCAAAATTCCTTGAATTTTGTATATTGGTTAAAACGCAATTTGAAAAGACATCAAAATGTTTCAACGTGATAATGGTCGTGAGTTCAATAACTCCCACTTTCATAATTTTTGTGCGGCTAATGGCATGATTTTCCGTTTCTCCTATCCCCGTACTTCCCCTCAAAATGGTAAGCCGAAAGAATTCTCCGCACCATTAACAATATGATTCATACCCTTCTTTTTCATGCGTCTCTCCCCCTACCTTTTGGGTTTATGCATTAAAAACGGTAGGACACATTCTTAACATCTTACCTACCTGTACGATTCAAAATCGGACACCCACCGAAATTCTCTTCCGTCGGATCCCTTCATATGATCACCTTTGAATTTTCGGTTGTCTTTGTTACCCAAATCTGGCCTCCACGGTCCCTTACAAATTAGCACATCGCTCCACTTCGCGCGTCTTCCTCAGTTTCCCATCAAACCATAGGGGTACTTGTGCTATGAGATATCCACAGATAAAATAGAGATTCTAATTCTATTAGGACTACAATTGTAATTAAGGTAAAATAGAGATCATAATTCTATTAGGACTACAATTGTATACTCTATATATATATATATATGACATTAATCAGAGAACTCCATCAAGGATAATTATATTATTCTAAAATTAGGATCTCTATTTTACCTTAATTACAATTGTAGTTCTAATAGAATTAAAATATCTATTTTACCTTAATTACACTAAATATAAATTACAGAAGATATATTGTGAATATATTCGTTATAAGAGACACCATGTGAAACGTTCACACAATTATGAAGAGAAATTTGGCTTTATTGTGACGTTAAAAACAGGTTAGAGGACGGTTCTTTTCGTGGGGGGTGGGGGGGGGGGGGCAGTGAGCAGAACCTTCACAATGAAGGTTAATATAGAAGCTGTGACGAACTAACATTACTCAAAATACATTCATTGTTTTCTTTTTTTCTCCTTTTCCTCATTTGGTTGTAACTTTGGTTAATGATTCATGTCTTGTAAATTCTGAAGTAACAATGTGTTTGAAAGTTCTGCAATCATCCAATTGAACACCGTCTTTGAATCCCTTTTAAGATTTTCCTTTGATTTATGAAAACGTTCTGTACTTTTTAATAATGAACAAGTTTTACTTATTATTGCACATAACTATTGTTTGACTTTTCATTTAGTGTTTGGCATTACCTTTGAGACAATTTAATTCCGATGAATCAAAAACAAGATTCAGATTAAGAATAAAAGAATATTACAACCGCACCACGAGGTTTGATGGTTATTTCTTGGTACTTGCATATAGTAACTATTGAATTAGCATAAAGGTGTGTTGATTTGTAGGAAAAGCAAAGCCAATAAAGGTGTGGTTAGTGAAAGATTACAGACAAACAAATTCTTAAAGCAAAGAACTAGAGCTGAATTCAGCTTTTCATGTAAAAATACAGGCAATCATAGGTAATAGTTGTCTCTGTTTTCTTAGGAGTTCTCTATTTGCACACATTTCATTGATCATTTTTGTGTTAAGATAGATATCATTTTAATTATGATGGGTTTAATTACATTAAGTCTGTTAATATATAAGTTAAACTCTAAAAGATGTAGGTTGTTTTTTTGTGGATCCTGTATTGAGAAGGGACCACCTAGAGTTGGCTAAGCCTAGCTAGTTCATCCATATTAGTAGCTAACTTATAAATTTAAGACGTGGCTGACAGACAAAGCAAAAGAATTGGTGATAAAGAAGCAATGTTTGAAAAGAATAAGTTAAAGTCCTACTTTTCTGGTTCTTTAGAGTAATCTATAGTTCAATTTGGCCTAATAGAATATTAGTAGTAATTAATTGTGCTACATCAGAAAGTGGAACACTTTATTCTTTCAAGAGTTAAATAAACTAATTAATATTGGAGTAAAATATTGCCCTACATAGAACTTTCAGTTGAAAATCAAATTAACCTTTTTCGGAATATTTAAAAAGAATTCTTTAGAAAAAAACGTGATCAAATTTTAAATTAGTTGGTTAATATGAATTAAAGAGACAATTATTTTACAAGAGTTAAAAGAAAGAAGAAAGGAGGGATGTATTTTTTCCGCCCTTAGCTTTAATTGAATTTGGCTCCTTTCCATTACACTCTCTTCATTTCCTCAACTGCATATTTGAATTATTGACACTTGTCTATTTTATATTTTAAAGACTTAGATTAAATTGATTTAAACAAACATTCTAACCATAGTTAAGGATTTATTTTTTGACATCTAATATTTGCCTATTAATCGTAAAAACGATATTATCTCCCAAATTTCTTTTGGCAGCTTACCACTGTGAATTAAATTAAAATATAATATTCTTATTTGAGGGTTTCTTACTAATTTTATAAGCTTAATTTACCGAACAGTCTTGCGGTTTATGAGCAAAAGAAACCAAAGGAACGTAAATAAAGAATTTATTTCATCAACAGTTTTATAATGGGATAAAATTGTCTGCCCGTTCAATCAAAGTATGAGGGTGTTCCTTACGTGGTGTTACATCCTTGCACAATAAAACAAGATTAATCAGAAGGTTAGTAAAAAAGAAGCAGCGAAGATGATCACGTAGGGAAGGTAATTAAAAAGATATAAACTGAAAGTACAATAAAATGAAAGTAATGACGTTTATGGTTGCCAAGATTTCGTGGGAATTGAAATTTTCTTACCAAAGTTAGCAAAAAGTTTATATTTCAATAACTATGGTTAGAATATTTGTTTAAGATAATTTAATCTAAGCCTTTAAATTTGAAATATATAAGTGTCAATCATCCAAGCATATCGATGCTTCTTTTTCCTTTGATGCTTCTCTGCTAATTAGCCGGTTAAAGGGTCGGTGGGCATCATTAAAAGCTTTGATAGAAATGAGTACTTTTATCTTTTTCTAGTGGATTTATTATTTGGTGTGAATTTAAAAATTAAATTGATAAATTTTTAAACACTAAATAATTTCTTAAAAAAGCACAACCATTTGACAAACTCATCTAAAATAAATAAACTAAAGTACTACTATAAGAACGAGTCCAATTTGGTCGGCCCATGGATTCCCATTGCATAATGGGCCCAAAGCTAACTCAATAGCAGAAAGTCGCAATGCACACCTAATCTCAGAGAATCGATTTTTCAACAACATTATTAAATACATGCATATTGAAATTGTTTATCTTCTGTCTCTGAATTATTGGAATTCTCCCTCCCTTTCCTAATTAACATATATTATCCCACATCTTAGGTAAAGGTATAGCTAATCCATGCCAAATATCGCTAAACTCGTTATCTTATTTTTTCGAAGAAAAAAAAAACAGACGCACAAACACGGGGAAGTGTGATGGCAGAACCCCAGCTTAGTTTTTTTTTTTAGGAGATTGGGCAAAACTTGCTAAGTATTAGGTGGCAGGACCCTTTTTTGGATTAAGGCTAATTAAGATGATAGAATTTATTGGGCGTCAGAATAAGCCCCCAAGTTTTAAAAAATACATTTTAATCCAACGATTTAAAATAATAAAATAAAAACTATATCGTCTCTTCCCATATCCCGCCTTTTTCTTGGATTGAAGCTCCCAAATCAGCTCTTCTCCTCTCTTTCGATCTTAACCCTAGTATAGTAGAGCTTTCCTTCTCCTTTTCTCGTCCTGTTACTTCTTTTTGAACTGTCATTGTTGAGGTCTACCATTGTTAAACCCATTGAAGCTTTTAAAAATAAATTCCTAATTGAGTGGTTATTTTTGGATTTTACGGCTTGTGAATTACTCTTTTCGGTTATAGTTTGGTCTGGTAAGATTTAATTCGTGATATGTATGCTCTTATTCATGATCTGTAAGCTTTAATTCATGTTCTTCTCAATTTATCATTTCTGGTAATCTAAGTATATTATAGACCAATTTAAGTTTATTATGGAGGTAAAAAGATAGCAGCTTGTGATTTCGATGGTAACTGTGTATGTATTAAAACTGCCTAGAAATGGAATTATCCACAAAACATCCAACATGTTGAATTGAATACTTACTACATCTATAATGATTTGTTGAGGAGCGTGATTCTGTCTGATAATATAGACCCCGTGTCGACAGAAGTATCCATTAGCTACATAATTGATGCTCCTAAAAAGGAACTGCCTCCTACCTACATCACCAAATGACCATCAAGTCCATCTATATATTATGAATGTTGATAAGAATGGTTCCAGACCTAGATTATATGTTAGTTTGAAGGAGATGATTTTTGAAAGTTCAAATTCATCAGCTGCAGATAATTCATCAGTTACAGCGAATTTATCAGGGGCAATGAATATTGTTGGGTCACCCTCACCAATCATTGATGAAGATCATTGCCAACCTCCAATGGACAATGACATCTATGAAGACCACATATATGAAGACCATTGTGAACCTCTAATGGATAATGACTGTCCTGGTAATGTTCATGGAGATGATTTGGAAAATCAATCTTCCAGCAACCATAGCTATGTTGATGGAACAAGTTTTAAGAGTGGCGACACTTTCAAAGACAAGCGTAAGCTAGTGGAAGCACTATCATTAGTTGCCTTGAAGAAACGCTTCAATTTCTACGCTTAGAAGAGCAAATCAGACAAATATGTGGCTAGATGTATTGATGATTCTTGCAAGTGGAGACTACGCGCAAATAAATACTTAACAAGTTATAAGTTTATTATAACCTTGTACTGTAACGTGCACACATGCGACATACAACACGTTGCCACTAAGCATTCAAAGACATCAACAGTAGTAATAGTGAGACACATTATGTGTAAATTTGAAGAAGGCAAAAGGATCACTCCCAAACAAATCCAGAAGGAAGTACTTGAATGCTTTGGATGTGAAATTAGCTATTGAAAGGCATATCAGGTAGGCTTAATTGCTAAGAAATTAGTAAGGGGGTCAGCGGCTGATGAGTATTCGAAATTGATTCCTTACAATTGGATGGTACATACTACAAACCCCGGACGCAAAACAAACTTACAACTTGATAATGAGGAGAGATTCTTATATTACTTCTTGGCTTTTGAAGCATGGATAAGGAAATCCAAGCACATGAGAAAAGACATAGCAGTTGACGGCACACACTTAAAAAGCAAGTATGATTGACAGTTGTGGCACAAAATGTGGAGAACCATGTTTTCCCAATTGTCTGTTGTGCGGTTGACTCGGAGTGTGATGCCTCTTGAAATTACTTTTTCCAACAGTTATTTGAAATTGTGCCTAACAACTTAGATTTGTGCATAATATATGATCGGCACCATAACATCAAGAAGGCAATACAAGAAGTTTACACTAATGCTCAGCACAGTGTTTGCACAAGACATCTTTGTGAAAGAATGTGTGGGAGGTTCCACAATAGATCCTTCGAGAAATTATTTTACAGAGCAGCAAAAGTGTATACCGCGGAGACGTTCAATGATCATTTTTTGTGAAATTCAGCGTGTTGCACTGAATGTAGCTGATTTCCTTAGGGATGAAATTGGGTTTGATAAATGGAGCAGGGCATTTTTCCGGAGAACAGATTTGATGTGTTGATGTCAAACATTGCTGAATCGTTCAACTCAATGTTTCTAATAGAGAGAGTTTCCCATAAATGCCCTTTTCAATGCCATTAATACGAGATTTGCTGCCAAACTCAATGAAAGACGTACCTTAGCAAAGAATCTGCTCTTAATAAACAACCGCATCATGCCTCGTGCGAAGAAAAAAGATAAAGAAGTAAATGAAAGTGAGCAAAAAGTAGTTGTCATTAGGATAAATGAAAATGAGTACACCGTGTGCGGACACGATGACCATGCAATTGTCAAACTGTCGACTATGTAATGTTCTTGTAGAAATTTAGATGTGGACAAGCTCTTATGCCCATATGCCATATCAGCTCTTAGTAAAAGGCACTCAAATAACTTTGAAGACTCCGTCTATAATCACTATTCTGCATATTACTTGGCAGATACATACTACAAAACATACGAATGTGATATTGTCCAAATTTCTCATAAAAGTAAGTGAATTATTCCTTCACATATGCAGGGCACAAGAATTCCCCCACCAAAATACGTTCATAAACTGGATCGACGGAGTAATAAGCGTAAGAAGAGTTGCTTAGAGAGAGAAAGTAGTAATACCAAGAAATCAGTCAAGAGAAGAAATAAATGCTCCCTATGCAAAGAATCTGGACATAAAAAAACCACTTGTAATATGAATTCATCACGAGTTAAGCAGAATTCCTCACGAGTTAAGCAGAATTCCTCACAAGTTGAGTAGTGAATTTGTTGTTGGTGTATTGCCATTTTGTTTGCTATGACTGCGGTAAAATGTATATCTGTTGTTGGTCTATTAGTCTATTGCCATTTTATTTTTATATGCATTCAATAAATGTATAACCATTGTTGGAACACTTATAATTGTTGCCATTTTGACTTCGATTTTGGAAGAATGCATTCGGTCTATACATAAAGTAAAATAAGCTGATAATTGATTAAAAAAGGACATGCAGTCAAAAGGAACTACAAACGACCCATTTGGAAATTAAAAATGACACTAAACACAACAACATCCTCTTCATCTTTTGATTCCCAATTTGAGCAGCCTTCAGTTCTTTTTTTGTCTGATCCCTCTCCATTTCTGCTACCTTCAATTCCTTTTTTACCTGATCCCTCTCAGTCTAAGCCTCCTTCATTTGATCTTTAAACCAGTTCCTCGATGCTTCCGCTTCCAAGAAGGGGCTTCTGACTTCTCCCAATGACTTTTCAGCTTTGTGAAGCCTATGCAGTAAATTAAATTTCTCCTCCGTAATGAATGGGGTATAATCATCAACCCATCTAAAATAACCACGGTATTTCTCCTCCCTAAAATAGTGTTGTAGAAAGAAAATACAGATATTTACTTGAAACGGCAAGAGCTCTTTTAGTCCAATCTAAAATACCTTTGAGGTATTGGGGATAGTGTATTTTGATAACCACTCACATAGTAAACAAATACCATATACTTTTTTTAGCCAATAAGTGTCCTTTTGAACTCCTATACCAAAAGAAACCATAATATTCTCACTTGAGGTCATTTGGTTGCTTATATTAGTGTTGACACCTAATTTTGTCCCATCTTTTATGATTTTATTTGTAATTTTAAGTATTTTTTAAATATAGACATATATAGGTATATATATCATCATTTTATTATTATTTGCATTTTAATATCATAATCATAGTTTTATCTATAATATTCTATGTTATTTATTTTCACAAAATGGCATCGCATACCCATTTTTTTTTTAAAAAAAAGCATTAAACATTTCACAAATATTATATTTTTTTCACAGCGTTATGTATTTTTAAATAATTCACATCTTTTACAAAAATATTTTTTTATAATAAACTCTCTTTATTTTTAACCAATCCATTCATTTCTAACCCAAAACAATTTCTACCCAAAACAATTTCCCAACCCAAAAACAACTCCCCCTCTTTATTTTCGGCCCAACACCCAAGCCCCAAAGTTCCCCAATTAAATTCCCATTCCTTTACCCCCCAAACCGGCCCAACACCCTCTCTTATTTTCGACCAACCCAACACCCTTAAAACCATACCCATTCGGCCCAACAAATTCTCACCCTTTATTTCCTTACCCCATTTTTTCGACCAACCCGTCGACCCAAGCCCACCCGAAACCTCCAACCGGACCACCTAATCCCCAAACCCGTCGACCCAAGCCCAACCACACATCCCTTTTATTCTACACCCTTTTAACCCAAACCCTACCCAAATCCAAAACCTAACACCCCTAACCCTTTCTCTCTCGTCGGACGACCACCCCACACCCTGCACCCACTTCACCAACCTCAGACACCCCTACACCCCTACCCCCTACATCACCGCACCCTACCCTGACACCGCCGAACACATGCCCCAAGAAATCGCCCCAAAAATCAGTTTTTGTTCCCCATTTATTTTGAAATTCGAATTCGTTTTGTAAGGGGTATGGGGGGTTGAACGTTGGGGTTGACACCTATAAATACCCCCCTTTCTTGTTCTACAGAGGGAGGATTTTTCGGAAGACGATTCCATATATAAAATATTTGTTGTGTTCTTGATTTTAAGCATTTGCCTTCTTGGTTGTTCAAGAAACAAGTCTGAAAATAGGTCCAAGATTCGAAAGAAAAAGGGGTGAGTTTCGTTCTTGAACTTGGGTTTTAAATACTTCTATTTGGCTTTGTAAACCGAATCCGAAAATCTGCTTTCGTTTTTTGTTGTTGTTCTTCACTGATTTCGGACCGGGTAGACCTGAATTGGATATATTTTTTAGAATTATTGCATTTCGCATTTTGCATGTTGGTTATCTGAAATTGGTGCTGAAATTTGATTCGGCCGCATCCGATTCGGTCGGTCATCGACCGGATCGGGTCGACCCGGTTTGGATTTTCTAGAATTCTTGCATTTCATATTCTTGCATATTGGTTATCTGAATTTGCTAAAAAAATCTGATCTGTTGTTGTTCACTGATTTCGGGTCGGGTCGACCCGGGTCGTGTAAGGACCATTTTTATTGTTGTTGTTTGTTATTATTGGTTATCTGAAATTGATGGAATTATTTGATGACGGGTTGAATCTCCAATTCGGGTCGGGTCACTGACCCGGGTCGGGTCGACCCGGTTTGGATTTCCCAAATTTCTTGTATTGTTGCTGTTTGTTATTATTGTTTATCTGAAATTGATGAAATTATTTGATGACGGGTTGAATCTCCAATTCGGTCAGTCATCGACCTTGACGGATCGGTCGGCTTGATTTCCCAAATTTCTTGCATTGTTCTTGTTGTTATTATTGGTTATCCAAATTTATGAAATTAGTTGATTCCGGTTGAACACATGACTCGGGTCGGTCATCGACCGGATCGGTCGACGGTTTGGATTTTCCAAATCTCTTGCATTTCATATCTTGTATATTGGTTATTTGAAAAAATGAAAAATCTGATTCGGTCAGTCATCGATTCGGTCGGTCATCGACTGCCTGGGTCGACCCGATTTTGGTATATTTCCAGATTACGGCATTTTCATATCTGTTGCTGGTTATCTAAAAATCTGAATTTCTGATTTCATTCGCCACTGCTCATAATCCAGTCCGACTTTTTCATAAATGCTTCTTAGTCCTGTTTTGGTTCCGAAACTCGTAATTCGGTCGGATAGTTTAATTGCTATTGTCTGTTTCTTTGGCATTGTTATTATGTTATTAATGGAATTAATACCGCATTCTCTTTGTTGTTTTATTGATTCAAACCAATATCAAGGCCCATCTTGAAAACGCTTCTCGGTTTCATATTACTATTTTACTATTTTTTATCGCTTTACTAAACATTCCGTCTTTTTCGAAATTGCCTCGCTTTTT
Organism: Anisodus acutangulus; assembly: GCA_029783415.1. Taxonomy (NCBI): domain Eukaryota; kingdom Viridiplantae; phylum Streptophyta; class Magnoliopsida; order Solanales; family Solanaceae; genus Anisodus; species Anisodus acutangulus. The sequence continues at coordinate 40,679,032 of CM056510.1, read as the reverse complement.
TTGCTCACCGCTTAGCATCGCCTCTCGCTTTTTCTGCTTACTACTGTTGCTTACTGTTTCCAATTTAATTTTGCTGATTCGAACACGATACTACACTGGCCGATGAAAAAATATCCGTCGATTTTGAGGCCTCCACAGTTGTAAAGACGGAAATATAACTTCTGGGCAAGGATGAGGCTTAAACCTTTATTTCATCCGAGATCAACATGTTTAGTAGGCGAGGTGACTAAAATAACCAACAAGTTATATATTCGCAGCCACGACATGATTATAATGATCTTTTCTTTTCATCCGAGAGACCAACATGTTTAGTAGGCGAGGCAATCAAAATAACTACCGAGTTATACGTTTGCAGCCACAACGTGATTGGAATGGTCTTTTCAAAATTTAAGTCTGAGCCCTCCGTGACCAAAACACTCATTGTTTTGGATGCGGATATGAAGTTATTTGTATTTAACTGCTTTTAACCGTTTGTTCTTGACAACTTGCAGGGAATAAAGTAAACAAAGGCAGATGTTCCCTCAGAGTTTATTTATTTTATTTACTTTCTTTAATTCAGTTTTTATCCGGCTATGTATTGTAATATTATTTCTCGTACTTATGTAATTATTGAAACGCTTAGAATAGGCAAACCTAGGATTAATTCGTAGGGTAGTTTAAGACTTGAAACCCGTCGCTAGTTTATCTATTCGCATGCTCGGTTAATTCAAACTTAGAAACCCTCCGCTAGTTATTTATTTTAGGCTCGTCACGCGTATTCAAGATTTTCAAAACAACTTTTGTCATCTTTTATTTGCTCTATTAATCATTCCGAATAAGTTTATCTTTTGTCAATTTACAATTTAATGATTCCCAAAATTTTACTTCTTTGGCATTATAAATAATTTATTGTCACAAATGCATATTTTCCAAAACTTTATATGTATCTTTCTTTTTATGTCATCTGAATACGTACTTGTATAAAATGCATCATTTACTAATTATTTGCAAACATCTTTAAATCTATTATACTTGTAAAACATGCATTTTTCTAGTAATAATTAACCTGAGTTTGACCGGATAATCGCAAGTTAGCGGATCTTAAAGGATGCCTAATCCCTTCCCTTTAGAATAATAAAGAACCCTTACCTAGAATCTCATTAGTTTCGCAGACCTTAGAATCGGAGTTTACATTGCAACATTTAGTTTAATATTTAGGTGTCCTAATTCACCGTAAAAAATAATTAGGTGGCGACTCCTCAACCCTTTTACCCAGGAATCACCGAATACGTCTGTGCTTCTCTTTGACCCGAGCAGGTCAAAATAGGGCCCGACAATTAGGACCACTCCTCACATCTTTGTGGGATACCTTTATGCAATAAAAGGCTACAAGGTCCTAAATCTGACTACAAAGAAGACACTTGTCTCTACAGATGTGGTTTTTCATGAGAGTGTATTTCCTTTTACCTTGTCTATTGGTAATGTTTTTTGCTTTTAGTTCCTAAATATGTTTTCTTTGATCAAAATAACTCTTGTAATATAGTAGGACATAATGAAATTTTGTCAAGATATCATAGAAATTTGACTACTACTGAGAAAACTTTGCAAACTGATACTAAGATATCTAGTGCACAATCATCACCATCAGTACCTCTTGCTACTAACCATTCATCACCTCCTTTCATAGTCAGAATCATCCATCCTCACAACTCACTCCAATGTTTGACATGTCTGTTATTGACATGCAGGAGAAAATACCAATTCAACAGCCACAACCCACATTAACACAAAGAACTTCCACCGGACCCCAATACAACACCTAAGCACCTTCAAGATTTTGAATACTCTATACCAACACTCAAGCCCAGCACCATGCAGACCTTTACCCAAGACACACACACCTTACCACATTCTTTTTCCCTTACTACATTGTTTTCCAATAATCATCACATCACTCTTAATGTCTTGACACCTGATAGTCAGCTTCTTGTTAAAGATGTTTGCCATGATAGTGAACCATTATCATATGAGGAAGTTGTGCTCAATTTTGCTTGGAAATCTGCCATGACACAAGAATTTGTGGCATTATATGCCAACCACACTTGGGATCTTGTACCATTACCTCCAGGGAAACAGGCAATTGGTTGCAGATGGGTATACAAAGTTAAACACAAGGCAGATAGTAGCATAGAGAGGTTCAAGACAAGAATAGTTGTAAAAGGCTATATACGACAAGTAGTAATAGATTACACTGAGACTTATTCTCATGTGGTAAAGATGACCATTGTAAGGAGACTAATAATTGTTGTTGTAAAGAAGGGATGAACTATGTCACAACTAGATGTCAATAATGCATTTCTTCATGGTGATCTCTATGAAGAAGTGTACATGACACTACCTCAAGGTTTGGATGTGTAGAACCTAGGGATAGTATGCAAGCTCAACAAATCATTATATGGCCTAGAACAGATAAGTTGACAGTTGTATGCAAAATTGATAGAAGTCTTGGGTTTTAAAGGATTCCAGCATTCCATGTATGATTATTCTTTGTTCTATAGAAAATATGGATCCCTGGTAGTTTTTGTGGTTGTGTATGTAGATGATGTGATACTTACAAGGATTGATGATAAAAAATCATACTTTTGAAACACTTTCTTCATGACAAATTCAAAATTAAAGATCTTGGCAGATTGAACTATTTTTTGGGAATAGAAGTTTTGGATACAACTGATGGAGTTGTTATTTCTCAGAGGAAGTTTGTTCTATATATGTTGAAATAATATGATTTCTTCAACTATAGCAGCCTATCCTATCCTCTTGATCCTACTGTCAAGATCAAAGCCAAAGAGAGAACACCAATTCAAGATCTTACTTTCTACAGAAAACTAATAAGCAAGCTAAATTTCCTCACCAACACCAGAATAGAAATAACATTTGGAGTTCACCATCTCAGCCAATTCATGTAGGATCTTAGAGGACCACACTTGCAAGCAGCTTTCCATTTGCTTAGGTATTTAAAGACGGATCCAACTATGGCATCTTTCTGTTTAGAAATCCAGATTATATTGTGCAGGCCTATTGTGATTCAGACTGGGCTGCATGTCCAAACTCTAGAAGATATGTTAGTGGTTACTCAGTGTTGTTTGGATATTGTCCTGTGAGCTAGAAGTCCAAGAAATAAGAAACCGTCTCTTTGTCATCTACAGAGGCTGAGTACATATCATTAAGGAGGGTGGTAAGTGAATTGGTGTGGTTAAATAGGTTGTTCACAGAGTTGACACTCACTTATCCATCCCCAATTACAGTCTATTGTGATAGCTAGTTAGCCCTACACATAGCAAGAAATCTTGTATTTCATTAAAAGACCAAGCACATTGAAGTGAATTGTCATTTTGTGAGGGACAAGTTACACGAAGGACTTATAACCTTGCATCATGTTGCTACTACAGACCAACTGGCTGATGTTCTTACAAAAGCCCTTACTGGTGTTAAGCACTCAGTTGTCATGGGCAAGTTGGCAGTGAGAGCCTGACCCCAAACTTGACGAGGGGGGGGGGGGAGTATTGAGCTAGTGTATAATATATTTGTACTTATATTATGTTGGAAATTAGCCTTTGGCGGGGAGATGCGTCCACCCATCTTTGATGAATTAAACACTAGTGTTCCGCATGTTGGAGACCTTGTCTCTTCGCACATGCATGATCTACGAAGTGAGTAGATGACCGTAGGGCCAAGAATCGTCTAATTTCGTTGAGAAATGAAAGAGATATTGGTCCACGAAGTAAGGTGTTTGAGACATGAAAATGTGGTGTGGGACAAATCTACCACATCGGTGGGAATAGGAAGAATTGCTCTCTATATAAGTCTCTAATGTGGTAAAGGGTTTGGATCCCCAAGGGGTATCCCATGTGTTTAAAGGAGGGAAGACCTAGATGTGCTTGGGTTCAAGGCTAAGCCCACACGCGCGCCACCGCCACCCGCCCGTCCGGGCTGATATTATCTTTTTGGACCAGAGAACTCTGCCAGATGTACAGGTTGATCCCTGAAGTTTCATATGTACAGTTTGGACCAGAATTCTTTCATTGTTTACAGTTTGGTCCCCAGAGTTTCTGGGAAGTTGACGGAAGGGAGAAAGCCTACCGTTGGGACTGTTTTTTGAGGTATTAATCAGCCATTACTTGGTTGATTAACTCCTCCATTAACAGCCCATTACTTGGCCATGAACAACCTTAAATCAGCCTCCTTGATGGTCATTTACTGCCTTTACTTGGCTGTTTTAATGGCCTCTTAATGGCCATTAACAACCATGTTTTGGGCAGTTGTACAGCCCCTTCTCCTTGCTATATATTGAGCCTTCTTTGGCTCAATTCAGAGGGCAGAAAACAGACGAAAAAGACTCACAAAACTGACTGAAAAACAACATAAAAACAGTCACGAAAATACCACAAAACAGTGAGTAAAACTGTGTGGAAAAACAGAGGTAACATCCTCATATACACAAGATGTACACTACAGAGACACACTATATACACAGAGACAAAAGAGAAGAGTAAAGAAAAACTCTTCCTTCCTATTCCATATCTTCAGCAAGTCAAGTCATATTTGTTTTCTTCGACAGGCTCAACCTATTGGCTTTGTAGTGTTGAGATTAAAATGTTGTTTTATCTTGGGAGACTATTGCCCGCCAACGTAAAAGCATATATACGGGGCAATCTTGTCTTAAGGATAGAGGGCTATCCTCGACTCAACACACAACGTTGTAACCATCCAGATTTAGTTGTTTCTTGATTTCAGGATATCAATATTTAAGACACAACAAACTTGCGGCAGTTCTCAACATTGGCTCTGCAAGGTGATCAAGATTCAAGACACCACACATGCGGCAGTTTTGAAGATTGACCATTTATTTATCCTTTCGAACATTTGTAATAGTTATTACTTCCCGTACTGCTTTATAAAGTACCATAGAATACCAACATATTATTTACAAAATAGCAGTTAGTTAGTCAGTCAAAGGATTAGTTAGTTAATTGTGAGTTTGTTAGTGAGCATGCCGAGCTGTACACGGCTAGCATCATTGTGCATCATTATGAATTCATGAATGCATGATTGCTCATTCTACACATTTCATTTCTCTCTCAATTCTGTTACTCCACACGAGTAGTCCAATTCTCCATTGTTAGTGAGGTTGAGTTTTTCCACCATTGATGAAAGTTTTGTCTCAGTTCTAATAAAACTCAAAAGGCTAGTATGAATATGTACTCTCCATTGTTCAAGATATAACTTTAACACTATTTTATATGCTTATGATATGACTAATTATGATTTTCTAACAAGTAAACAAGTTTAATAACACGTATTTATAATAATAATTACGTAATTCAGGCCTAAATAAATCGATTTCAAGCTTGAAGGTTACACAAATACTCCACTCAGCTCAAGTCCAATCTAACCCTTGATGATATTTTGTTGTTGATTTTGTATTTAACATTTATAGCTAGAGAGGAAACATAGTTAGAAGTTATTTAGTTATAAATTGATAGAGGTTGAGAAAAGGGTTAATCTGTGTGTGTAATAAGATGACGAGAAAATTAGAATGATCTATATGGAAATGGTCCAACTATGATTCGAGTCATCAGTCATGTGAGTCCTCTCCCTGATATGCTTTAGGCCCAACTCCTTTTGAAATCTTTAAATATCCAAGTCCATTGGATTGGGCTAGAATTAACTCGGGCAATTCGGACGATTGCCCCTATTTTAGGATGGTCTTTAATTTTTGTCATTCGCCTAAAAAAATAACTGAAAATATTTTTGAGGTTTTGGATTCGAATCCCAGCAAAGTCAAAAAAAAAAAATTGAAAGGCAAGATTTCATAGAAATTATACATATTTGGCTAAAGTTGTATAGAGACTATGCCTTAAGGGACATAGTTTATATGTAACTATGCTTGAAGGCAAAGTTTCGTTGAAAAATTAATATTATGCATTGTCCGGCTAGTTACATAGAAACTATGCCCCAAAGGGCATAGTCTCTATACAACTTTGGCTGAATAAGCATAATTTCTATGAAAATCTTGTCTTGCAGATTTTTTTCTTTTTTTGCCTCTGCTGGGATTCAAACCCAAAATCTCTGATTTAGCAGACCTACGAATAAAGGATACTTTGTTGAAAATTTGCCTTTGGTGGGGAGGTGCGTCCACCCATATTTAATGACTTAAACACTAGAGTTCCACATGTTGGAGGCTTTGTCTCTTCACACATGCATAATCTACTAAGTGAGTAGATGACCGTAGGGCCAAGAATCGTCAAATTTCGTTGAGAAATGAAAGAGATATTGATCCATGAAGTAAGGTGTTTGAGGCATAGAAATATGGTGTGGGATAAATCTACCACATCGGTGGGAAAATGAAGAATTGTTCTCTTTATAAGTCTCAAAATTGGCTAAGGGTTTGGGACCCCAAGGGCTAACCCATTTGTTTGAAGGGGGGAGGACCTAGATGTGCTTGGGTTCAAGGCTAAGTCCACACGCGCGCCGCCGTCCGCTGAAATTGGGAACGACGGAAGGCAGAAAGTTTCTGCCTGCCGTTGGAGTTGATTTTTGGAGCGTTAAAACTATTAATCTGCATCTTAACTCCTCCCTAACAACTCCTTTATTTTGCACATTACTTGGTTGATTAACTCCCTCACTAATGGCCATAAACTGTCATTACTTGGCAATTGAAGAGTCTCTCCCCTTATGCTATATATTTGGAGCCTTCTGTCTCAATTGGAATGAATATAAGATATACTACACAGAGACAGAACAAACGTGAGCACAAACAGTGAACAAAAAACTCTTCCTTCCTTTTCCGTTCTTCAGCAAGTCGTTTCGTATTTTGTTTTCTTCGTCAGAATCAACCTATTTGCTTTGTAGTGTTGATTAGTTGTTGTTTCATATTGTGAGACTATTGCCCGTTAACGTAAAAGCATATATACCGGACAATCTTGTCTTAAAGACAGAGAGTCATCTCTCTACTCAGCATACAGTTGTAACAATCCAGATTTAGTGTTTCTTGATTTCAGGTTATCAAGATTCAAGATTCAAGACTCAACAAGCTTGCGGTAGTTCTAAACATTGGCTTGTTTGTTTATCCTTTCGAACACTTGTAATATTTAATTACTTCCTGTATTGCTTTGCATAACCAACATACTTTGGCTCATAAATTTTCATTAAATAAAAAGTAGGGGCAAAAATTATAGACCAGCGATTTAAGGGGAATAAATTGAAGATCAATCCACAGGAAGGCCAATCCGCGCAAAACAAAGAATTAAATCTGATAGGATTTGAACTCTATTATAGTATTATGCAAGGGCCTTGTGCAAGCATGTCCAGTTTTTTTTCTTGGGCTGTTTGATTTACACTTTGTTTAAAAGTAGGGTATCTTACACAAATTACTACCTTTTTAGAGATTTTAATAGTCCGTAGCTACAATTTAGGTATTTATATTTGTAGCTAGTTTAGGACAATTCACTGTATTTGAATATAATGTTCAGTTGTATCCAACTTTATTTGATGCCACGTGTATTTGAATACATGCAACCTTAATTTCTTTTAATACATATGTATTAAAATGATTATATTTCAGTGTATTTAAATACACGACTAAACTCTGTATTTAATATCTTTATATATTGATCTATCCTTTGTTTTTTGCTGTTTATGAATGTATTCGAGCTTCGATTAGCAAGGCTGCCGCCGGAGTGTCGCAAGGTTTAGTGTATTGACACTAAAAAAAATGACAAAATGAAGAATACAGTTAAATCTCCAGCAAAAATACAAAAATACAATGTATTTTAGAAAGAAAAAATACAATCAAAATCGGTCGAATCTCTGATGAAACACAAAATACCACTGTATTTACCCTAAGAAAATGAAGAATACATGCAAATCCTCTTAAAATACATTGTATTCGGGTTTCTCCTTCGAAAATTAGTAAATAGTAGAGGAGGAAGAGGCGGCTTTGTTTTCCGGCGTGAACAAGCGGTGGAGAAGGAGAGAGGCGGAGGCACGATGAAGATGGCAGACTCCCAATTGCAACTTCGCTGGACAACCAAACGCCGACCGAATCTGCGTTTTCCGGCAGAAACCATATCTGGCCAAATATGTGTTTTTGATAGAGACCAATGAGGCTAAGCCAAGGTTTTCTTCCCCTGAAGCAGCTCTCAGACGGCGGCAACGGTGGTTCTGGGTTGTTTGGATGAAGCGACGGACTAGTTGGGTCTTTCCCGATGGTGATGGATCTGGTGGTACGGCGACGGTTCACTGGTGGAGGAAACAGAGGTCGTTTCTCAGGAAAAGGGAACGAGTGAAGAAGGAAGTGGTGGTGTGAGAAATAGAGGTGGGGGAGAAGAGAGAAAAGTGAGAGCAAGTCATTAACAATATGTATTTTGATATAGCATGTAGCTAATAAAAATAATTAAATTAAATATTAGTTAATTATCATAAATGCAAAATGTGTTAGGACAAATTAATCTGACTCAGTTTGTTTTTGACCCGCATAAAAATGTTATTCCACACAAAGGAATCAAGTTTTAATTATGCCCTCCCATTTTATGTGGCTTTGTCTGGGCGTACGTATTTTTTCTTTTAAAAGGACTTGGGCTCTAATACAAGTTAGAGATATTTATGTGATTATAAATAATTTTATTAAAAATAAAATATGAATTTGAAAGTTAAAATCAATTCTAATTAGATGAATATGTCATTTTTTGAGACATTAAAAAGAAAAATATGTCAGATAAATGGACTGAGAAAGTATTTCATAGTCTAACATGTTAAGACTTAAGAAGTTTGGTGGAATTAACTTCAAATTTTATTGAAAGATCTGGAAGGAACTTGTAATTAACTCAAGTAAAAATAAAGAAAAAGAAACAAAGACTTGGTTCCTAACTAACCGCCGGGTCAGCAACGTGATTGCTGCTTTGATCAACAATCAAACAACGAAAGACTAACAACTTGATTAATTAAAAATCCGTTATTGATTAGTTAATTAAATTCCTTAAAGTCTTAGATAAAACAAAAAATAAAGAAGACTGACCTTCACCTAATCTAAAATTACTCAGATTCCACACTGAAAGAATATTTTTCTCAATTGTATTCTTTCCAAAGATATGATAAATATATCACAATTACAAACATAATCTAAAGATATTACAAACATATTCTAGGGATATGATAGGCTAAGAGAAGGCTAATTTGTATAGGGATATGATAGGATAAGAGAATGCTAAGATTAGGCTAATTTGTTGATTACTAGAATATCTATCTACCATATTTACATTATCCTATTATTAATTATAATTATTACTAGATAATCATAATTAATATTTTAATAATTATACATTATTCTATCACACCCCTGCAGTCAAAGCGGGAGGTCGGCGTATGCTGAGACTGTCTCAAAAATCTTCAAATAGAATCAGCGGAACACCTTTTGTAAATGTATCTGCATTCTGATAGCCTGACGGGACATGTAAGACACACACTTGTCCACGAGCGACTTTTTCGCGAACAAAGTGAATATTCAACTCAATATGCTTAGTGCGTTGATGGTTAATCGAATTTCCAGAGAGATAAATGACACTAACATTATCACAATACACCAATGTTGCCTTCGGAACCGGACAGTGGAGTTCCAGAAGAAGGTTCTTGAGCCACCAAGATTCAGACACCACATTGGCAACCCCTCGATATTCTGCTTCAGCACTGGATCTGGACAAAGTCGCTTGTCGTTTGAAGGACCAAGATACCAAGTTATCACCAAGGAATATACTATAACAAGACATGGAGCGTCTGGTGTTCGGACAACCACCCCAATCGGCATCTGTGTAGGAAACAAGAGTGGATGTCAACGACGGATATAGATGCAGGCCATAATCTAGAGTGCCCTGAATATAACGCACAATGCGTTTGAGTGCATGCATGTGATCCTCCATCGGGTTATGCATGAATAGACATACATGTTGTACAGCATACAAAATGTCAGGCCTCGTAAAAGTGAGGTATTGCAGGGCCACTGCAAGACTGCAGTAATGTGTCGGATCAGCATAAGGCTTGCCAGAGGAGGCACTTTATCTATCGGAGTTGCAGACGGCTTACAAGATAACATGTCAGCACGGTCAACAATCTCTGTTGCATGCTTCTTTTGGGATAAAAATAAACCACCTGCATGATGTGTCACATCTATCCCTAAGAAGTAACTTAGTGGCCCTAGATCTTTCATAGCAAACTCAGATCCAAGCAGTGACATGATGGACTTGCAATGAGCATCAGATGAAACAATTAATATAATATCATCCACATACAAAAGAAGGTAAGCAATATTATTACCCTGGCGGTAGATGAACAAAGAATGATCTGAACGACTGTTAGAAAACCCAATGTGCGAAACATAATCCGCAAACCCCTTGTACCAGGCCTGGGGGGCCTGTTTGAACCCATATAATGATTTTTTGAACATGCACACATGATTTGGACAAATGAAATCTCGGTATACCAAAGGCTGGTACATGTATACTGTTTCATTTAGATCACCATTGAAGAACGCATTTTTGACATCTAGCTGATGATACGGCCATGCTTTCGACAAAGCCAAACTAAGAACATTCCTTATAGTTGCTGGTTTAACCATCAGACTGAACGTCTCACCGCAATCTACACCAACCTGTTGTGTCTTCCCATCACCTACAAGACGGGTTTTATGCCTCTCAAAAGTACCATCAAATTTTTCTCTGTGACTGAAAATCCACATAGATGGAATCACATTAGCATTAGTGGGACGGGGGACCAACTCACACATCCTATTTTTAATAAGAGCATTAAATTCATCATCCATAGCCATTTTCAATTCGGGCCATTAAGAGCAGACACAGAATTATGAGGCAATGATGATTTTGTAACACGGGTGTGAAGGCTATACTTTGTGTAGGGTTTGACAATGTCGTGTTGACTACATGTGACAGGCCGTTGGGCTGTAATGGGAATTGGGCCAGCGTTGGGGAAGGTACTGCCTGGCAGTGGGCATTGAATTGGGCCATGACCCGAGCCTAACGAACTGTTTGGTATTGGGTTGTTGGCTGGAGGTCCAATTCTGCCGGAAGTGGTTGGGCTCATGCAGTGAGGCCCAAACCACTGGGAAGTGGCAGGCTGTGAGAAGGCTAAGATTAGATTAATTTATTGATGACTAAAATATCTATCTACCATATTTACATTATTCTATTATTAATTATAATTATTACTAAATAATCATAATTAGTATTTTAATAATTACACATTATTCTCTCACAAACTTCAAGTCTTGTTCACATGCACCTGATGGCTTCTATGCTATGAAAACAGCGCCAAATTTTCAAGTCAATTGTCACAAATACCCCTCCCGAAGTTTCCATGTTTTTGGACCAATTCAAAGTTCAAAAGGAGGTAACCATCAGTCATAGTGACATTTTTTATTGGAAATACTTACTACACGCGTTGATCAAGAAATGGTCTACGCAAAAAGAAAGGAGAATTGGAAGACTTTTTGGTGGTCTCCAGTCTTGAATTTTTACTGGTATGACTCAAGTTGAAGACCAGAAAACACCTTATATTTGTAATTATTAAATCAATCTCACTTATATTCTCAAGAAACAATTCTTATTTTGGCTTCTGGGGTATATCAAGAAACATGTTTTAAGGGTTATAGTCATCAGTTGACACAACTTTCAAGTACCCTTTTTAGGTAAGATTGAAGTTCAAGACCAATACTCCTTGTATTGCAATTACTGTATTTTTCACCTGCATTTGAGAAAAAGGGCTCACATTTTGGTTTCTTGGTTATATCAAGAAACAAGTTTTTCTGAGGTGTAATCATCAGTTGATTACAATTGTTGAGTACCCTTTGTTGGTAGAGGTCTAGGAGTAAAGAAAGTCTCAATCTTTAAATCAAATTGTGGTTGATTGGGTTTCGAGATTAGGACAGAGTTAACAAATATGGCAGCAATCTTGAAAAGTTTTTTTCCTGTTTCTTCCTCAAGAAAGGAGGATAATCATGAGGAGTTTGATGTAGAATACTCTTTTGCTGAGGAGTATAATGGTCCTCCAGTTAGTTATGATATTCCTCAGGTGGTTCCGGTTGATGTAAACCGGATTCCAACCGCCTCTGTAGTTGCTACAACTGCTATGTTGAGTAAAAATTTGTCATTACCAGTTATTGAACCAATTGTTAAGAGTGATTCTCAATCAATCAAGAATCAAAAGTCAGAAGAGTCAGATTTGATGTCAGAATATGTAAAGAATGATCAGGCCTATAGAGCATCAGATGGAATTGAAAGTTCTAGTACTTTAGGATTTTCTGACAGTCATGATCACTCCCGCGAGCTGTCAGGAAGTTCGGATGAATGCAAGGAAGAAGTATTGAGTCATCCGAACTCCGTTGGCTTAGAATCTGAGGAAGAAATTTTGAGCTCTCCAGATCTCTCCTCAGAAGTATTGTCTTGTCAAGAGGTGGAAGATTTCCAAGGTGGCAGAACAGCTGTTGTGACTTTCTGTGAAATTCAATCAAGTGATGATACTACTGATAGTGATGACGAGGAGCCAGGAATGTTTCCAGAAAAACCTATTGTCAGCAGTGATTCAAAGAAGTGTTTTCGGTGTCATAAAGGGAGTCGATTCACTGAGAGGGAAGTATGCATAGCTTGTGGTGCAAAGTATTGTATCGATTGTGTGTTGAGAGCAATGGGGGCAATGTCGGAAGGAAGAAAATGTATTACTTGCATTGGTTACCGTATTAATGAATCAAAGCGAGATTCTTTAGGTAAGTGTTCTACAATGCTTAAGAGGCTGCTAAGTAAATGGCAAATGGATGAGATAATGAAATTGGAGAAGTTATGTCAAGCTAATCAGCTTCCGCCCCATCTCGTGAGCGTAAATGGTAAACGTCTTTCCCTTAGAGAGTTGGTCGACTTGCAAACCTGTGCATATCCACCAAAGAAGCTGAGACCAGGGAAGTACTGGTATGACAAGGTGTCTGGATTCTGGGGAAAGGTGAGTGCTAGATCCTACTCTTTTCTTTTGAGATAATTACATTCAAATGTCTTTCGGTGATCTAATTTACAAAATAGCCAGCAAATGTATATTATTAATATACATTATATACATATTGTATACATAAATATACAAATAATATTCACAAAAATACATAATCAGTGTATATGTTTTGTATATTTTGGATTGTGCCCATAATTTATTTCGGCCAAAGGGGTCAAAAATGAAAAAAATCTTTTTTTTTGCATTGAAATTTTAATGCTGTTGTTTGCCTGATAATTTTTTCTGCTTTGGCTTAATAAAACAGGAGGGTCATAAGCCTTGTCAGATAATTTCTCCGCAACTAGCTGTTGGTGATACAATTAAGAGAGATGCTAGCAACGGAAACACAAATATTCTGTTAAACAATCGGGAAATTACGCAAGTAGAGCTGTATATGTTGAAGGTTTGACTTCTGAACTAATTAAGTCTTTCTGAAAATGCTCGCAGTTGGAGTTCTTAGCATGTTGTCAAATCATTTCAGCTGGCAGGAATAAACTGTGAAGGAAGCGTTTGCTTTTGGCTCAGTGCTGATGGATCCTGCCAGGAAGAGGGTATGAACAATGTGGTTGGAAAAATATGGGACAAGGTTGGTTTTTTGTTCATCCATTCCTTCTTTTGACCAGTTTACGTACTTTTTTTAAATCATATTCTCTGATAATCATGATCTTTTAACAGACTACACACAAGCTGCTTTGCTCTGCTTTGAGATTGCCTATTCCTCCCGTGTCTGCAAATTCTTCTGGTGAAGTTGGAAGTGGATTTAATGCAGGTGACTCGTGCAGCGCCGATAACAAAAAACTGAATAAAATACTTCTTGCTGGTTGCGATCAATCGGGAACAAGTACTCTGTTCAAGCAGGTAATGGATTTGATTACATAGTAACTAAAATATTCTGAATGAAGATATATGTTTTCTGATTAAATGCATTTATGTCACTTAAAATGTATAGAGGATGAGTGATTTTAGATAACATATGTTGCTAAGACAGGCGTTTGTTTCTTCTTCAGGCCAAAATTATATATCGTGTTCCTTTCTCAGAAGAAGAGCATCAGAACATTACATACACGATCCAAAGAAATTTGTATAGATATATTGCTATACTCCTCGAAGGGCGTGAGATATTTGAAGAGGAGTACCGTGTTGAAATGAGGAAAAAATGGCTTGATGAACCTGGCCCTTCAGGTATCCAATTTTATAGTTGTTCCTGACCTTCGTATTACTTTTTTATCACAAAGAAGAGTAGAAAGAGTTTTAAGTTTTCTCATTAACTATACCGTAAGAATTTTGTTCGATATCACTTGTATCTATTAAATCATTTGATCATACCAAACATTAGTATCTTGAAATCAGGAATTGAGTTCTATTGCTAGATTCTAAGTATTTTCTTTGCTAGCAGTGCTTCCAGACCTGATTGAAGAAGAGAATGTCTATTCCATCAGCCCCAGACTGAAAAACTTTTCGGATTGGCTTCTTCAGGCTATGATGTTAGGAAATTTGGAGGTCATTTTTCCGGCTGCCACCCGAGAGTACGCAGCTGTAGTTGAGGAGTTGTGGAAGCATAAAGCATTTCAGGCCACATATCAGCGAAGAAATGAACTAGAAACACTTCCGAGAGTTGCCAATTATTTCTTAGATCATGTACGTTACTCTTTTTGTCTTATGCCTCATTCTCAGTTAGGGATTGATAGGGTTATCATTTTGTGGTCTTTGTTTGTACCTATAACTTAACAAAATTATTGTCCTTGGTAGGCTGTTGAGATTTCAAAGGCAGATTACAACCCTTCTGATATGGATAAGTTATATGCTGAGGGCATTACTTCTTCCAATGGGGCAGCATGCATGGACTTTTCGTTCCCTAATCCAACTCAGGATAGTTACATGGAGGCAGTTGATCAGTATTGTTCTTCCTCAATGAGGTCAGCTCTCTTGCAAGTTATAACTTTCATATTCCTAAAACGGTGGGAAAGATCCTGTTTAAGTACATTCTATTGATAGCTACATCATAAGGGCAATATGGGAAGTGTTCGCTAAAGATCTTGCATGAGTGCCTATTTAATAGGAACAACTTATTATCACTTGAAGCAACCTGGTAATTATGTGTATCAGATACATGACAATTATTATACAAACTTTTCGAAGGTATTAGATGAGTAGTGAACGTGCATTCATTTATACTTGAGAGGGTGGTCAAGGACTTCTCCATTTTTCAAGGAGCAGCTTCTTGATTCTTGGTTATCATCAAGCTCTGTCAATTAGTTCTAATATGTTTCATTCCGAAAATAAAAAAATATGCTTGGGATGCCTTCCATCAACTCATCCTTTTGCAAATGTAGGTATCAACTAATAAGAGTACACGCGAACTGCGTAGGGAAAAACTGCAAGTGGTTGGAGATGTTTGAAGATGTTGACCTTGTTATCTTTTGCGTTTCCTTGACGGCCTACACCGAGTACTTGGAAGACTACAATGGAGCTTGCACAAATAAGATGATGGAAAGCAAGAAGCTCTTTGAGAACATCGTCAGTCATCCAGCTTTTGCCCGGAAACATTGCCTCTTATTACTGAACAAGTTTGATATACTAGAGGAAATAATTGAACAGGCTCCCCTTTCTGAATGTGAATGGTTTCAGGATTTCAATCCAGTGATCAGTCGTCATCCCGGTAGCAAGACCAGCAATAACAACCCGTCGTTGGCTCAACGTGCTTATCATTACATAGCGGTGAAGTTTAAACGACTATATAATAATTCCATAACAGACCGAAAGCTGTATGTTGCACCGCTAACTGCTTTGGAGGCTGATAGTGTTGATGAAGCTCTTAAATACACTAGGGAAATTTTGAAGTGGGATGAAGAAAAACGTAAAGTAGTGCTTGATTGGACAACAGAGAGTGCTGAGGCTAGCACAACTCTTGATGCCAGCATAACTACATAGCTATAATTCTTTTGTTGAGTCCACTTCTCCTTTAGGTAATGTACATAGTTTTAGAGGAGAAATTCACTTTACTCGTGCGTAGTTAATAAAAATGTAAATTTTTTTTCTGCAACAAAGATGATGTTCTCTTCTGCAATTTTCAGATACAATCTTGTAAAAGGGCATTGTCATTCAATGAGATATACATTTTTTAGCTTCTCTGTACATTGGAGTTTAACCCCTTCATACTACCTTTCTTCTTTTCTTTTTGAACTAGAGAATGCCCCTAATTAAAGGATGATCCCGTGACTACAATATGAAGTTTTTACAGAATTTCTGTAGACGGCCTTTGTTTGTGGATAATAATATTTTGATTTGTAACGACCCGATCGGTTGTTTTGAGAACCGATTTCTCTTTTTGGCGTATCTTTTATTCCAGAAGGCCGTAGTAATTATTTTGACCTGCTTGTAAAATTTGAAGTCAAATGGATGGGAATTCTGGCATTCAATTATTTGGATAAATTGTTTATTCTGGGAAAACATGCTCTGATTGGCGATATGAATATTCTGTTAGATTTGAAATATTATTTATGGCATGTATAAATTGACTGAGCTAATTTTAGAGTTCGTTTGGTTGGTTTTTGACAATTAAATTGGTTTTAGAATTACATATGCCTAATTATGGTGAAAAGATGGTCACGGAAGAAATAAGACCCGGATTCGAAATTTGTTGTTACCGTTAGATCCGGAGTGTGATCTATGACCTAGTGGAGTCGTTGGTTCGGTTCCTGAGAGGTTCAGAGGTGATTAATGTGATTGGGCGAGAAACTAGCTCTTGAGATGGTTTGGAGTTGACCAATGTCAACATCGGGTCAATACTGATCCATTTGGGTGTTATGAGAGTTCGAGCGGCTTCGCGGGATCATTTTTTACTTGTAGAAACTTTCGAAATTGGATTTGGATCTCATTTGGTCAAGCTAGGGTGTTTGAGTAGTTAGCTTAAGTCGCTCCCTTTCGACGTTTCAATTTACCATTATATTCATTTGATGTTGGAATTGAGTTTTGATTGTTGGATAATTACGAAGCCAGAGAAAAATGAATAGTCGCATTTCGCCTTCGTATGAGGAAGTTATAGTCATTTTAGCGCGGAAAACTATTTCTGTACCTGGTGTGTTCGCTGGGGCCCGCCTCTAGAAGGGTGGGGCGGCCGCTGGGGCGGGTTTTTGGGCTATAAAAAATTAGACTGGGTTTCTTTTTTATTTTGAGCATATGTTGAGTTCTAGAGCTTCATTTGAGGTGATTTTGCGACATTGTTCTCGTATCAACAAGGGGGGGGGGGTAAGTATATAACCTTCATTTTGCTGTTTTCCTATGATTATTTCCGTCGGTTGTGGTTTTTATCCACGATTTGAGTTTGGGGAAAATGAGGGGTTTTGACATAAAAATGAAATAAGCTTTTCCTCGATTTGGGATACAATTAGTGGATGGATTTTGACTATTTTTGGTATGTAGACTCTATAAGTTATAGGTAAACTTATTTTGCACTAAATTTCCTATTTTGTCCTTTATGGCTCGGAATCCTATTTTGGGTAACTTTTGAGTTCTGATTTAAAGTATGTCAATATGGGTACCATTGAGTTCGTATGACTTCCTAGAATAATATTTTGACCATATCGAACCCGAATTTCCTACAAAATGACTATTTTGCCCTTCAAGGTGGGGAATGGGTTTTCGAACTAATTTTCACCTCGAAATTCTCCTAAGACTTTTATGAGTATTCTTCGAATCTTGTTTTAATGTAAAATTTATAATTGCTAGACTTTGCTTATTTTGAGACATTTCGGAAGAAGAAAGCTTGAGTTGGATAGTTCGTGGCACATGTTTGGCCTTTCAGGTAGGTTACGACTTACCTTCTGGTTAAACTTCGGTTAGCGAAGTGTATATATAGTTAGTTACTGTCGGAGAAAGCATGTACACCTTCGGGTATGAAGTTGGAATGAATTACTAGGTTTGGTACTGTTGATTTATCTGTGGTTGTTGCCTTTTGTGATTTATTGGTTGCTGCCTAGTGTTGGATAGTGGATTGCACTTGGTTTCCATATCGTCCTTGTGATATAGTTGTATCTAATTTATCTTGATATTATCATGGATAGAGGGAGAGACTTAACTTGATACTGATATTGTGATATGTGTCCATGTGTGGAACGATTGAGAATTTATATGATACACTTGATATTGTCATTGCATTGCATTCATCCTCATTCCATGATATATTGATATTATTTGTGATTGGCATGATGGTGATAAGTGAGAAGGAAACAACAATGATTCTTATGACATATTGATTGCGTAGCCATCTCTGAGCTACGTGCGAAATGCCTAGTGGTGTGGTTTGGTAGAGTCATATCTAGGTTGTGTGATACGGAGTGGCTGATACATGGACTTCGCGGGTCCTCCATGAGTCATGACTGTCGGGATGTATAGATATTCCGCCCGGAGCATGTGTGTACGGAGATTGTATATGGCCATTGCATTTCATTGCATATGCATTCATTCTCATCATCTTATTTTACATCTATGGATCAGATTTGTTAATTGTACTTGTGTTTGTGATTATTCTAAGAAATCGTGGAAACTTGGCAGACTTGGGTTTAGGTGTTTCACCATAGGCTATGATTCGGCTATTGATCTTTCTGTACTTGAGTGGATTTTGTTGGACTGTGTTGTGTTGTACTTAATTGCGAGCATGTCTATTTTTCAGTCTCTTACTTTATATATGCTAGCTAACTATTGTCGGCTTATGATGCCTACTAGTACATAGTATTTGTACTGATACTACTCTTGCTACACCCGTTTCGGGGTGTAGAGTTGTTGCAGATACATGAGCTAGGTTCGATTAGCCTTCAAGGATCTCGTGGAGTTCATCTAGACTTCTCTGTTTAGTTCTCATTCTAAACAGAAGTTGTATTCAGGTTGTGGTTGTAATTTTTATTCCAGTTGTATACTTAGAAGCTTTTGTACTATTCAGACCAGATCCCTTGAGTAGTGTTGTATATTTCGCATTATCATATATCTATGTTTTTGGACTTTTATTGCTCTTATTATTTATTTATGTTGTTGGATGAATCTGTAAGGGACATGTTCGCGTACCAGGTGGGAAAAGAGTAGGTGCCCGCGCGTTCCCCGATTTGGGACTTGACATGATTCTTGCAGAAAATGTCTAAAAAAAGTGTTTCTTTAAGTTTTCTCAAAAAAAAATTGTAAACACTTTTAGAAAAACTGTTCTTGAAGTAGCTTTAGGATATTTTCTGCACTTTTGGAACAAATATCTGATTCGAGAATGTCTGCATCTATTGTTCTTGTTATATATGAAGGTTTAAATGAAGTATACCTCCTGATTCACATTACATCCTTGCATGCATTTGTTGATTCACTTCTCTCATCTTCTTGACTGTTATTCAAAAGGACTAATAGTATACATACATATTGAACACTGTGAGACAATTATAGATCCTGGAAACAGTTCTAGTTGGTTAATTAATTAAACCGATTTCCCTATAGTACCAGTTGAATTTGCTTCGACTTTTATCTTTATAGACTAGTATCAAGATCGAGTCCTAGACAAGCGAATATGAATCCAACTGAAACAACAAAAATTTAGAATATGTTGTATGGCCACTTAGTACTATATGATTTTTCAGAGGAATTTCTAGCATCCACCTGCTAATGTCTTTCAAAAAAATTCAAATAACAGGAATGAACAGAGGCTAAAGTTGGAACCATGAGCAAACACAGGCTAAATGATTAAAAAAAAGATAAATTCTTAGATGAAAAACATATACAAGAACATTTATACATACTAGTGTAAAACAATCTAAGAAATTACATATATACTACAACTAGGTACTTGATATATGCTTCACTGTTTCAACAGGGTGCAAAACGATCCATTATCAAGAACATAGTTGCTTCACACATTGTGTTTTCATCTGAAGAAGTAGAAGAATTCTGGTTTTTTTTGCTTTCTTCAACTTTGTCACCTGATTTTTTCTTCTTCAACAAAAAAAGGCTTTTGGCTCTGACCTTTTCACTTATCTTTGTAATCTCACAAACACAAGCATCAACTATTGTTGCCATTTCTTTATTAATGCAAAAGTTCCTCCCTTTTTCTCTTTTTTCTTGCTTTTGTATTCTTGAAAATATTATAAAACTCAGATATGAAATTGGAAAGTGAAAAAGGGTCTATAGTTATATAGTATGAAATCAGAAGGTTGGGTGGGGTAGGGAAGTTTGGGGGGTGGGGGTGAAGTGGTCCTGGTGGAATTGAGTGGTTTTTCAGAAAAAAATCTATAAGCAGAATCTGCCCACCAGATACACGGACTTGGTATATTTTATTTTACTAGAATATTCTCAACTTTTATACCTTATTTTGAGAGTATATGCAATAATATTATGAACATTCATACTGAGTTTTCATAAATTTGTAACCGGCTTCAAGTCTAGATGTTGCTTTATCATGAGCGAGGGTCTATCGAAAATAATTTCTCTACCTCTCAAGGTAGAGATAAGGTTTGCGTATACTCTATTCTTCCAAATTTCACTTGTGCAATTATAGTGAGTATGTTGTAGTTGAAAAAGTCTACAAAAGGAATTACAAATTCTAATACTTTTTCATAAAATATTTGAGAAATGTTGAGTGATATTTTCATAAAATGGGACAAAAGCAAAAAGTGAAGGGAAGAGAAATGCAAATAACTGAAATGAAAAGCATGGAAGAAAAAGAGAAATTATAAAAGAAAATGACTAGTTTGTTAGTTTCTTAGGTTAGGACCACAAATGAATTCAAAAGGTTCTTGGTTTCTACTTTGTTTAATACTATTACGCAGAAAGTTCTAAAATAATTGACAAAATAGTGTTCCATAATGCTTGCCCAAAGAAACGAACATTTCTCCAGGCGATGCTGCTGGTATTTAACTTTGTTTTTTTCTAAAATTAAATTTATTTATTCGAAAACTTGAAAAAATAAGAAAAGAAGTGGAATCCTTGAAGATCCTGGGAATTTTCCAACCAATTGGGACACTGGGCTACGCGTCTTGGATTTTACATTTTTGCGATGATATAATGGGTGAAAGCTATTTCTCTACTTTATTTCATATGTCAATTTGGTAAGGGTCGATCGATAATGAAAAATTAATTTAAAATAAGATCGGGTAATTTAACGATAGTCTAATATTACATTTTAAAGAACAAATGATTGTAATTTTGTGACTCATTTAAAAGAGGCTGGTTGCTTAACGGTCTACACATTAATTTCTTCATTTTATTAGACCTACAACTTATCATTCACTTAATCAAATATCTCTCGAAGTATTTTAATGCTTGAAAATAGTAGTAGTAATCTACTATATTCTTTTATCACTACTTGGGAATAGTAAAGAATACATAAGTGGATAAAAAGCCAATACCAATTGGACATGTATGCATATTGTGTAAAGATCCTATCCAAAGCTCTTTACAATAATGTATCTGAAATTATTGCATTCCAAGTCATGACTTGATTGCTATGACTTTAATTTCCTCTTTATCTAAATGCCAACCACTTTGTTACTTTGAAGATAACTACGAACGAAGTTATGATGATAAAAAGAAACTTCCTTCATTAACTACAAATAGTTAATTTCATTGATCAGTTGAGATCATCAGTAAACAACAGGCTAAATGATAAATAAATAAATAAAATCTTAGATCAAATACATTTACAAGAACATTTATTTGTATATTTTATTATTATTTGTGAATTTCTATAACTTCTAAAGTGTAATTTCTATCATTATGTTGGTAATTCCGATACTTTCATAGTCTCCTCTAGAACTCCCTCCATCATGTCTTTGCACTAGTTCCTTTCGATGAATATTTCTTATGATGTAAATTATTTATAATAACAAATCGAAATATGCTTGCACTATTAATATAGACTTTCACAAGTATTTCTTTTGAAATTATTTTTGTTCCTTCCTATGTAACTTTATTATTTGTACGTACTAGTCTATTATTTATTATAGTTTCATCATGTCAAATTTGCCGAAATTTGAGTCCTTAACACTTAATATCTCTAGAAAAAATTATTTGTCATGAATTTATTTTAATGTTGAAATCTATTTAGACGTTAAAAGTTTTGGTGATACTATCATCTAGGGTCAAGCAGCATCAAGCCAGGACAAACTGAAGACTATGATTTTTCTTCATCATATGAATGAAGGATTGAAGGTTGAACAGTGAATATTCACTTAAATTGTTGGACTGATTTAATTTAAAGGAAATGTATGACCATCTTAAGGCAATATTATTGTCAAGGACACGTTATGAGTGGATACAATTACGAATATAAAATTCTAAATTCGTAAGTGATTATAACTCTGTTGTATTTTGATTAACTTCCCAATTAAAATCATGTCGGGAAGCTATGATGATAAAGATTTATTGGAAAAATCTCTTATCACTTTCATGCCTTAAATGTGAAGTGAAATGACACACATGGAAGAAAGTGAGAAAGGTATAAAGAAAACAACTAGCTTAATTGTTAGTTTCTTGGGTTAGGACCACTTTATGAATTCAAGAGTCTTTGTTTTTAACTTTATATAGAGAAATTTAGTTATAAATTACATAGAAAATTCTAAATAATTGACAAAACAGTGTTCCACGATGCAGTCCTTCTGGCCTAAAGAAACGAAGCATTTCTACAGGCGGTGCTGCTGGTAATTAGGGGTGAGCGTATATCGGTTCGGTTCAATTTTGTATTAAAAAATATAAACCAAATAAAATTTGATTTTAAAAAAAAAAACGAATACAACTTTTTTAAAAAAAAAAAACCAATATGTTCGGTTTATATGCCGAACGTATCGGATTATATCGGTTTTTTTAGTGGGCCGGTCCGGAGAATTTTTTAATTTTTTTAAAAAATTGAATTTCCATACTGAAATTGGCATTCACACCTACACTATCATGAAAATTCGACGTTGAAATCTATTGTGTATCGTGAGATGTTTACTAAAGAAAAAGGAAAATTAGAAATCGATTTGGGGGAAAACACAAATTGATTGGAAAAACGGGACGTTTTCTAAAATTGGTTGTGCACTAGCCCCATCTCGAAAAAATACGCAAAATAATTTTTTTTTGGGTAAAACGGACATCCGAGCGCAGAGTTATGACCATTTAAAGTTTTATCAATTTACAACTATTTTTTCTCCCTACATTTTATGTCAATACTTCCGTGATATGTTAATCAAGTTCATGCTGCATGCGACTTCCATAAAAGCTTCATAGATTAGCTTCAATGGCTATGATTCAAGAGATAGTAGTAGCCTAAAATAAAAAATAAAAAATAAAAAAATATATTTATTTAATTCGGTTTTTCGGTTCGGTTCGTATCCAAAATTAAAAAACCGAACCGAATCACTAAATTCTTATTCGGTTCGGTTTTTTAAAAAATCAGTTTTTCTTTTTTTTTAAAACCGAGAAAAAACCGAACCGAATTTCTGTTCGATTCGGTTTTTTCGGTTCTTCGGGTTTTTTGCCCACCCCTACTGGTAATGCTAATTCATCCACGTGATTGGTGGCCTTTTACTTTGTTTTTATTCATTTTAAAAAAATTATTTATTTGAAAATTTGAAAAATAAGAAAAGAAGTAGAATCCTTGAAGATCCTGGGTATTTTCCCACCAATTGGACACTTTGCTGGATACATTTATTGGGATGCTATAAAATGTGAAAGCAATTCCTATACTTTGGTTCACATGCCAATTTAGTGCCGGCCAATCATAGAGTCATATTCAAAATTTAAAATTTATCAGTTTTATAATAATTTAGAGTAATTAGTAAAAAATACAAAGAGTACATATATAGCCAAATATCAAAAAATATTTAATAGACAACTGAATTAACGTGAACTCATAAATTATAAATTAGATCCACCTTTGATCTGCGAATACATGTTTTTATTGTACCGGTGTTGAATGTGTAGGGTTTTGTTGGGTTCAAACATCAAAGTAAAGTATAGCGGAAGTTTAAAATTTTGTTTACTCACCCTAACAATTCCTTTTGGTATGGTTTTATGACAATCAAAACCTGTAAAGTAAAACTTAACGAAAAACACTTACAGGTTATTTATCTGGAATCTTTACTAAGGGTGAACACGTGATTGTTCCCTTCGATTGCAAGCACCTTGCTATGGTGTGTTCCTCTGGCAAGAAAGCCAAAAAATCTTGGCAGAGATTTGAGAGAGTTTATTCTAAACTCTAAGTCTAGAATCGTTTATGTGATTAGTATGTGATATCAATAGGGTTAGTGTTGTATATATAGTTATTTTTAGGTCAAAAACCGGATTAGGGTTG
Source organism: Anisodus acutangulus (assembly GCA_029783415.1). NCBI lineage: Eukaryota > Viridiplantae > Streptophyta > Magnoliopsida > Solanales > Solanaceae > Anisodus > Anisodus acutangulus. The sequence goes on along the minus strand of CM056510.1, from coordinate 40,654,653 downwards.
GGCTCTAAGCTTGGCCCAAAAATCGAGGTGCAGTGGGCCAGTCTGACTAGGCCCACTGTCGGGTCAGCACCGCGGCTCAGCCTAGTAGACGCCGCGGCGCCTAACGTTCCTCGTTAATATATATTCAGCACATTTAATTAAATCTAAAATTTAATTCATTTCTCGTTAAATAATTTCTATCAAATAAAAATTATCTCACAGTTATTATCAATTTAAATATCTTGATTTCAAATCAAATACTTAATACTTTCTCAATACACCCTTAGATCGAAGAAACAATCGACATAGTGTGACCCTATAGGCCTTTACATATTGACACTATTCGAGAATCCTAGAGAATGAATCCTCCGGACATTTCATCAAGTTACTAAACTTAACCAAGATGAGCTACCCATATCCTTGAAATAGGGAGGTCCCTTCTTTAGGCTTATTATCATTGTCGACCCGAGCCACTTCAGTGCTTGATTTGGAGGAAGTGGGTTCAGCTTGAGCCTGACCCACCTTGTTGCGCAATTTGGCATACTCATAAATATCTACGAGCCCAGTCATTCATATTCTTGTCTTTATTTTCCTTTTAAACCTCACAATAGAAGTAAATCGAAAATTGTATCAGTAGATATTATCACATGTCACTGTTTATATATACATGGTTGAATGTGATGGAAACATAAAAGACTGAAAAATGATACTTAAAAGCGGCCGCCCACATATTTCCAGTTCCATATGTTTGTTCCAGTTCCAAATATCTGTGTCCAAAAACCCGCGGTATTCCGAAGTGATAATATGGGGATTCCCCCTCCCCCCCCCCCCCCCCTTTTTTTTTTTTGGTATTAGTATTTCTTTGGGAATAAGTAGTAGACTTTAAACGTCGTGTAGGTAAATTTATTTTAGAGGAAAGGAGGGAGGAGAATATTTTACTTAACATGCAATCTGAGCTGCTGCAATTTGTTACTATTATATTTTTGACAATAAACTATGAGCTGCTGTAATCTATTAAAGTACTTTGATTTTTACAATACTTGAAAGGGCCATTTGCATTCCACTCAAAGCTATTGCAAAACAATGGCATACACTTGGGACACACTAGGAGAAGCTGATGAAAATGAACATTTATACCACTCAAACTTCCAAGTTGTTGCCTTCATCTTATTCCTCTGGATTGCTAATATGCCTTGCTCAAGAAGCAAATTTGCGTCCAGTAGACCCAGGCAGCCTCCCAGAGACTTGAAAAGTCCATTTATTCCTTTCCTATCTCATCCCTGTGATCATCCGGTGCTCAATGACAGTATGGTCGTGAGGTTGGAGGATGGTGGCAGGCACAGATCAGGTCCGCTCCAGCCACTTGCTCCAACATAGTTGTGTAGGAATATCCCTTGAACTTATGAACATTTACAATCATTATATTTACAAGATACAAGTGCTCCATGGTAAAGCCAGACCCCAACTAGAGCAACACCAGGAACTAACAAGGTACCCACTTTGGGTTCCTCACTGCCTTTGTATAAAGTCAAATTTCTCATGACATTAGCCAACCCTCATCAAAGTATATAAGCAGCTGCTGTAAGTGCACATTTCTTCGTCAGCATCAAAGAGGAAATTAGATTTAGACCTATCAAACAAATAAACAAGAGGCTCAGCACAAGAACTTGACACAGTTATGCAAAGGAATCCTTAAGAGCATCCACAGCTCGACTTCCAGATTTTCATCTTACCAGATGATAGTTTGACAAGGTTGTTATTGCCAATTAGTGGATATGGATGGAGCATGCTACCCTTCGAAGCACATTATATTGTCTTCCATCTGTCCTTGAACCAGGATCAAAGTGCTGTAAAAGTGTATATTTGAAGTTCGAGTATTGCAGATGCAGATTCGAATAAGGAACATGCAGCAGTTTCTCAAAAGGCATCTAAAGGAAGAACAGGCAACTGTAGCAGATGAGAGCATTCTACCTACAGTCACCAAGTTGGATCCTCAAATTCGCTTGCACAGACTGCATCAGAAAACTGCCAATCCTCTTAGTTACAAGGAGATCCAGGATGTATAAACAAGATTATCTAGTTATGCCTAGATAAAGCATTAAACAAGAATTCTAGAATATTTCTCACCTATAAATTTATAATTGCTAGCCAATTGCCACGCCCTTTGAAATGAGGAGGTCAAAGTTCCAACATGCATCTCGTGGTTCAGGAGACTAAGCTCCAATTTACCTGACTTTTTCATAAAGAGCTCTCGTGTTGAAAAAAAAGAATAATATTCACCAGCTCAAATCCAAGGTGTCCAGCCCTCATACATGTTGCAAAGATTATCTACACTTGTTGCTTGTTTGAGCAGATAATCCACTTGTTCTGCAACACTGATTTCCCTGAGGAGAAATATAAACAAACATGGTGATTCACATTTAATACAAAATACTTATCTAAGATTTTCATGGGAAGGATATACCTGTTATCAGCTACATCTCGACCATCTAACTTCATCTCCACTCTCCTTAAAATTGATAATGCATATGTATTTTTACCTAGGAGAACAAAACCATAAATTTATTATATGAAGTGTAACCATTCATGAAATGTTATTGAATAATCAAAAGCTACATTGAGTAATTGACAATCAAAGAGCCAGAGAATAAGAACAACCACTACGACTGATTTAGCACCCAGTCGGCTAGTCCTTCAATATTTACATACGGTTAAGGGGACAAACTTTACCTTTAACATAACACCATTAAGTACCTAACAGCAGAAGTTTTTCAACATATCCTCTTGTTGTTCAAGATGATTTTTTTTTTGTTAATTGCCAAAGACGTCCTCTAGCTAAGCTTGTCCTCTATGAAATATGTAAGTGGAACTTATCAAAATAAAGCTCCTCAATCCCTCCATAGTAGGAGAGTTATTACGCTTAGGGTATTTGGCTTTCCAAATCAAGACGGACAGGAAAGCATTGGGAACTTGGGACCAACAAAGACGAAATACAAAAAAAGGAAAGGAAATATGCTTGAGCATCTCAGATTTACAACCCAGCAGTTAGAAAAGACCAATAAAGGGTATTTCTCATACTTCCCTATTATTTTCTCTTTTAAGATTTCTGCAAGAACAATTCTAGCATCTGAGCCATCTTGTTGGACAAGTTATTTAGTCTTTTATCACTTTGCCCCTTTTGACCAGCTCAGAAGCTAATGCAATGAAGGGATCCCAACCCCATCCACTCACTTAAGGAGAATCTCGTAACATGCCCTAAGTAAGACCTAACTAAATTCTGTTTGAGTGTTGACAGTAATATTGGACAGAGAAAAGTCAACAAGAGCACTCAAACTCAATGTTTGAAAAATTCTCTCAACTCCATAACCCAAAACACAGCATACCCACATTAACCCGCAAAGACACCCGAAGTACGTAAGAAGGCACTCTACAGTGCTGCTCCTCCCTACTGAGGAAGCATGATTGCACACAGCCTGGCCAGCATTCTTAAGTGTGGACTAATTTGCAAGCAATGAAGTGCAGAACCACAAATTTAGAATCAGCAGTCAGGAAAAGTTTAATTTTTGAACCATGTAAGAACAAGAAGTCACTGCTACCAAGGCCCCCAGTGAGATAAAAACAAATAAAAGGGTAACTTTGATATTATTTTAACCTCCCAAAAGACGAAGGTGAACGGGATAGGTTCCTTTATTCATGGTAGGCTGTCCTAAAATTTTTTATAAATTCCATTATAAGAAATTTGCCACTATCACTTCCTACTGCAAAATGCTTTTTAGACACGATCTCCTGAACAAAATGTACTTTCCTCAGAAGTATCAAAATTTATTTTCCTCAGACCCACTCACCAATTGAAAAGTTACTACTCAACTTATAACACCTCCCACAGGAAATTGCAATCAGCTGTTGGAACTAGTATGACACAAGTATATAACCCACCTCTCAAGGCTGGAACTGTGCGTTCAAAAGTGTAAACCCATTTCATCATGAAAGGACAATGGTGTTGATTGTTTATGCCACAGAAGTCTTTGAGTTTTTAACTATCAGGAAATCTAACCACAACCTAAAAGGTCAAGTTTAAGTGGCATTATGAACATTCAGTAAGAATTGGAAAGAAACTGTTGATAAATCCTCACCTCTGGTCGTTCGGCTGGCAGCCTCTACATTGATAAATGAAGTTTCATGAGCAGCCTCCTCAACCTTGTCTTTGTTTGACAAGGGTTCTTCATTTCCAAGCAAAAGTTTCATCTCAAACGTCTCCTGTTCCTAACAATAAAGTATCAATAATTGGTAGAATTCAGACTGTCACGTTGTGCAGCTAAAGAAACAAACCTGTGTCTTTTCAGATTCCGGCTGTGGCAATCCTGGAAGTGCACTTCCAACTGAGGAAAAATTAGGCGAGTATTCTCTTCTTTCTGTGTCATCATAACAATGTGGAGTAATTGGATCAGTCAAGTCTGGGCCACTGGAACTATTCACAAGGCTAACTTGAGATGATGTGGCTGCAGACTCAGAACTGCCACTTGTCATGCTATCAGGCGCCGATATCCATCCCTTATCTTGCAAATCCAGTCCGTTCACATCAAGAAAATCCATGCTGTTTTCTCTGTCTGATTGGGAGAAGATCTCATTTTTGCCATCATATTGATCGGCAAGATCTGGCCTATATGAGTTGAGATCCTCTGACCTTGCTTCCTGGCTTTCTCCTAACCCCTCAAGAGCCTAAATCAAATAACAATTGATTAGAATCTTAGAAAGAGCATCCATGAAATGCGTGTTTATTCTCTTTACAACCTTATGGAGATTTCCTGCATGCAGACTTGCAGATTGGGCTAGCCTGGTCAACATCGAATAAAATCCCTCGACAGAGATTGTGAGAGATTGAACCAAGGGCTTAAAGACTTCATAAGTTTTTTCAACTTTAACATGGTAAGACTGGAATATAGCTTGTCCATGAACAGGAGATATTTCCATTGTTGCCTCTCTTTCCTTTGTCGTAGCTTCAGTCATGGTAGCAACATCCTTGCATAATAAAGATTCAAGTGGAAGTAGGATGCCATTTGCCTGTCCATCAAGAAAATAAAATAAGCGGTATTCTTAAATGAGAAGGAACCTGGGAAAAATTTTCCACTCAAATGAGACCCTGAAATCATCTCTAGTATCACCACCTGCCTACACGCACCATTCCCCCAATAATTAGTGTTTACATTGCCACCTTCCCAATATGATAGAAATTATAGTCTGAAACTGTAGAGAAAGACCAAGTAAATTAAGAAGCAAAATTAATGTGAATACGGAAGGGAACAGATACAGGAAACATCATCCCTTTCTATTACTGTCACTTCACAATTTTAATTTACCTCACTTTTTTCTTTGTGACAGACCACAGTAAAAAATGACACCTAAAACTGTCAGAACATGCAATATCAGAATTCAGAACTAGGGTGTGACTGCCCGGAATAATGACAAATTATAACACGAAACAGTGTAACCACACACAGCTGGGAGATTTTCTTGAACCTTTGTGGTGTCACTTGGGTTATGCCTTCGGATATTAGGAGCCTACTGGATAGCTGGCTAGAGCAAAAGACAGCAAAGATCCAGAAGCAACTTCCGAGGACCATCCCTCTGCATTTGCTGGACCAGTTGGAGAGAAAGGAACAGTGTTTGTTTTGAGAATAAAACGAATCGCATTTCTAGAGCCAAAAAGCTTTAGTTGCACGATCTGTTATTTCGGCATAAGAGGTGTCTATTAAGAGAGTATGGATTAGTTGAATTTTTGGATTTGCTAGGAAAAACCTTGTAGGTGCTGTCTGTTTTCGTTGTACTTGTGTGTACCTTCTTGGTACTTCTATTAATAAAACTTTACCTTATTAGAAAAAAGAAAAACAATCCGCCCCTGCTGCTACAGCTGTCTGCTGCCCCCCACCTCTCCACTCACCCATCAAAAGATAAAAGGAGGAAGCCAAACAAAGGAGAGTAGAGGAAAATAAGAAAACAGAACCTTTGATAGATCTTCCATAAGAGACGAGTGCAACGCAGTAGCATCTTTTGCTATACCGTGAACATCATGCACACCTTCTGTTACAGCCAGAACCTTTAGGAAAGGACAAATTATCAACAAAAAGAAAACAGAAAAAAGGAGACTTAAAAATAGCTGACACAAAGCATCATTATTGTTATGTGTTTTCATCTGGATACTGCAGGCACAAAAACTCGTTAATCCTTTATTGATGAATGACGAGTACAGCACTTAGGTGAACCTTTAAAGATAAATGCCTCTTCTTTACGTACGCTTGCCCAAGATATACAACTCAAAGGTCAACCTAAAGAAAGCTTGACCATGATTCACATCGAGAATGACATCCAGGATGTTGCTGTAACAAAACAACAATATTATGGCAAGGTAAAGCAATCTAGGAATACTATTGTATGGCCAAACATACATTTAGAAGGAGAAATCCTGCAGAATTCATGGACTTACACGTCTAAAGTTATTCTGTGATTTTACAGATAAATCTTCAAATTTGCTAGAATTACTTACTGAAGCCTTCCATAGAGATGCAACCCTTGGTCTATGTATTTCTACCTATTCGTTTAGTTTGGTGGATTCAAATCGACCTCTTGCTGCAGTACTAGGAGAATAAGGTACGCAGATGGAATTAAGTATGCATGTAGCTTAGGACAATAGGCATAGCAGATGAAGTCAAATATTCAAGTAGCTGAACAAGCCAATTTGGACACAATTTGATTGAAAGCACTGACATAGATGAACCTGCATAAGAACATTAATTTAGTTGTGAGCACCCTACCTCCTCAAGCATCGAACCACATTCAGATGTCAAAGCAGTACGCCCTCTTGTAATGTCCCCAAATGCAGATAGCACCACGCTTAATTCATAGGAACAATCCCTCATAGCAAGCAGAGTGCTTTGCAGATCCCCTTAGAGAAGAGAAAAGTCAAAGGCGTAGAGAAAATAGGGGAAAGGCAACTCTAAAATCAACTTGTTCCCAATTAGTGATAAATTTAAAAAAATACTAAAGAGACTATAGCATTATCGTGCTAGTTAACCAAGTCATATAAGAGAACCATGCGCTTCCACCTTTTCTACATTCAGCATTATAAGTTAATTTTTCCTAGAGTTTCCATCTTCAAGATGGGACCAACTCACAATTTCATACTTGCTAAAAGTAAAATCCAATAGAATCCTAAAACCATGTGGCAACAAGGATGAGATTTATATCTAGTAATTGGCTGATAACTGAAAATCACATGACTGGAGACTAGTAATGTTTGCTTTACATGTTATAAATTAAAAGATGAATGAAACTGAGTGGCTTTATTGAACATTTATATACTGTGGAGATTAATATAGAAAATCATGCAATAACTATTTCATCTTATGGTAGGCCGAAACTCCACCTCTTGCTTTGAGCAAAGAAGAGTTCCAAAGTTTGAGTTTCACAGTGACCAATTATCACTATAGTTCCATGTGCTTGGTCCAACTAATGAAAGAAGCCCAGAAGCACATAAGGTAAGAAGTAGACCATCAATTTAAAAAGCCTGATGTATCCCCAGTTTATCAGCTTAAGATTTCAGGTAGCCAAATAATTGAACAAGTTACATTCAAAATAGTTTCATTAAGTCATCTTACCTGATGCTGACTTAGCTTTAACAGAAGCAACACAGAGTTCATTAGTTGCAGAGTATAAACCACTTGAAGCAGCCTCCATGTTGCTCTGTGCAAGTTTCCATTCTTGTTCAGTATCTGATGCATAAAAGACAAAAAGACAATATTTGCCAATGAGAAGCATGCAATACTAGTAATGCACCTTTTGTCATATAGAATAGAGAACATGTGGATTTGGGACTTACGAGTAAAAGAATGAAAAGTAACGTCCAAGTTTGTCAGAGCATTTAAGTAAGCTTGCTGCCAGGTCCTGCCATCTGCAATGCTCCTGGATGGATAAAATTCTTCTGAAGTCTGGAAAAAGCCATCTCTCGACAATTCAAACTTCAATATGGAGATGCAAAGGTTCATCACATCTAATGCCTTTTCTCGAACTTCACATAATAACTGTTGGCGCCTCATTAGATGATCATGGAATTCCTGAGGTATTCCTGGATTCCTTCCCAAAGTATTTCCAGCAGAAGTAGAACTTGCACCTCCACAAGCCCAGCTCATAGCTCTCTCAAGCTGCCCTTCTGCTGTGACAGAAGTTCTCTCACAAGCTTGCAGGCCCTCCAGAGCTCTAGCTATTTTTGTAATCGATGATTGAAAATTTTCAAGCAATTGAGGTCTGCTGATGTTTATAAGAACTGGAAGGAGTCTAGCATCACTTGAAAGATACTTGTGAGATATCAGCCTTCTTTTTTGCAGAAGATTAGTATTTATATCATGCATCCATTCAATCTGAACAATTTCGAGGCTGGTCTTAAGAAGAGCCTCCTTCAATTCACTCACCTTCCTCTTCATGAGGGAAGCAGCTGATTTTGCTGCTCTGACAGTTTCATGTGCATTACAGTACTCCTCAAGCATGATTTGCACATTTCTTACAGCTGCAAAGTTGTTATTTCCTTGATCACAAGTAAGATCTTCTGTTGTCTCTGTCACTTGTTTCAAATATTCACTTTCTTTCTCTAACCTTGTTATTAAAACAGGTGCAGCTTTCTCTTTCAAGTACTGCTCAACGTTTTCTTGAAGCTGCGATTCGAGTTTTTTCTTCACTATATTTACAAGTTGATCAAATCCCAAACTTTGATCAGCTTGTAAAGCTATATTTTGTGTGCAGGAATCAAGGAAAGAGTCCACTATATAAACCTTCCACACAAAGAAGGCATGATTGCTCCATATCCCAGGAAATTTCCAAATATATTCAGATAGCGGGCATCCTGAATTAAATAGATTTTTTAGGTGAGGAATCCTAGTTGAACCAGATTCAACAGGTGCCCCAAGCAATGACAATTCTCGATCAACTGCTTCCAACTCAGAGAAGGGCTGCATTAGTGCAGCCATAAGAGCTCTGCTTCTGAAAAGATGTAGTTCCTTATCATGCTCATGAGAGATCATAGCTTGCAGATTCTGTTCTAAAGAAACCAGAGAACTTCTAATGGTAGCTTCTTTCCGTATAAGAGATGAAGTTCGAGCGTCCCTCTGGTTCCAACTTTGGTGGAGCTTGTCAAGTTGGGCTCTACATGCTTCTTCTTGAGAGGCTAATTCGTCAGCCTCTTCCCAAGACAAGTGGTCTCTACCCTTAACAGCAGCTTCTTCAAGAGCCAACTGCTGCTCGGTGATGAGACCAACCTTAACAAAATAATTCTGCTCCAGCTCAGCTAAAGAAGCTCTCTCCAATTCAACCTCAATAAGCTGCTCTAATGCTGTATCTATGGATCTTCTGATTTGCGAGAGGGATGCAAACACATCCATAACTTCAGTATTGAACAAAATGACCGATCTGATGACCTCTGGTAGGACAACTTCAACCATTTGGCCCACCAAGTTTTTACAGGAAAACAGACTGGTTTTAAAAATTGAAGTCCAATTACTATCAAATAAAGATTCAGAAGTGTCAACAATTGTGTCGATACTCCTATAATCCATGCTGACATACTGCTGAAGCTCGTTCAGAAACTTTGCTACAAGCATGCACTTTTCTACTTGCTCCTCAAACTCAGAGAAAAAAGTTCCAAGATCAGAGCACAATATCATGTCCGTGTGTCTTCTCCTACTGAAATGACTCAAGTTATTGAGTATTTTATGTTTAACATCATTATATAGAGAACTAAAAGCTGCTTTCAAAACTGATAGAACTTTTTCCTTTGTCTCTTGAAAGTCTCCGTGCAAACCGCCATCTTGTGAGCCTCTGTAAACTGAAGATCCTAGCTGACCAGCATCGTCTTTCCTCTCATGACCAGCAGATTCCATGTAGTTCTTGAAAGCAGAAAATACACTATTTTTAGCTCTTAATTCAGTCTCAGGACCCATTGAGTTAACGAGCTCTGCACACTCTTCTTCCATTCTCTCTATTTCTGCTGCATACAGACCCACTTTTAGGCAAAGATCATCATATCTATTTTTAACAGAATCAATGCCATCAGCATGTTGCTTTCCAATAAGGTCAGCAGCCTGTCTTCGGCTGAGCGATAGAATGTCAGAGGACAGCGTATTTATTGCAAGCTGAAGAACTTGAGCCCAACCATGGACAGGACTGGAGGTGTGGTAGTTGATTGGCAAGATCCTTTGCAAAGCCAAAGAATACGTTTGGATCATTGATATTGCTGAAGAAAGTCCATGATCCAGCTCAGCTACTAAGTGAGAAACATCTCTATCTATATCATTGCACTGAGCTTGAGTAGGTTCAGGGACAACAGTCAAAGGAACCCCAGCCACTAGAACAGCAGATAGAAGAGAGAGAGATTCTTCTTTACCAGACAGCTTTATGGAGGCTCTGATATCTGGGATCGAACTGCTTCTTAAAGCATCAAGGGCTCTCCCATGCTGTTCAATCCAAGTTGTTGCTTCTTGAGCTTTCTCCATTATCACAGCTTGAGCTTGTGCCAATTCTCGAGCCTGCATTTCAAGAGAAGCCCGGATATTCTCTGAAGTAGAAGTAGCTTCAGTAACAAGTGACTTCGCAGTTGTCTCATGTAGAACAAGGTTAGATCTCTCTTGGTCAGCACGACGGTAAAGTCCAGAGACAACTTCGTACTGATTCATGATGTTTATAAATCTCTGCAAATCAATATAAAATCATTAAACTAAGTTCATTTTAACTAGGAACTAAATTACATCACCTGCAGAGGGAAGCTGACTGCATACCTCAAGACCAGATTCAACAGCTGGTAAGGTAGACAGTAGAAGATCATGATGCTCCTAGATAAAGAAAACAGAAGAAAAATCATTAATTGAAAATGCTGATTCATGTAATACTCTGAATGCAAGATCTTGCATGTATTTACAATTTGCCTTACGATTAACATTATAATGAGAAGGTAAAAAATGATCCTGCAGACTGTTACCCTCAGCAAACGGCAGGGTGGTTTAGGCATAAAGAACATCAGGAAGCAGAACCAAAGCGTACTCATGAAGTGGCTATGGAGATATTCAAATGAAGATGATTCTTTATGGAAGAATGTTAAAAAGGCAAGTATGGAGAAGATGACTCATGGAAGACAAAGGTGGTGAACACAGTTTATGGGGTCAGCGTCTGGAGAACTATTAGGAACCTATGGCAAGCTTTCAGCTATAGAACAAAATTCAAAGTTGGAAATGGGGAAAAAAAATCTTTTTCGAGAGAATAACTGGATTGGAATTGGCACCCTAAAATTCCTCTTCCCTGAGTAGATGGTTTCAAGGATCAAATTAAAAGCTGGTGGGATTCCATTATAGTAGAGGGTCGACCAGATTTCATACTAGCCTGTAAATTGAAGGCTTTAAAGGTGAAGCTAAAAGAATGGAGCCTTTCTCTAGGCAATCAAAAAGTGAAGAAAAACTTCATTCTCAACCGAATAGCAGACTTGATACTATCAACAAAGGAATCTCAATACATAAGAGATGGCTCTGAAATCCAAGCTCTCCATGATGTGCCGTTGAATTACGGCACATTTGATGCTTTTTCACTATAAGTTTTGTTTTTAAGCAAGTTTGTGTCGTTTTGATTTATTTTGTTTATGTTTCAGGTTACTTATGTGAAGAAAGCAAAAACAAGGAAAATCAAGCAAAGTCTCTAGTTTTGAGGATTGTACGGACCGTAACAAGTTGACATAAAGAAGCAGAGAGTTTGCAAGTTGACAGATTTGGGACGGTGGGATTTGACGGTCTGCCAATATTTTGATCCGGGATCTCTTTTTAACAAAAAATAGTTGGATTTGCCAGCCTTAGCCGAAGAAGACTGTTCATATAGTAGTAGGTTTGAGAACCGGTTCAAACCATCTCATAGGTCATCCACAATACAAAAGGTCAATTCAATTGCTATACTAAGCTTTCTTTTACGCCCTGGAATGAAACATTATTCAAAGACAGTAGGCAAGGCACTATAAGGAAGTGAAGTAGGGTCGGCAGATATAGGCTTCTTCTTTGATAGCTTTCAAGCGCTAAACCCAACTTGAGCATTGAATTGACTCTTCTTTGATAGCTTTCAAGCGCTGAACCCGACCGCTCTGGCTGAACGATGTAAACCGCTCCTATTCCTTCTTCTTATGTAAATCCCTTATTTATATAAATAAGACATCTAAGGTGAAACTTACTACAATAAACGTAAAGAGTCCTCTCATTAATCCCTATGCTTTGTTGATTCACCATACTAGGCTAAGCTCAAAGCTTTCCCCGGAGCATATATTTATTTGCCTCTTTCCTTCCCCGTCTGTAGTTTCCGTCTTCTCAATTAACTGAGACATGCTACTCAATCCAACCGTTAAGCTTAACTTTCGCCAACAAAGCCAATATCTCCCTCGTCTAGGGCCTTGGTGAACCATCTCTCCAGGGATTGTGAAAAATGTTCTACTATCAATATTCTTTTTATTGCTTCGACTCATATTCCCTAAAAAGTTGATCCCGCTCTAACAGCTCCAAAAAATGAAATACGTGCATTAAGTTATAAAGACTTCTTATTCCACAACAACCAAAGTACTTTTTCACTCTTTCCACGCGAAGCGTGTCACGAGATATATCGCTCTCGAACTTCTTACGATAAGGCCAATGCACCAGCCAGCCAGTGTGGTGGCGAACATGTTGTGCTCTAAGCGTTGTTGTTTACCTTGTAGACGGAGGAGATATAGAAAGTGTGTCGTGCTTGATTCATAAGATTCTATAATCAATAGCACCAGTATATTATTTTACTTAGCCTGCCTCTCCCATGACTTTCCGGACCAACCAACCCGGATCTGCCTTTGCAAGTCTCTTTGCAGGGAGCAGAGCATGCAGCAAAATCGAGCATTGGATCTTAGAAGAATTCCACTTTGAAGCACGACTCTTTCTATTTCTGTGCTGGCATTTGAGTTCTCTCCCTTTCTCTTTCAATCGAAACACTCGACACAGATAGCTCCGGTGGGATTGGAGCCCTAAAATGTCTCTTCCCGGATTGGAGCCCTAAAATGTCTCTTCCCAGATTGGAGCCCTAAAATGTCTCTTCCCGGAGGTTTACATCCTAAATCAACAGAAAGGAGCCAGCATTAGTGAAGTATGGAGTAATTATGTCTGGAATTTTAGCTATAGGAGGGCGCTAAATGATTGGGAGATAGGCAGATTTGCAGAATTCTACTCAATGGAACCACCCTTCTCAAAGACAGATTATGGTGGAATGGCCACATCTCTGGTGAATTCTCAGTCAAAACAGCATACCATTTGCTGAACTCTAGCAACAATTTTAATGTCCTTTGGCCTTGGAAGCACATATGGAAGACTATGATCCCATATAAGGTGGCCTGTTTTGTATGGTTAGTTGTCAAAAAGGCATGTTTGACACAGGATAAGCTACAAAAAAATGGACTATAGCTATGCTCTATATCTGCCCTTTTTGTGGAAGGACTGCAGAAACAAATAATCATTTGTTCCTGCATTGCAAAGTTACTTCCCAACTCTGGGATATCTTTTTGGCTAGGATAGGTTTGAGCTGGACAATGCCAGAGAATTCACTGGAAATGTTGTCTTGCTGGAGCAAAAAGGGGGGCACAAAAACTCAGAAACGAAGATGGAGTATAATCCCAGGATGCATATGGTGGACTATTTGGGAGGAAAGAAATTTGAGATGTTTGGAAAGCAAAAGCAATTCAATCCAAAAGATAAAGCTCAACTGCATTTTGCTATTTCACTTTTGGTGTAAACAAGAATACATAGAAGACATAATGGCTCTACTTCAACTCCTAGAGTCTCTATAGTTTTCCTCTGCATTTAGCAGTTTTTTGCTCACTTCTAACTCTGTAAATATTGTTACATGTTCATACTGCTTTAATTTCTTGTCTGGGTCTGACCGTTTCTTGCTTTGTTTTGCTTTGCTTGTGATTATGCTTTGTCTCGAGCCGAGGGTCTCCCGGAAACAACCACTCTACCTACCAAGGTAGAGGTAAGGTCTGCGTACACTCTACCCTCCCCAGACCCCACGTTGTGGGATTTCACTGGGTATGTTGTTGTTGTTGTTGTTGTTCTAACTCTGTAAATATTGGCTTTACAGCCTTTTTTTGTGATTAATACAAGTTGTTACCATTATCAAAAAAAAACATTGATAATTTATTTGACATGAAAATAAAAACTTCAGCATTTCTTCTTTCTCTTGACGAATGGTTCCCTGAATATTTACTCTTTTATCTTAGTGGTTTTCTATTTGGATTATGTATCGCTCTCTCAGATCTGGATTGTTGTCATTATTCATCCAGTACAAAAGAAACAGAACAGCCTCTATCACATTGTACAAAAATTTCTGCACTCTCTTAGTGCTATATCGAATACAAAACCTTACTGTTTCTGGAAAGAGGAAAAAAAAGTTCAAGAAAAATAGCTGAAGTCAACATAGAGAGCAATGGCTAAAAGAAGGGGCTGTGAACAGAAATATTTTTTCAACGAGTAGCGGCAACAAAGAGGAGACAATTCGTAGAGAGATAGAAGTGGGGGAATCAATTTACTGGGAGGAAGAGGTTAAAAGGGCAATAGTGGAGGGAGATAGTGGAAAAGAAACTACGGGAAGCAGTCCAGAATTGTGCCTAAGATGAAGCATCAGGGCCCAATTATTCACTACGGTTATTTTTAATACATGTGGTACAGAATAAAAAATGACGAGGTGGAGACAGCAAGAGCTATCTAGGATACTCTGGAATTAAAAAGAACCCTGTTTATAGCATTTATTCCAAGGAAAGAGCAACTAACATCGAAGTGTAGAAACCTATTAGTCTAGTTGAAAGCACTTACAAGGTTATAACAACGATAACAAATGCAGTTATTGCTGATAGAAAGTACCTGCAGGGGAATACGAATTTCTTGCATGCGTGAGGCAAATAGACTCAAACTGACAGCGAGATCCATCCCCTTCCTTTCCTCCCCAAAAATTGCTGCATCATCATGGAAGTCTCCACGTGTCCATTCCACTAGGGGATCCCACACAAAGACCTCAAGTAACATCAAGATTATGTCCTTGTTCTTCTTTAGAACACCAAGAACAGCTTCACAATTAGCTCTGAATGTACCCTCTACACCAGTTAACCCTAGAGCTGCTTCAATTGTTTGTGTCAGGCGGAAAGGCACTATTTCTGGGATCTTTAATCTTTGCCCTTTATCAAAGCAGACATTGTAATCGATATGCACAATATCCCCAGAGCAAAAATCCATAAGAATATTATCCAAATGGCGATCTCCAAGGCCTAAAATGTGGCCAATGATGCTCATGGCTGCTACACTACCTGAATATCTGCAAGCAGATAAATTCAATCATTAAAGAAATGCCACCAATCCAAGATCCATTAACAGCCTCACTATGAAATGGAAACTGCATTGAAAATTATTCTACACCCCTTTCTTGAGTTGAAGACTAGGATGACAACCGTAGACAAATTTCCTTTGCACAAAATCTTCAATAGGAAACTGTGAAACTCATATCAGATGCATTGAATTTACAGTAGACTATTGTAGGTAAATAGGGAGAAAAACATTACCTCTTTAATTTCGAGCTGAAGGCCTTGAATCCCTCACTCGCACACCAAAGTTCCTGGTAAAGAAGTTGCTTAGGTGCTTCCTTCATGAGATCCAAAAGTACCTTTCGTTTAACTTCATGAGGCCAATCTCTTCTTGATATTACTCTTCGTATTCCTTTCTCCTTAAGTGCAGGTATGATCTTACCATAAAACATGTCCATTGGCCGAGGAACAGGTGGAGGAACTGTCTGTTTTGCATTAGCACCTAGAGCACAAAGTTGTGCCAGCTGGACTCGACTCTGCCATGCCTTAAAGACACTGTAAATACTTACTACATTATCCACCCACTGGATGAGACCAGCTCGACCACTAATAGGTGTGACGGAGTAGAAGCGAACGCAGACAGACTGACTCTGTACTGCAGATGATGAATGCAGAAAATTGTTAACTGCTTGTAGCAGCTGCATTATTCTGGCATCAAGCCGCAGATCTTCACGCCCTTTCAACAGATACGTGTATTTTTCCCCATCAGAGCCTACTATAATGATCTTCTTAGGTTTTGTCTTGGTAGATAAAATTGCCACCTGTTCACAGAAAGAAGCAATTGTGACAATTCCACTGGAAGAAGTATTAAGTCCCGCTTCTGATTCAGAAACCGTAATTTGCTTCTCAAGACCAGGCATTGGAGCATCAGATGATGATAGAAGAGCCAGCCGTGGTGCGACTTCCCCTAGTGATACTGAGGATTTTCTTTGATAAGATGCCAAGGATGCAGCAACATTATCAAATGGTCGCCAAACATCCCCAAGAGCCGCAGCAGATGCAGGGGGGGTCTTGAAAGTTACGATAGCAGATTTTATTTGTTCCTTGTACACCTCATGGAACCAAATTTCATGAGGAGTCTCAGGTTTACGAGAAGTAGAAGCAAAACGACGCTCTAGGACAACAACAATAGGAGCCATCATTGCTGAGTACTTCGCAGCATTTATCTTGTTCTTCTCTCCATGGCTAAGAGTTGGGTTTTCTGCAATTCGTGCAGCCTCCTCTTTCAGCAAATTTATGCGCCTCATTACATCTGGTAAATTATATATCAATGAACAAAACAAGAAGAGGTAAGACAATTGCACTAAATTTACTGCTTCCCTTCCCAATTGAATGCTTATTGACTTGGAACAAGTACTGCGGTACATCTAGGTATTGATTGTTGATTTCATAATGAAGAAGTGCGGTCAATGCTCCTTTTTTATTTACCATGAAATATAACAAAAGGTCCATTGAGGAAGTTAAACATCACAAGTTTTCTACTTGTACACAATATATGGTAACTTCTTAATATTGTAAAAACAAATGTTACATGTTCAAAAAAAATGTTCATGCTCAGAGTTTTCCTTTGTGTAGTTTGTTATTAATATACAAATATGTTACCCGTTCAAAAAAAATCAAATGTTCATGCTCAGAGTTTTCTTATGCTTTTCTTATGAAGTGAGCTTTGACTTCTTTTTACCTTAAGGACTTAAAAACTATGAGGACCCATCCCTTCAATTTTGATATTCAGAAAAAGGTAAACCACACTTAATGGGGAACCCCAGAACCAAAAACAGCTCATGACTAAATGAAAGAGCATCAGCTACCTGCATGAAGATCTTGAAGTGTGCTGAGCCATAATTCCTCCCAGAGGACTGTTACATTTTCAAGTTCTGTTATCATCAACTGGACATCCTGAACTAACTTAGGATACAGCTCATTCTGCAATTCATAGGAAGATTTAATTATTTTTTTGTTCTAAAAACTGACTTGAGTCAATATAACCAAATCTGGAATGATTATATCTGCATAAACCTAACAAACTAATGCATCATACGAGAAAAGAAGAAGACAGTGTCATTTTAGGTCTAAGTAAGATTGTGGGATAAATTATTTCGAAAAATATGTCTAAGATTGCAAATCGGAGATTAAAGTAGGAGACCAACAGAAAAAGAGAAGGCGCAAAAAATGGCACTCTGCAGCTAGCACAGTATTCATTTATTTACCTTTTTGTGTGTGTGTGTGCGTGTGTGTGTGTGTGCCTGGGGGGATGTCATTTTTGCAGAAAGTTGTACAGTCACCTAGCTTTAATTTCAGGTATAAAGCTGATCCGCTACCTTTGAGCAATAGGACATAATTTACCTCTATAAGTGGACTCGAACATGCATCAATTTATCCTAATAGCTTACAACTCACCTAAGTTGCTCGGACTCGGGTGCGGGTGTCCGATACAGGTGCGAATCTAGAGGTCGGATCCTTTATGATCTAAATTTTAAGATTCCGGGATATGGATCCAGGTATGGATACGGTACAGGGATTCGGCTAAAAATAATTCAAATATCTAAAAATAGAGTTATAAAAAACCTAAATTATGAGATATTATGTGAAAACTTGAGGAGAAAATATTGATCAAGAAAAGAATCCCGGAAGGAGATAAAAGGGAAAGGAGTGACATAGAAATTTCTATATACCAGGTATTCCATTTTCTTCAATTTCACCTTAGCTTTTGTTTTGATTAAAGAAATCATTGTATCTGTCTGAAATTTCTCCGTCGATTTTGGTCAAAGTACCCAAAATAGATTGACCAGATTGGGTACGGATCCCACACCCATTTCGTGTCGACATGGGTGTTGCACCGAAAGTGAGAAGTTCGAGCAACATAACTTCCAAGTAGAAAGGACTTGCTATCATAACCTACCAAAGAAAATTCTTTTTGAAAGTTGGAAAGAATAATTCCAAAAAGATATTATGGTTCAATGAGATACTTTAAGAGGATAAAGACTTATCTACCAGAAGAAGTAACAGAAATTGTCAGGAATACCCAAAAGGTAACATGAGTTCAAATACTACCATTTGGAATCCAAATGACAGCAAAGCCTAGAGCGACGTAATGCTGGGGAACTCCCTTTTAACATTTTCCACTTAACTACAGAAGTCTCACTACAAGAAAGCAAACTGAAATCCCAAATGCAGAACCACGACTGAGTGTTGACAACAGGAAACTATACTCAAATTGAAAAGCTACGATGCTGTCTGATCATACTTGAACTGAAAACATAATTTCATGAAAAAATCCTCTCTGCATCATGAAGACAATTAATCAGATACAATGGAAAGAAAGATTTTACCAAACAAGCCAGTATTTTCTGAAGCTCCTCAGAAGGTTCTCCTTCATAAGAGTTCGCATCAACTAGAGTTGGATAGACAACAGACCTAGGAGATAGCTTAGCCAGCTTTACTAGTAAGGTCTCCAATTGTCTTCTAACCGCTTGTTCAGGGTGTGAACTTAGACGAGCAAACAGCTGAGGTGTTATCTCCTACAAAAGGAAGAGATCATTAAAATATGGCAAAGCAATCAAAACCAAACCATAAGCAGAAATTGACCTACCTGCCATGGTAGCAAAGGAACTGCCGAAAGTGCAGGTTCAAGTGTGTCTTTCAGCTCAACCCCATAATTGAGAAGAATATGCAACACATAAAGTGTGGATCTAAGTGTATAGTTCACAGACTTATATTTTGACTCCTCACTACAGCCGGTTAATTGGACATCTAAAGATCTGGAAGATGCACATGAAAGAAAATTCACAAAAGCTTGAGCAGCATGGCCAAAGAGAGAGACCCTTCTACGCCGCAAAGACCACCAGATATTAACCAATTCACTAATTAAGGATATGACATTTTCTTCTTCTAAAACAATATTTGCTTTTAATAAGCATTGCTGCAACTTAGAAGTCAATGTATTGGGAAAGAATTCACCATTATAATCTTCTACTCCAGGAACTCCAGCTTCAGCTTCGATAGTATCTACTACCTCTTGCAACAGAGAGCTAGCGGTGCCATCACTTTGCATGCTTTCAGAAGATTCAGAGCAGCAAACATCAGAATCTCCGTCTTCATTCAACACTTTGCCACAATATCTGCTCTGTAGAAGCTTTGAGATAATGTCTTTCACTTTCAAAACTTCTTCCTCTGTTAACTTATATCTTGTTGGTTGGATTTCAGAATCAAGAACAGCAGAAAATGAGGAAGAAAGAAGGGTAGTCTCACAAGGGGCACACAGCGACGATCGAGCTTGATTATAACACCAAGAAGCATATGAAATCCAAGATTTCCCTAAAGTGGGACAGAGTTGGGATGACAACTTTGTAGCAGTGCCCACAAGTTCCTCAATAATAGTGTTCACATTCTCCTTAGAAGTCAGATTATCAGAAATGAAGCTAGATTCCTCTTTGCTGGGTGAGGTGTTGAAATCACCTCTAATTTTGAGGACTATGTCTTTCATCCCTGAATTTGAATAATCTTCTTGCAACCACTTAGATAGTTTCAGGCATGCCTTTGCCTTCAGAACTTTATCAATAGTGTCAGACGCTACAAATGAAGATGAAATCATGGAAGGACGGATAAATGACCAAAGATTGGTTAAAGCATCTTCAAATTTGTCTTCAGCATGCATCAACAGTACTCGCTCATACTCCAAACCAAGAATTATATGATCACGGGTACTTCCATCAGGGAAACTAGAAAGATGAGCTTTGAGATAATTGTCAAGATGATTTGCCAAACGGAAATTTTTTTGCTTACGAGCTAGGCTCATCAAATTCCTGCAAAGTTTGAGAGTCATAGGTGATGTGGGGTAAGCGGTTTGATATATTCGTAGGACCTTTAACCATATATTGCAATCTTGACGATCTCTGAAAATGGGAGACTTCATCGCTTGCATATAAGAACTTAATAGTGATGGGAAATGCTTGTCTTGGCTTACATTGAGCTTGTAACATTCTTCAAATGCAGAGATGCAGTATAACTGGTTGACATGTGATGCTGCCTCTACAAGTCCATCCAAAGGCAAGACAGACAATGGTTCCATCAGCATTCCCTTGGCCTTCTGCAATTCCTCTGGCACCTTCTCCACTCTTCCCTCAACTTGATGAAGCATACCTTGCAACAGCATTTGTTCACTCCTTCGCAAGGCCAACTTGGGATCCAGAGTGAGTTCGTTGCTACTTTTAGGGGTCAAATCAAGACAAGTCCATGCTGCCAGAAATTCACCCTCATCAAAGTGTGCCAAGGCTTGAACGGAATTTACTTCATTGCCAGCAGTTGTTAGAGCACCAGAATAACTTTTTCCAGCATGTTTAGCACGAAGTGTTTGCAGTTCCATCAGCCAGGATTCCAAGGATTTCCAATCAGAAACTGCCGAGTAACTCTCAATAATGCGTGCAATCAAAAACTGTACTCCATCAGAACCCATAGAAGTGAGTGAGTCCTCAGTCTGTAAAAGATGAATAAAGTGAGCCGCAGCTTTTTCATGCTGACCTTCAGCTTGATATACAAGCCCAGTAATCCATGAAAAATGTCCAATTATTCCACTATCATCTAAACTCTGGTTTTCATCAGTAAACAAGGGAGAGAAAACTACTGTTGCCCAATTTTGCATGCCAATTAATGCCTCTGGCTCATGAGATTTACAGAAAGCCAAACATATGTGCCGTAAAACCCTCAAGATATCAGCAGCATACCTGGCTCTGACATTGTGGATATTTTCAGCCACTTGCACTCTAGACTTGTCTTTTATAGCTGAAACCACAAGGCTCCTCAGCTCCTGTAAGCGCAATGCACAATAATAAATCGTAGCATCATGACATTGGAGTGCCAATCCTGCATTCATCATAGGCTCACTTATCCGAGAAAACCACTCCTCACAAACCTTCTTATTTGCCCGAAAGAACAAGGAACTTTGCCGAGAAGCACTGGGTAAAACAGTTGATCCTTCATATGCATTGTATACATTTTTCTTAAGAGCCTCAACAAAATCAAGCAGCAATCTCATAGGTAACAAGTGAGCATAAGAAGAACCAACAATATTTAAGTTTCCATCACTTTGATCAGCATCAAGCTGCAGGACATGAGAAACATCAAGAAGCATGCGCTCCAATGCTGCAAAAGTTTGAGTTGGACCACCAAGGTTAGTCCGAAGGCGAGTGGTAATACAATATCTGGCAGCTTCATGTATCGCCCACCATGCACCACCAAGAGTGTTAACAAAGCAAATTCTCTCAAGAACATCTTCGTCAACTTTGATATCCCACAACAGCCCATTTGAGCTAGAATTAGATGTTTCCTCAGGCTGAATCAAAGCGACATTTTTGGTGCGCCCACAGATACAAATGAGCCTCTGGATCCACGAAGAAAGAGGCACTTTCCATCTCTGTGCAATGTAACTGAGTATGGTAACAAGTTGCTGTGAATGAAGTTGCTGAGGCAGTTGCTTAAGTGCAAAAAGTTGCTTCCAATGCATGTTTGACCTATTGTCAAATCTAAGAACACCTGACCAGCATGTAGTAGCCACTCCATTGTCACGGAGACCACATGCATACACTGTAATAGGTAGCAAATTGGAAAGCAACCTGACAAATGCATTCCGTATATCTTCATCTGGATCACCAAGTTTTTCAAGCACCGCCTGAGTAGTAATTATAAAGTGTGTAGGATGAATAAGCTTTGCTTGTAGAAGCTTCTGAAGGACTAATACCACAAGAGACCTCACTTTTGGTTCTCTATCTGATGCAACATCCAGAACTGAGAACAGCAAATCCTGGACAATGTCTGCATATCCAAATACTTCATATGGAAAATATAATTCCTTCTCATTCTCATGTATGTCAACAACTTTTCCACAGAATTCATGTATCCACTGTAGTGCTTCTAATTTAACTGCTACAGGAGAAGTGACATGAAGAGCTCTTATAAGAAGGATAGCATACATTTTCAGATGCTGTAAGACTAGCCCAGGAAGTTCAGTCCTCTCATTCTCTACCTTTTCGAGTTCCTCAGGCGTTGTTTCCTGTGAAACTGTGGCGGTAACTTGTTTACTTAGAGAGCATTTGCTTAAAAATTCAAGTGCAGCTAGTCTTTCTAATGTCTTGAGAACTGTGACTTGCAATTCTACATGTCCTCTGACAGGTGACTCGAAAGGGTTGAAATTGCCAAGAATGCTCGATATTAACTTTCCTGACCTATTAACATACAGAGTGTCGATTTCCTTTTGGCCAATCATGCCAGCTCCACTGCCCAAAGAAACACAACTAAGTAAGACCCTCAAATCAAACTTAATCAATGCAAATAGCTCAGATTTCGAGTAAGATTTAGGAACTTTGACATCATATGCCGGATTCTGCAGGTCTGATTTTTGTCCGAGCATGCACCTCAACAAATCCAGCTCCTCAAGCAGCACAATCACTGATTTTTCAACAACCTCATAGTTCCCATGTTGAAGTAAAAATATATAAGTAGCTGCTGCACTTGCGGGCACTAAGTGGTTGGGATGCAAACGCAGCTGAGATATAGGCGCTTCAAATTGTAATATCTTGTGAACAGATGATGGAGAAAGGCCAAGCTTTTGCAGACACAGCAATTGCAAATTGGTTTTAAGAACTCCATGAACCTGAAAGGAATCAAGCTTCTTCGTCCTCGTAGACTGGTCTTTACATTCCATAACCAAGCTCTGAAACAAGATATCAACTACAATAGGGTAAAATGTTGCAAACCGTTCACTCAAAATTTCAGCAAGCAAAGTCAAGCATCTCCAAGAATCATCAATCCAGTTTGACCACCCAAACTTTTTTCCTATCATAGACATGCATCCTAATAGAATAGGAACCATTTTACAAAGAGGTTCACTTATCTGCTCAAGCATATTCATCTCCAGCAAACCCGATGCCGTGGACTGTAACACTGTAGAAAAACAAGACAATAATGCAAGTAACCTCTGGAACTGCTGGG
Organism: Anisodus acutangulus; assembly: GCA_029783415.1. NCBI lineage: Eukaryota > Viridiplantae > Streptophyta > Magnoliopsida > Solanales > Solanaceae > Anisodus > Anisodus acutangulus. Next base: position 40,631,252 of record CM056510.1, on the reverse strand, counting down.
AGCTACCAGGACTTGCATCCTGAAGCAGCACGTCCATATCACCTAAAAACTTTAAGAGTAATCCCAATGGGAACTGCATATTGTTCACCCAATATTTCTGAAACTGCAGGAAACTATCCATAATGACGCGCCTATCAGATTCTGCAAGGTCTGGTACCATCGCCCACCCAAGGAGGAGATCAACAACATCAACAAAATGGGGCTGAAAGCATCTAAAAAATTTCAACGAGATTAGTGTTAAAACCGCAAGAAGCCGGCGCAGTAAGCTCAAGGAGGTTCTTTCATCCTCAAGAAGCTCTTGGCAAGCCTTGAGAATTGGCAATGCAAACCTCTCAACTGCAGCAACATCCCCAACATTAAGAAATTCGCGCAAGCCCTCCAATGCAAGATCAGTTGTCCCATCTACTACAGTGCTAACCAATGGTAATGCCCAACCAATGAATCTATCAACCAAACTGCCAAGAATGACATGGTTCTGCCTTCCATTTGGACCTATCGAGATTAAACATAGCACAGAACACAAAGCACCATAAGCAGTAGCTGCTGCCTGACGCACTGAATATGACCTGAGCAGCAATGCCAAATAAAAACCGTCATCAAATGTTTTCATAATTAGTAGTAGCAATTATTAAAAGAATAGATGTGGTATCACATTAAGTTAGTAGGCTGCCAATTTGATGGTGTGTGATCAGAACACCTGTATGGCAGCTTGTGTCAAAAATGATTGTGTAATATGATTCCTCACAAGCAAATAACAGTATTCTGCAAATAGCACTAAGACCCAGGAATCCGACGTAAATCCAAAAAGATAAATAACTACAATATATAAAATTTCATTTGAGACCTATCCGGAGATATGGAGAAAGGTGATTTATGTCTGGCACAAAACCCCAAGCTTATGGATCATTGATTGTTGTTACTTTTTTTAAAGAAAAATATTACTAATAGGGGGAGGGAAGGGGCGGAGAATGTTACATAGGTGGGATTTGATCCCTCACACATGGTGAAGGATGAGGGGCTCACACCATTGAGCTATCCTCAAACCCCTTTGGTCGCTGTAACTAGTTCACCTTGTAAGGTTCTAGATATTAAACCACCACGTATCTGAGTGCAGCAAAAGTCCTATAGGTTTGTTAGTAGAAGGATTGATACATGTAATTGATGCAAGTCAAGTGCTTTGAAGGGCACGAATGATATCTCAGTGAATCATATTCATAGTTGCACCATATTAGTGCTTTCCAAATAAAATGCAGAAGACAAACAACAACATACCCAGTGTAAACCCACAAGTAGGGTCTGGGGAGGGTAAGGATCTACGCAGACCTTACCCTACCTTTATGGGGTAGAGAGTTTGTTTCCAATAGATCCTCGGCACATAAGAAAAGAAGAATTTTCCGAAGCAGGGTTGCAAGAAAATAAGACGGCAAAATAACAAGATACAAAGCAAATGAACAACAGATAGTAATAAACACTGAAAAACAAAACTACCCGGGGCAAATGTGGAAATCAAGAACCACAAAATATCTATCAAGAAAATATATGCCGAACACATGGCGTGCATATATAAGAAGTAAGAGTAAATGCATACTTCTCCAAACACATCCACGTCTCCCCGAAACTGTAACTACATAAATTCCACTACTAAATTGTTCAATCAATTAGGGGACATTTAGTCGAACACATGGGGTGCATATACATATATAAAAAGAAGAAGTGAATGAGAGCAGGCATACTTGTCGGAGAGAAGTTGAGAGAAGCCTTGAGAAAGAAAAGAAGCGGAGTGAGTGATGAGGAGAGAGTTAGGAGGGTAAAGAATGGCGCGTTGTAGAGAAGTAATAGCGCCTACACGAGAAGACTCTTCATTATCTTCACTTGAAGTGGATTTGGAAGGATCGTCTTTGGGTAAAGCAACGGTTACAAGTGCCGCTAATTGTTGCTGTTGGTGATGAAGTCCTTGCATTCTTATTTATATTATTCTGATGATGAATTCTTCATTTCTAAGAGCACTTGTTGTATTCCGTTCACCGGCGAGGACAATTTCAACAACTCGGCCCCAAAAGCTTTTGCTTATTTATATTGCGTCCCTCAGCTTTTCCTTTTACACTAAAAATTAAAAGTCATAATTCAGAATAATCAATTTTTTATTTTTTGACTTATTTTTATACTTTTTTAACCTAGAAATAGACATTTTAAAATACTTTCTATCTTTTACAAATACCATAAAAATAAAAAAGATCTTAAAAAACAATAAACATTTAAAATAAGTCAGTCCAATCATCCTCTTAAAAGTTTCATATATTAGCAAAATAATGGAAGAAAATGATATAAATGATCTACTATTATATTTGGGGATAGATTCAAAGTGTTTTACATATATACTTATTAGCAATTTCGTTTCTCTAAATTTTTCAAAAATAAACACTTATAATTTCCATCAAATAAAATCAAAACTAAACACTAGCTCTATTTTCGTAGACGGGTTAGAATCGGATTTCTATCCCAATGAACAATGTTGAGTGAGTATGTTTTTACAGTACCATATTTAATAATGTTAAAACTCTTTCCTTATATAAAGGATCATCATAATAAGCAACAATACAATTTCAATTAAAAAAATATTATTTACGAGAATTTCAAAGTAAAAGAAATTGTTGATGCGAGATACTCACCTCAGTTTCTCCGACGGCATTAGTTACCAAATTCATTCAGTGATACCCATAGTTTGTTTCAGTGAAAAATACCATTTATGAGAATTTTTAAAGCAAAAGAAGTTGTCAGGGACGATGCGTCAATATTCACTTCAGTCTCTTCCAATTGTATTTATTACCAGATTCATTCAGTGACACCTTAGTTTGTCCTTAACTATATACATTGATAGGGTATAACTCCTAAAAGAAGGCCAAATAGTGTCTCATCCGACATTCCTCCTCTAAGAGTCCAAATGTACAACATGAACCCGCAAAAGCCAACACACGAATATATATATATATATATTCACCCCGGACAATAAGCATTTGATAATATCCCAACCTCCTCCCATATCAAGAGGCTCAAAACTTTAATTAAAATAATGAAAAATTATGTCATCTTTTTAGTTAGAACTTTGGGCAATTCTAGAAAAAGGGTTTGATCCCGAACAACCCACTATCATATCAAAATTCTAATTTTCTATAGAGAAGTTAATATTTTCTAATCAACTTCATTAAAAATTTGAATAAATCTACATACACTTCGATTGATGGAGTAGTCGGGACTCCTCGAGTTTTGTCATGATCGCACACTCAACAAAAGATCTTTACAAGCGTCATTTCCATTTTCATTCAAGCGACAAAATTAGATTGGGCTTTTTCCATTGTCCAAGATTCCCCACTACTACCCCGATGTCCATCTGTTTATTATTATCAATGAACTTCTTCGACAAAAAAAATGCTTCAATTATGGACTTCCAGATGGCCTCCCTCACATCATGTTTTCAATAAAGAAGTAAAAATTACTTTTAACCCCTAGTTAAAATACAACAACAAAAAAAAGAATAATTACTTGACATATCAAACTCTAGAAAAATTTTATGAAATTTCAACTACCATAGTTCAAACTCTAGCATGGAGTTGGAAGGAAGCTTTTTTTTAGTATGTGGAATGTATGGAATAATTTTTAATAGAACAAATCAAACATCAAATGAAATAATACATGCATCGTACACTCTGAAAAAACTTCCTTCTAACTCCATGCTAGAGTTTGAACTGTCTTGCATACAAATTTTATAGAGTTTGATATGTCCAGTAAATATTTGTTGAGTTTTTTCCAAGGGATCGTGTAGTTACTGTCTTACTAATGAGAGCTACGCATGAAATTGCTTTTAACCCATTAGAACAGTCACTTAGCCACAACCATATTGGTTGGTAACCAAGTAGATTATTGCATTGACGGTCTAGAAATTTATGTTGCTCGAACTCTTTAAAAAATTTAAAATGATTATGGGTGCGCGTCGGATTGGAGCAGTGCATTTTTGAAGGATATGAGACGAGTGCGATATCATTTTTGGAGAATCCGAACAACATAGCTCGAAAATGGTGCAAATTGTTTCTGTATTAAATTGTCCATAAAAACTGGTGCACTAGTTCGTGTCTTCATTATGCAATTCTATAATTACTCAAGTTACAATTACTCTATAATACTACTGTATAAAACTTACAATTACCAGTCGTACAATTTCCACTGGTACAGTTCCAACTTACATCCAGCACTGAAAAGAGATAGGGTTTTGTTTTGGGGAATTTGGTCGAGGTTATAAAGTCCGGTTGTGGAAGTTGATTGGATTTTTAAAGATTAAAATTGCATCTGATGTCCTTTTAATAACTTAGGAAAAATGTAATAGGGCCCCTAAACATTAACAAATTGCCACTTCAACATGTTCAGGACTTTGGGCGGTGTTTAAGTAACAAACTTCATTTTTATGGGTGTTTGAGGGATTTAGGTATGGTCGATTGAGGAAATAGGGTTTGGGTTAAACTCTCCCAAACACTCTCAATCACACCATATCATTCCTAGATCAATCCAAAGCCAAAACACGCTAAATTAACGTAATAATTTCCGTAGTAATCAAAGAAATCATCATCTCCGTGTTGAAGAGATTTTGGAAACCATTGGAGATGGATTAGCCCACTGTTTTACGAGGATTTTGAGGCATAAAGGTAAATTATAACCTCCTCTATCTATAATTAGGATTAATCGATGATTCGGGGTACGTTATGAAAGGATTTTTGTAATCGAACCTCATGGGCAGCCTGAGCATATTATGTGGTATTGTCCGACGAGAGGTGGATGAGGTATGACACAATCGACTGGGTCTGTGGCAGTGTATTCTTCATCAATGTTCCCCCCAGGGTAAGGCACACATGCACTGACTAATAGAGGCAGGGGCAGATAAGCATGATCTAGTTTGAGCGGTCCCCAGAACCGCATCTATGCTTTGTCAGGTTGACAAGACCTTGAGTCGTCCCCAATTGTGGTTACAGGTGTACTATCTGTCTTCTCTCATGATGTATGTGCTTTGATAGATCCGGGTTCCACTTTATCCTATATTACACCCTTTGTTGCTAATAAGTGCGAAAAAGAGCCTGAATTATTGCATAAGACGTTTGAAGTATCTGCACCCGCAGTGAACCTATAATCGTTAAGCGGATGTATAGGGGTTATAATGTAAAGATATATGGTCATCATACGATAGATGACTTAAACGAAATAGAGATGGTGGAATATGATGTTATTATGGGCATGGATTGACTGGCTTATTTCTGTGCTAATGTTGATTGTTGGACGAAGATCGTTCACTTTAATTTTCCAAATGAGCCCATCCTTAAATGGAAAGGTAATGTTGCAGCCCCCAATGGTAGGTTTATTTCCTACCTTAAGGCTCGGAAAATGATCTCAAAGGTATCTATCACCTCGTGCAAGTTCAAGACGCGGAGACAGAGCCTCCAACTCTTCGGTCCATTCTTGTCGTCAATGAATTTCTCGGCGTATTTCCTGATGAACTTCCTGATATTCCTCTCGAAAGAAAAACTAAATTCACCATCGATGTACTCCCGGATACACAGCCTATATTTATCCCTTCATATCAAATGGCTCCTATAGAGCTAAAAGAATTAAAGGCTCAGCTAAAGGATCTCCTGGAGAAAGGCTTTATTAGACCAATTACTTCCCCATGGGGGTGCTCCAGTGCTATTTGTCCGTAAGAAAGAAGGTTCACTAAGGATGTGTATTAATTATCATTAATTGAATAAGGTAACCATTAAGAACAAGTACCCGCTTCCAAGAATCGATTATTTGTTTTATCAGCTGCAAGGAGCTAAGTATTTCTCGAAGATTGACCTCAGGTCTGGATACCATCAGTTGCGGGTTAAGAAGGAAGATACTCCAAAGACCGCCTTCAGGACTAGATATGACCATTATGAGTTTCTTGTTATGTCTTTTGGCATGACTAATGCGCCGACATCTTTTATGTACCTGATGAACCGGGTATTTAAGCCATTCTTGGATATTTTTGTAATAGTGTTTATTGATGATATTCTAGTATATTCTCGAGTGGTATTATAGACGCTTCAAGATCGTAAGCTATATGCTAAGCGTATGTAATACCACTCGAACGGAAGGAAAATATTGTAAACTAATGCCAACAATGGATATTGAAGCGCGGTGCTTTTTGAAGAAAAAGATGGCCAACGGAAGATATGCAAATATGTCAGTGGAAGGTTCAAAGATGATGAACAACACTATCATTCCACATTCAAAGAAATTCTTGTCGTGAAGAACAAAATCAAAAGGTTCAATTTCTTTTTAATTCACACATAATTTCTGATCGAAATGGATATGAAGGCTTTCCCGAAGATGGTCCATATAAATCCAAAGATCATTCCAAATCTGCATATTCTCATATGAGCACAATGGTTCTCCCCTTTCAAATTCCAAGTGAAGCACCTCAAAGGGAATGATAATATTCTGATAGATTTTCTATCCATGCCAGATAAATTTTCAAAAAGTTTTGAGTTGAAACCGGGCAAGCAAAAGAAAAAGTAAACTAGCCAAATCTTCATGCTTGCAACCTTACCAGGAGTCGGTTCATCCAGAATAGCAAATCATCTTTCCATCAAATTTCTATCTTGTAAACTTTGCTATAATCAATAAATGAGTGTTTTCTAAATTTTTCTCTTGTTCTTCTCTTCGAAATGTATGAAAAGTATGGTCCTTAATTTAGTACAGGGTTAGAAAGTATTGGGCAAGTTAACTTGCTACAAATACAAAAGCTTTCTGAGTTATAACAGCTAAATCTGTTAGTAGTGTAAAGATTTTTTAAGTTTAGTAGCTTGGCAAGTCATCCTTAATGAAGTAGAAGCCAACCCATTTGTAGGCAAAACTTTTGCATCTATGATCAGATTTACTGTTCGACTAGCTTGGTAAATCGTTCTTATGGATGTTGAAGCCAGTTTTGTGACAAGCCGTCCTTCGGGATGTTGAAGCCCAATCCTCTCTATAGGAAAATTGGTGTAGCTTGTAGTTTTGTTACCTTGCTTGCTATTTCATCGCCCTTCCCCTACCATGTTATAACTTACATTTACACTAAAAAAAATAACTAATACACTCAAATACAACAAGAAGAAGAAGCCACGATATACGTCAGATATGAGAAACGTAATGACTTCTTTTTTCTTTTGTGTTCGTTACAAAAAGTTGATTCCTCCAACAATGGAAAATTCCAATTCCTCTTCCTTCGACGAAGGAAAACAAGCGCTAAAGCTCTTTAGGAGTGGCGGCTGTGGTGATTTGCTGGTGCACCGATGAGAAAAAGTTAGGCCGCGGTGTCGCCGAGGAGGATGAAGTGGTGAAGACGGTGGCGTTTTCAGATTTGATGGTGTCGTTGTGGATGAGGAAGAGACGGGGGCGGATCTGGCCGGAGAGAGGGAACGAAGAGAGAAAGGTGAGGGAGATAAGAAAAGGGAAGAGAGAGACGACAGAGTCAGATTGCGAAGACGGTGTGTGGTGATTTGCGGAGATGGTGGAGGGTGGTGATAGATGGAGATGAGAGAAGGGAGGAGAGAGACGATTATTTGATTGGGCTTCGGTAGAGCTCCCTTTTAGAAGATGACCGACGGCGGCCGGAGAGAGGATTGAGGGAGGATAAAGAGAGTGTTGAGGAAAAAAATTATACAATGGAATAATTAATGAATATTTGGTATAGCTATGATAGGTAAATTTAAAATTCATCGTAGCTATGAAAAATAATTAAATTAAAAAGTAGGAATAATTATTATTCATAAGTAACTCTTAGAGTTAGCTATGGCATGGAGTTATTTCTTTAATTTATTTGGGATTAAATTTAGAGTCATTGGTTAGTTTTAATTAGAGGTCACATGTCCAATAGTACAGTAAAACCTTTCTACAGTGACAACATTTGTCCGAAAATTTCATGGCTGCTATAGTGAGGTGCTGTTATATATGTATACTGACATTTGATATTTAGATCTCATTTAACTGTTATAAACAAAAGTACACAAAATTATTTTATGTACTTTGTATGTTATAAACTAAATAATATGCTTTTAAAATCTCAATTGATTTTATAGCTCAGTAATTAAAAATTACAAAGACCAATAAATTATTAATAAATTCATCTCTTGTTATATCATACCGATAAAAAAACACTTAAGGAACATATGCATTTAAAATTAATTGAGAATTTAAATATGTTAAATTTGAGGCGGTAAAAATTCTAGAATTGTAGGTTGTTTCGTAAATTACAACATTTTAGTGTTAATATAACGCTTGAATTAACGAAAAAAATTGTCTAAACTTTCCGCAGAAGGGAATGAAATAGCTTTCCTTGAAGGTTGTGTAAGAACTTAACAGTGACTCTTCATATACATTAATAATGATTATCATAAATATTTTAATATTTTATTTTTATACATAATATATTTCTTAGAAAATATTATTAAGTACTACACCATATTTGAGTATGACTGTTATAGAAAGATATTTTTTCAAAGAGTGTTTCGCTATAATGAATGTCATTGTTGTTATACCTAGAATGCTAGAGAAGTAAAATATAACATGAAAAATTAATTTCGGAGAAAATCAGATCATTAAAGTGAAATACTATTAAGTATGAATGACAATTATAAAGAGATTTAACTTTATTTCTAAAATCAGTTATTTGAGCCATTAACAATAGGTATCACAAATGTGTATAACGAAAATGATATAAATATACCAATTATTAGTCCTCCGGGGCATAGTCCAGTGGCAAAGCCTGGGCGCTATAAGGCGCTCTGGCATGGGACAGCGTGGGTTCGATTCCCCGCAAGCACGAAGAAATTCTGCATGTTGGGGAATTTGACCTTGTCTCATTGATCGGTTATGCGCTCCTAAAACCGCCACGGAGCACATCCCGCGATTTACCTGGTGATAGTTGTTGAAGGACCGGTGCTATTACCTCCAGGACGTCTGGGTAATACCAGTGAAGTAGTCAGGCGCAAGCCTGGAAACCTGGATTATCAAAAAAAAAAAAAAAAAAAAAAAAAAAAAAAATATACCAATTATTAACAATGTCATAGGACATATTTGAATTTTTTCTTAAAAAAATTATAGGAAAATAGGTCAAATATACCTTTTTAGTTTTTATTTTATTTTAAAATTAACTTTATCTTTCGTTAGCTAACAAATATATCACTCTCTCTCATCTACAAAGCTCACACCCGTACACTTAAATAGATGAAACCCAAATTCCACAAAATTACCCAATTTTTAAAAAATAACTCGCTCCGACTCATCTATTAATTTAACCGTACCCAATAACACCCAAAATTCCATTTCTCCCAAAATTAGTTTGCTCCTTCGTCTTCTCCGGCGAACTCACGACGCCGGAGTCCGCCGAAACCATCACGGCGTGATCCCCTCTCCCCAACACTGCTTCTCTTTTCCCACTGCTATCCCGCCACTGTCACACCTAAGTTGAAATTACCTGATTTAAAGAAAATATCGAATTTGGTTGAATTATCATTTTCAGTTTTGTGCTCTTTTTTTTTTCGAGTTTCAGTTACTGTTGTGTTGATGAAGATTATTTTACTCGTGTTTTCTTCATCATGATAATATTCTCTGTTCATTCTTGTTAAGAAGATTAGTAATCTTCTTTGTTGTGTTAATGTTCATTCTTCTTGATTTGAATGCTTGTACAGTGAGAGTGGTGATAAAAAATGGAAGAACCATTGCCCCAAACGACTTTGATCTGTATATGAATGAGACCCATTTTGATCTTTCATTTCTCAAATCATTATCGGAGAAGAAAACAGAGCAATCACTGGGAAGCTCCACCTTAAAGGTCAACAACGGAGTATCTCTGAATCAAAGTCAACTCCATCTAGTCTCTTTATCTTCAGCCCATCGACCATCAGTTCACCAACACCACCGCCAATTTCGCCACCGTTGCTGCCGTTGTCACAACGACAAATTCAAGAACAACAGCTGAGCAACATCGTGTCGGCGGTGGGCATAACTTTAGACCCATTTCTAATCGACTATCACATAATCCCACAACGCCTCCTTTTCTCCGATATCCAACTGTTCAAATCCAACACTCGTATCCCAACTCTCTTGCCTTACAAATTCATCGTCGTCACCAATAATCTGTATCCAATTCACCATTGATAATCTTCGTTATTAGGGACTGAGTTTAAAATGTGGGCCGGGGCGGTCAAGGGGATTGGGTATTTTTATAATGGTGCGAATTTCACAAGACTTTTCTCGCCTTATTTGATCTTCTTTTATTAGCAGCAAAAAAGCTTGGCGCTGTCCTACGGCAGCAGCGACATGAGAAATGTGGAAGCTCTCAAAAGCTCCAACCTTTCTTCACTTCCACTCCGCCATTTCTCTACACTCGCTCTTTCCAAATCCAAAAAACCAATTCCTTCTTCTCCTACGATTCCCATTACTACAGATATTCTTCTAGAATCAGTCAATTCTTCTCAGTGGCATTTCATCAAACACCTTACAGTCAAACTAAACCCACCTTAATCTCAGCCACCCTTCATCTCCCGACTGCATACTCCCTTTCATCGAAAACCTCAGTCCCAATTGCTTAGACATCACCTGCTATTCCCTTGATATTTCCATACTCCCCTAAACAAGCCACACACCTTCTCAAACAAGTCATTAATGCTCGATTAGCATCGAATAACCAGATTTTCGATGGGCTTGTGAGTGCTCGGGAGAAGCTCGAAATAAAGAGTTCAATTGTATTGGATTTGCTTGTAAGTGCATATTGTGAATTGAAGAAAGGCGAGGACGCGTTAAAGTGCTTTTATTTGATGAAAAAAAAGGGAATTATGCCAAAGGTAGAGACTTGTAATGATTTATTGAGTCTTTTTCTTAAATTGAATAGGACTCATTTGGTGTGGATTGTGTATGCTGAGATGATTAGGATGAAGATTAATTCTACTGTATGTACGTTTAATAGAATGCTCAATGTACTATGTAGAGAAGGCAAGTTGAAGAAAGCAAAGGAGTTTATTGAACATATGCAGTGTTTAGGGGTTAAGCCGAATTTAATATCGTATAATACTGTGATTCATGGTTATTGTTTGAGGGGGGATTTTGAAGAAGGAAACAAGATTTTTGAGACAATGATAAAAAAAGGTATTGAGCCTGATTCGTATACGTTTAATTCTCTAATTAGAGGGATGGTGAAGGAGGGGAGGGAAAATGAGGTGTCTTCCTTGTTAGAGAAAATGAAGTCGTTCGGGTTGATCCCTACAGCTGTGACTTACAACACTCTGATAGATTCATGCTGCAATAGAGGGGACCTAGAAAAGGCATTTTTTACAGGGATGAGATGGTTAAGATTGGCATCGTGCCGAGTGTTGCTACCTATAACTTGTTGATCCATGCATTGTTTCTTGACGGAAGAATGGCAGAAACTGATGATTTGGTGAAAGATGTGGGGGAGAAGAGAGTACTTCCTGATTGTATTACATATAACATATTGATCAATGACTATTGCAGGGCCGAGAATGCAAGGAAGGCATTTAAGTTCTATGATGAAATGTTGAGTAGGGGTCTTCAACCAACGACTGTCACTTATACATCACTAATCAAAGTCTTGGGCAAAAGGTATAGGATGAAAGAAGCAGATGATTTGGTTGTTGAAATATTGCGGAAAGGGATATTACCTGATCTAATTATGTTCAATGCATTGATTGATGGTCATTGTGCCAATGGTAACGTTGAGCGTGCTTTTGATATATTGATGGAGATGAATAAAATGAATGTTCAGCCTGATGAAGTAACCTACTATACTCTGATGCAAGGTATTGTAAGGAGGGTAGAATTGAAGAAGCTTGTAATCTTCTTGACGAGATGAAGGGAAGAGGAATTAAACCTGATCATATCAGCTATAACACTCTAATCAGTGGGTATAGTAGGAGAGGTGACATGGATGATGCATTCAGAGTTCGTGATGACATGTTCAGTGGAGGTTTTAATCCCACTCTTCTCACTTACAATGCTCTCATACAAGGTTTATGCAAAAAGCAGGAAGGTGTACTTGCTGAGGAACTTCTCAAAGAAATGGTTAGTAAAGGCATTACTCCTGATGATAGCACTTATCTTGCTTTGATTGAAGGCATTGGTGATGTTGATAGTTTCTTGGGGAGAAAAGATCCATCATAAGGTATTTTATCAGGCTGCTGTTTGCAGTTGAGCTAGAGGCCATTATTCTGTGCATCTTTTCTTGGTGTTTGTTTATACATGCAGATAGAGAACTCCAAGGAAATGATGGGTGTCTATTGTGGTTAAAGATGGTTATGAGGGAAAATAGGAGAGAGATTTGCATTAATATCAAAGGCACGATGGCAGTTGTCATTTCCATGCTGACAACTCTTTGGTGATTCTTTGGATAAAAAGGGACTCGCTTGGCTTGAAATACCTGCCAAAACTGAAATGTTCACACTGTTATGCTTCATCCCTGAGTGGATTGCATTGCTTCATTGCCCCATAGCTTTTGGCCATAAAGAGACTAGGATATTCAAATATTTCAATCTCTGATACTAGTATATGTCTGACCAAATAATATTTGACTTTCCTAAGTTCACCTCATATAGTTTGTTTGTTTCTCAAGAAAGTCTGGAGATGTTCATTGTTCTATCTCTGAAATTCTGGAAGGACCAATTGGTGATTATTCATTGTACATTGTTGTTAGTAATACACTGATACTCTATGTAGTTGCTGTCATTTTCAGCTGCTCAAGGGTGGGGTGTGCTGGATGAGGTTAAAAATCTTGCGAGTTTCAGCTGCACCATTGGTTGGAACATTACTGTATATCTACGAGTTAGGGTGAAGTCTCATTTTGACCCAATGCCGGTACAATGATGTTTGATTGTACTAGACAGCTTTTACTTTTTTCTCTGTAGACTAATTATAAAAAGGAGGATTCTCTCTATATATAAAGGAATCTTTTTTTTGTGTTTTTCTTTTTCCTGCTTTACTGAAATTCCACATTTGTCATGTTTTAACTTTATCAAGTGATTTCCTAATTTTTATCTTATACATTTAGAGTTTCTGGAATCATATATAGCAACGGAGTGGCCTTGTGACATTAATGAACTAGTATAAACTAGGGCTGTTCAAGGGGCCGGGTTCGGGGTGGGCCGGGTCCCGGCGGGATGGGAAAGGGTCGGGACCGGCCCTCCGGCGGGAATGTATTTAAGCAAGTTTTCACGTCATTCTTCATTGAAAACTGCTTGGTACAGTACAACACCCTGCAAAACAAAAACATCAAATTCACTAACTTGATTAGCAGTGGAACCATTAAACATTCCATTTCTAAGACTTTCAATACTAGCCGCAGAAATATCATGCCTTTTATAAGGTTGTATTGAAGAAGAAGAAGATGTTATAGAAGCTGGTTGGTTGCTAGCACTTTCTTGTTGTTAATACATATATATTTTTTTGCATTCATCGTGTATGCTAGACAAAACTTCTTATTTAGTTGGTTCTTTAGGTGGTTGTTCATTTGTTTTATATCCACGAATTGATGTTTTTTCCGAGAGCTTCACAACTGAATCCATGAGCAAGACCTCTGCTTTTATTGGATTTTTTGGAGTTGGAGATAGAAGTACTGCTATACAATCATAAATCGTTTTAATAAGTATTTTACAACCGTTTATTTTAATAGTCAGATTTAATACAACACCAATAATATAAATAGTGGGAATAGAAAATAAATATTTTTAAAATTTGATAAACATTTTTTTAATAGGTGTCTTATAAGATGGGTTTTCATATATTCACTAAGTAACAAAAATATTAGAGCTATATAAAATAACATAGTTGAAATATTAGAATAATATATACCAAAAATTTCTTTAATTGCTTGAAAAAATTTCTCTAAAAATCCAATAAGTTCTGAAATTTTTTCCCAATCATTATCTACAAGCATATCAGTTGAATTTCGATTATGGACGTTAAAAATAAAGTTATAGATCTTCTATAATAATCGTAAGCAACAAGTAGTTGTTCATATAGAGAATTCCACCTAGTCGCTACTTCTTCAGAAATTTTTCTAAAAGGTAATCCACAATCGTGACAAGTTTTTTTATATTTTATTTTTTTATATTTTACTACTAAAAATAAAGTTTATAATAAATTGTACTCTATTAAGAATGTCTTCAAAAAGTTATATATCATCATTTACAACTAAGTTATAAATATGACACACACATTTTATATGAAAATGATTAGGAGAATATGGAGTTAATAAATCTTTTAAAAGTCTCACAACATAATTATTAGAAGAAACATTATCTAACGTAACGGTCATAATTTTGTCAATTATACCATAATAATCGCGAACTTCATGAATATTTTGTGCAATAAAAGTTCCAGTGTGCCTATCATCAATATATCTATATGCTAAAATATGTTTTTGCATAAACCAATTATGATCTATCCAATGACATGTTACATTTAAATAATCATTGACGTTAGTACTACGGCCTATATCAGAAGTGATAGATATTTTGCCAGGAAAATAATATAATGCATAACGTAAATATTGTTGATATTCATGTGTAAATTTTAAAATGTCTCTCCTAACAGTTGATCTAGGAAAATCGTTAAAAACGGGATTATACATATCTCTTACGTAATGAATAAAACCAGTAGAGGAAGGAAATAAAAAAGGCAAACCCTCCACCACAACTAATTTTGTCATATTTTCCCTATCATTGTTTTTATCATATTTAGGACCAAAATTTCCACCGTCGTCGGGTTAATTTGACCCTATACTTGGTCCGGGACACTATATGAACCTTGTCCCGACTCAGAGCGCATTGGCGCACCCGGCTTTGTAGCCTCGTATTCATCCCACCTAACTTTGTGAAAGCCTTGTACTTGTCTCAATAAACCTCCCGTCCCACACTGACCTTTTTCGATTTTAAATTTATAAATATTATTATAAATTTTACATCTAACTACTTGATCTCTTGGTCCCTATAAAAAAATCATATGCAGCTGATTTTAATTTTCGTCGTGTGGGGCCTCGACTCATACTAGTGGGAATATGAGACGTTCCAGTTTCAGTTTGAGGCTGAGACTCAGTCTGATGTTGAGGTTGTTGAGGTGCACTAGTGGGTGTGTCATCTAGATTATCGTCTAAATTAAAGTCCGGTCTAGTTGCAGGATATATCTCATCATCTAATGTTATATCATTAAAAAAATTAGTTTCATCTGTATGAGTGTAATCAATCAAATCATCTTGACTAGAAATAGGATGACTAGAAGAAGTACCCCCGCCCTTGTTACCCCTACTAGAAGAAACACCATTACCCTTACCATTAATCATACGTCTTCCATTTTAATTATGCAAATAAATAATTAAAGATAATGAAATTAAGTGCGATAATTAAAATAAAGTAACAATAATAAGGTATTTAATGAAGGAAGATGTAGACTTGTAGAGAGATAGATCAAGAGATTAAAGAGATTGTAGAAAGATTTGTGAGATAAAATGAAGAGAAAATAAGGTATTTATAGTTGAAAAATTGGGTTAAAGTGTAAATATACTAACTCATGGGTTAAAAATAAATATTAAGTGGATAGGGGAGGCAAAAATTGACGTTGGAACCGTTGCACAACGGCCAAAATCTAAATTTGGTCGTTGTTGCAATGGTTAGTTTTGCAAAGGGGAAGGGGGATCGCGATAGGGTCGGGTCGGGTCAAAGCGGGACGGGCGGGACGAACTCAAGTCCCGTCCTGATTTCGAATCCCGACACCGTATTTTTTAAGGAGATCGGGGGTTGGGTCAGGGTCGGGTTGGGATCGGGCCAACCCGGCCCACTGGACAACCTTAGTATAAAGACAAATCTGGTTGACTTTTGAATCTTGAATGCAAAGGTGGTATGGTGCTTGTAACTTAACTATTTTGTATAGTTACTATTCGACAACCTTTGATTCCGGATACAGGCTTGACTTAGTAACTAGACTACCTAACTACTCAAATCTCAAATGAATGGAAGCCTGAAGTAATATGTTGGGAAACCAATATGGTATAAAAACGTAAATATATGACACTTAAGACTAACTCAACCCAAAAGCTAGCTCATAAAGTAGAATTATCCAAATTCATATAAACAAATTACTTGTTCATTTCCCAACCAATGTGAGAATCTAACTCGCTCTAACTAAAACAAAGGGCTCTACCTAAGTTTTTGATACTCGGCGACTCCTATTAAAAAATGAAACTTACACAAATGATTATAGTTTTAAGAGTTTTAAATTTTTCATAGCTATAGTTTCAATATTTACAATGTGTAGCTACTTTTTAACTGCTACATCGGCTGTTTATCAGGTGTATTCATAAAACGACTTTGTTGTATTCATGAATACAACGAGTAAAAATCTGCTCAGTAAAGTGTATTCAAAACAGAAAATTCTCCTACAAAATACAAAACACAACAAAAAAACTTAATACAAGAAATAAAATACACCCCAAAATACTGGATTTTACAAAAAAAAAATATGAATACACTAAAAATTTGAAATCAAGAAATAAAATATATAACGAAAAATTGGATTTTACACTATAAAAAATGAATACACTCTAAAATACATCTCTAATTCACTGTATTCATTTGTATACAAAAAGATCTCCTTCAAAATACATGCGAATAAAGTGTATTTTCCGGTCAGATCTGGACAATAAAGTGTATTTTAACGAATACAACCAAGAAACTGAAAATACAGACGAATACCAAAAAATTGAATACAAAAAACTAAATACAAGAAATAAGAAACATAATACAAGAAACTGAATACAAGAAAAATTGAATACAAGAAACTGAAATACAGGCGAATAAAGTATATTTTCCGGTCAGATTTGGATAATAAATTGTGTTTCCGATTAGATATGGACAATAAAGTGTATTTTTCGATCAGATCTGGGCCTTATCGACTTACTCATTTTCCGGTCAGTGTGTGGCGGCGGCGGCGGTTAGAACTCGCCGAAGAAGATGGAAAGGAAACGACGACTCTTTCATTGACGAAGAAGATGACGTTGTATCCATTCAAATCAACATAGATACACGATGTATAACGAGTATACGTGTATGTATATATATATATATATGACGGCGGCAATGGTGTTTATGGTGGTTCGACGATGATGGCGACGTTTAGACTCGTCGGAGATTAGAAAGAGAGAGACCAGGCGTTAAAGAGAGAGTCAAGAATAAAAATAATAAAAAAAAAATTCTACTTTAAATATATAATGTAGCTATGATAGATAATTCAAATACACATTATAGTTATGCAATGTAATTTATTTAAATAATAGTTACTAAAGGTAACTATATTATGTAGTTAGCTATGAGATGTAATTATTCTCATAGTTAGCTATGTGATGTAATTATTTCTAAAAATAACTGCAAAAGTTAAAAAAATAAGCAGTAGTATTAGTTTATTTTTTAGATAGCACATGTTGAGTATTCTTTTTTTTTTTTTGTTGACGAAGGAACTCTTTCGAGTGCGCACAGGGTAAACTCGGACTGACGCAATAGTCTGCAAACCACGTCAGCCGATTAACCACACTTGGCAAGATATGTGTGACATGCTCAACCAAGAAGGTTTATGTAGGGAATCGAACTCGTGATCTTGCGATCCCGCGCTCTACTACTACACCAACTTTGCTACACATGTGGAGTATTCTTATTCTTATATTGGGCGTTATTACAGCCCACTGAAAAAATAAACAAACATTTAACGGCAAGTTGGTCTTGTCCCGGTGGACGACCTTACTCAAGAAAGTCAGAGTTGCTTTCCGGCCAAACTTTATCTTAAGAAAAAAAGCAAATGAAGCCCCAAAAAAATGTCCTAAAGGCATCGAAAGTGGGCAAATATCTAGTAAGAACTCCCCTTTTTAATGTATTATTTTTCCAACTAACAGGTCCAAGTCTCCCTAAATTTGATGTTGCAGAATCTATAGCATCTTAAGGTTCAAGTAGCTACAAAGGTAATCAAGAATTGCAGATCCAAGAAGGATATGAAGAGTTGGAGGAGATCCAAATACCTCAGCCAAGAGGAAGCCACTCCTCAGAAGCCAACATGCTAATTGATGAATTTCTTGATAAGTCTTCTAAACTCAGGCACAATTTCTTTCCTGACAAGAGAACTAGCATAGACCCTAGAAAGAATACTAAAGATGACAGCTTTTACTATTACCCTGGGAGAATTTGGCTAGATACTGATGGACATCCCATTCAAGCTCATGGTGGTGGAATTCTTTATGATGAAAAATCAAGAATGTCTTATTGGTATGGCGAGTACAAGAACGGTCCTACTTATCGAGCTCCTGGGAAAAATGTAGCTCGGGTAGACATCATTGGTGTTGGCTGCTACTCTTCTAAGGATTTGTGGACTTGGAAGAACGAGGGCATTGTACTAGCCGAGGAAGAAAAGAATGAGGCTCATGACCTGCACAAGTCTTAAGTATTAGAGAGGCCTAAATCGATCTACAATGAGAAGACGGGTAAATACGTAATGTGGATGCACATTGATGATGCAAATTATACTAAAGCGTCCTTTGTCATTGCTATAAGCAATTCCCCTACTGGTCCTTTTCGATATCTATATAGTAAAAGACCTCATGGTTTTGAAAGCCGGGACATGACTTTGTTCAAAGATGAGGATGGTAGGGCCTATGTCATTTACTCCTCTGTGCACAACAGGGAGCTTCACATTGGTCTTCTTGATGAAGATTATGTTGATGTTACTAATGATATGTCAACGGTTCTTGTGGGGCAGTATCGGGAGTCTCCGGCTTTGTTCAAGTACCACGGGACTTACTACATGATAACATCAGGGTGCAGTGGTTGGGCACCAAATGAGGTACTGGCTCATGTGGCTGAATCAATTATGGGACCATGGGAGACTATAGGCAACCCATGTATAGGTGCTAACAAAGTTTTTCGAGTCACTACGTTCTTTGCTCAGAGCACATACGTGCTCCCTATTTCTCCTGGTTCGTTTATTTTCATGGCAGATCGCTGGAATCCAGATGATTTGGGTGAGTCTAGATATGTATGGCTTCCTTTAACTGTGGAGGAAGTAGCTGGCAGTCAACAACCAAGAGTATCTATCTATTGGCATAAAAGATGGAAGCTTCTTAAAAGTCAAGCTTAGAAGAATGCTTATATTTTTCTCATCATAGAGCAAGTTTTCTAGCTTTCTGTGGAGTGTTAGTTTTGTCTATCAGAATAACTGAATAACTTGTTAGTTACCTTGTTGGAACTTACATTACATACAGCTTTATACCATATATATCTCAAGATGTATGATTGCAGCTCTCTTAAGCCTTGTCAAGCTACCATAAAGTGTCTCCAAATTTAGGACACAGCAAAAAAGAACTGATTTTTCATCAGTTATGCAACAAGCAACCACCAGCTTGCAATGTGGTGAACTTTTCAAAATGATTGTCCAATTTTCCTCAATCTTAAAGTAAGAGTAGAGTTTCATCCATAACAGGGAATTCAATTCCATTCTTATAATGAGTAAGTTAGCTAGATATATGGTATTTGCTTATAAGGTCCAGAGCCAACAAAAGTGAAAATCTTGTCAGACAACACATAACACTTAAAAATAAGATTATACAATAAGAGGGTTAAAGTTTCTGGAAGAACTCATAATTTATTAGTTTAACATATATATATATATATATCCAAAACAAATCAATTCTACATGAAAACAGAGAAATTAAACAGAGAGTAAATCTTGATGCAGGAAAAAGAAAATGTTTAACAGACCAAAGTTTCATTCAGATTCCTCTACAGTAGCTTCAAGTCGGAGGAGGACGAATCCAACAGCAACTCCAACAAGAACCAAGCCAGGAATAATGGAAGCAATCCTGAAAATCTCAAGAGCAGCATTGCAAGTAGCAGACAAAGCTCCACCTTTGGCTTGTGATGATGTTGTTTTCAATGAGCTAACAATCTTTGCAAAAGATTGTTCAGTGCACACAGGGAGGCCTATTGAGGCAACATGGTTATTTGCCTTTAGCCCTCCGAATGAGTTCAATCCACTAATGTACTTCACTTTGGTTCTTTTCTGGGAAGATTTCCCCGCTGTGCCTATAATGGCTGGTGAACTTACTGTTGCTGCAGAGAATGTTGTCATTGTTGCCATTGTTTTCTGACCACCAACCTATACAAAAGAAAACTGAAGTTGTAACAAGTTTATACAAAATCTTGGAAAAGAAAGAATTAAAAAGATTGGGTTTTTACCTGTTTGTGATGGCTTGTGGAGTGCTTTAAGTTTGCCAAAGTAGAGAGATAATAAAAGGGTGAACATGGGATATTCTTTTTTGTGAGGTGATTATGAGAGCAATGGATAAGGGGAGTGTTGAGATGGTTGGCTGATAAAGAAAATTGGATGAGGCATCTTATAGCTCATCATCAACTTGTAAAACTGGCCAGGAAATTGGGTGGGCCATGGTCCTTTTGTCCCAATTTAGATAAAGAAGCAGCATAATTGACTTCTTTGTCCCTTTCTTTTCTTTAAAAAGAAATGCTTACAAAATATAGTACTACTGATTTCAAAATATTTGAATGGCAGATACTTTTTCCTAACTTATGAATGTATTTCTCATTAGTTAGAGAATTCAACAAAGGGTTTAAATAAAACTTCAGAGCAAGATTGCTATGGATATATTTCTCAAAAATTGAAGAAACGATGCGTGACTACAAACAACTCACAAATGATATATAAGCATTTAGATCAAACTTTGCCCACCTGAGCATTTAAAACATAAGTAGACCAAATAATGGTTGAACATTCAAATGTAAATCCACCAGACTTTAGTCTTAACGCCAATGAATTGGCTTAATTGCCACAGCTATTTAAACAAACTAGACAAGTCTTAAAAACTTGTACTATAACAAACAACAGCACATAACAAACTAGTCAAGTCTTAACGCCAATCTATTGGCTTAATATCAGAGCATTAATACAAACTAGAACAGTCTTCAATTTTTGTCAACAAGCAACGATATTAGTCTTCAGAATTTGTCCACTTATAACAGCACTTAAGGCCATAAAATGCTATGTTAAATAGCAGCAAATTATTGCTTATTGGGATGGGAACTTGCTCCTTCATGGAGAACTTGAACTTGCAAGTAAAGGCCTTTGTTGCCTTCTCCTTTCACAAATTCACAAATGATCCTTCTCCACCTGGTTCCATATACATAAATTGCTCCATCCGCCAAGCTGCCATATTCTTCCATTCGTCCAATTATGGCGTTTTGTCTCAACTTCTCTGCCTGCAGAGTCGTGAATGGTCATGCTTGGAGGGAGTTCAAGCTTGTAGTCTCTCATCACATCAAACGGAACATACTGCAATTAGGAAAAGAGACTTGTCAAATGAGAATTCTAACTATAAAGTCATTCACTAGAATAGTTATATAAGACTTTCAATTACCATCTGGTCAGAGATACTCCCTCGGTTTCATTTTACATGGTGTTATTTTATTGAAAATGGATTTTAGGAAAGAAAGAAGACCTTTTTTGCACATATCAGAAGTGTTAGAAAAATGAGATTTAACTTTATTCTTCTATGCAATTCCAAAAACCAACAGAAAGTACCCGTATGCTCGTTATGTCAGCGAACCAAACAACAAAACCTTTTTAAAACCCTTTAGGACTTGTGTTCTTAAGAATTTTATGACATTTCTATAATTACAAGATCATGTCAAAATATAAAAAGACGACATTTTTTATTTGCAGTAACATACTGAAAGAAATAATCCCCTTGATTATTTTCATTGATTGAATAGATATATATACAAGTTACAAAATAGGAGAATCCTATTCCTAATCTATTCCTAAAACCTTATTCTACCATAACTCTAACTATACAATTATGGTAGGTGTATAACTCTAATTATGGTAATCATTATACTACAATATTACATTAATATATACTCCTAATATACACTAAAACCCTAAGGAGGGCTGCTTCCCTGTTTGGCCGAAAGCTTCATCGGGTGAAATTTGCTTCCACTGTTTGGTAAAGCCTCGGGTTGCTTTTGCTTAACACACCCCGCAAATCATAGCGGGCGGTTTCGAATGCTAAGATCGTCCCTAAAATCTTCAAAGAGAACCATTTGGTAGACCCTTTGTAAAGATATGCGCAATTTGATAACGAGGCGGGACATGGCATACACGAACTTGACCCTTTGCAACCTTTTCACGGACAAAATGAATGTCCATTTCGATATGCTTAGTGCGTTGGTCTTGAATGGATTACCTGGCGGTAGATGGCACTAATGTTATCGCAGATACCAAGGTTGCCTTCGAATGGGACAATGAAGCTCCAAAGCAAATTACGTAGCCAACATGATTCGGAGACCACATTCGCCACCCTCGATATTTTGCCTCGGCACTTGAGCGTGATAAAGTTGCCTGACGTTTGGTCGACCAGAGAGACCAAGTTGTTGCCAAGGAACATACAGTAGCCAGACGTCGACCGTCTGGTGTCGGGACACCCACCCCAATCAGCATCCGTGTAAGAGACAAGTATGGATGTAGAGGATGGAGACAAGTGCAACCCATAGTCTAGTGTCCCCTGAATATACCTGATAATGCGTTTGCTTGCATTCATGTGCTCAACTGGGATCATGCATGAATAAACACACCGCTGCATCGCATCACGTAATATCTGGTCTGGTGAAGGTGAGATACTGGAGGGCCCCTGCAAGACTGCGATAGCGGGCCGGGTCCTCGTATGGTGCACCTGCTGTGGCACTTAGCTTTGGGTTTGCATCTACTGGCGTGGAAGTGGACTTACATGATGACATCCCACTCTTTCTATGATCTCGAAGATACTCCGCTGGAGACGTAAATAAGCCACTGCATGACGTTTGGCTGCAATCCCCAAAAAATAACTCAACGGCCCTAAGTCCTTCATAGCAAATTCGTAATCGAGCATGGCCATGATAGACCGCCGCAAAGCATCGGAGGAGGCAGTCAAGATGATATCATCCACATATAACAGAATGTAGGCCAATGACGAACCACTGCGGTAGATGAACAAAGAATTGCTCGGACTGCTGTGTGTGAACCCAATAGTCGAAACAAAATCAAAGAAATCGTGTATACCAGGCACGTGAGACTTAAGCCCATATAAGGACTTTTTCAATAAATGACATGATGAGGGCGGTGGGATCCTCGAACCCCAACGATGCATATAGATCGCTTCTTGAGATCTCCATGTAGAAAAGCATTCTTGACATCTAAGCGATGAATTGGCCAAGTCTTTGAAAGGGCCAAGCTAAATGCCGTGCGAATGGTAGCGGTTTGACCACCGGACTAAATGTCTCACCACAATCAATACCAACTCGCCGAGTCTTACCATCACCAACAAGTCGCGCTTTATGCCGAGCAAAGGACCCATCCGAATTCTCCTTGTGAGCAAAAATCCACATAGACTGATAATATTAATACCATATGGGCGGGCACCAACTCCCACGTCTTATTATCAATAAGAGCATTATATTCATCACCATAGCAATTTTCCAATTAGGGTCATTTAATGCGGACACGGGATTGCGGGGCAAGGGGATTTAGAGACATCGAATGTAAATTAAAATGTCTTTTAGGCGTAAAAATACCCTACCGACTACGAGTGACCGGTCTATGACTCGAAGAAGAATTAGTGGAATTTTGGGAATTTTACGGGCCCGGACGGGTGGCCAAGAAGCGATGGGCTCTTGGCCCAAATCGGAAATATTTGGACTCGGCTGGACCGATTCGAGCTGGCTGGACCGACCGATTCTTTGAAGCTATTCGATGGCTGGAAAAAATGGGTGTGGCGATCTTGTTGGGCGGTAGGCGATGGGCCCATTGGAGGATTTTGGGTACGGAGATGTCCAAAAATTCGAATAATATACTGGGGATATTTGGTCATCCAAAAATTATACGACTTAGGTTCGGGAGTATGAACTTTTAAATGGGAATTGAGTTTCATCAAAAATGACATGGCGATTGATTATGATTTTCTTGGAGGATAAATCAAAACACTTATAACCACGATGATTCGACGGATAACCCAAAAACACACACTGAGTAGACCGAGCCTCAAGTTTGTTAATTGTGGTGGATGGGAATAACGGATAACACAAGCACCCAAAGATCCGAAGATGAGAATAAGACGAGTTTTTATTATATAAGATTTTGAGAGGGAAGAATATGTCGACCTTTAGGCGGAATTATGTTAAGAAGGTAAGTGGCCATTTGTAGAGCATGATGCCAAAAATACGGAGGTATGGAGGCATGGATTAGGAGAGTTCGGACAATGTTATTTATGGAACGAATTTTATGTTCGGCTTTCCCATTTTGTGAAGATGTATGAGGACAGAAAACTGAAAATTTATCCCATGATTAGCACAAAATTCTCTAAACTCCTTATTGTCATACTCCTTCCCATTATCACATTGAATATTTTTATTTCTCTTTCGAATTGAGTACGTTATGACCGCTCTAAATTTTATGAAGACGGAAAACACTTGTGATTTATTCGCAATTGGAAACGTCCACAAAAATCTAGAATAATCATCTAAGAAGAGAACATAATATCGATGACCCATTGAACTAAGAACAGGAGATGTCCATAAGTCGCTATGAATAATGTCAAATGGCATAGAAGTATGTGAATTGGAGTCTACAAATGGCAACTTAACAATTTTTCCTAATGAACAAGACTGACAAATTGGAGTACGACTGCACCCTTACAAGAAATAAAGCTATTTTTATCTAAAACTGATAAAATAGAAGATCCCGGATGACCCAAACGAGCATGCCACATGGCAGGAGAGATGGCTGCAAAAGCTGATGGCAAGGCTGGACTCGATGGACTGACACCGGGCATGATAGGATATAGATCCCCCCTACTATCACACCTCATGAGATGAATCCCCGTCTTGAAATCCTTCACAGAGAAACCGAAAGGATCAAATTCAACAGAAACAGAATTGTCATTTGTGAATTTTCGGACAGACACTAAATTTTTAATCAATTTAGGAGCATGTAAAGTATTTTTCAAGAGAAGTGGTGGATTGGGAGGAGACAATGTTTTCTGACCATACCCTAAAATTGGAATTGAACTGCCATTACCAACAATTATTCCCCGAGGGGTGCTCAAATTGTAATAAGATGAGAGAGTACCTGATTCGGAAGTCATGTGAGTAGTGGCCCCGGTGTCCATGTACCAATTTGGGTCCGGTTGAGTTAATCCCAATGTGTGCATCGCGGCCTCGATATCGGTCTGAGTGGGGCTCTTGCATGATGGGCTTGCGGAGGACGGGGCCCAAGGACTCTGGCCGTCTTTGGGCCGGGTCATTCCGCCGTGGGGGCCGTTCTTTGGGCCATCGGCGATGGGCGCCAATCTTTGGGTATTGGGCTCTTTGGATCGTGACCGTCATTGGCGAGAACTCTTTGGAGGTGCGGGTGCCACGCCATCGCCCCATTCTTTGGGCCACGGTGGTGGTGGCCCAGCTGTACCGAATGGGTCCCATTTGCTGTTTGTTGCTCGCCAAAGCGCCACCATAACCACCTCGTTTGCCCGCGGTTTTGTTATTTTTGCGATTATTCTTGCCGCCACCATTATTATGGTTTTGGCCCGACTATTAACAAAACCCAAGAACTAGGAGAGGATGCCACCATGACAATCGGGCTTGCTCGTAGCGCTTTTAGCCAAACCGCTTCTTCCAACGCCGGCGTGGAGCGGGCTTGATGAAAGTCGGGAAGAGGGTTGCTTTGGCGAAGGAGAGTTCCAACACCATTATAGGCCTCAAAGCCCGGCAACCAAGTGTAAAACTAGACGATTATTTGTCACGGTGCTCCAACATTACGGAGTTGATCCGCC
This sequence comes from Anisodus acutangulus, assembly GCA_029783415.1. Classification (NCBI taxonomy): domain Eukaryota; kingdom Viridiplantae; phylum Streptophyta; class Magnoliopsida; order Solanales; family Solanaceae; genus Anisodus; species Anisodus acutangulus. The sequence goes on along the minus strand of CM056510.1, from coordinate 40,605,292 downwards.
AATTCCTTTAGTTTCTTGCAATATGCAGAAGCGTTTCGGAAATACGCCCATTCGAGCGAGAGAGAGAATTCACCCGAGTGTGACTATACGGGAATGTTGGTTGTCTTGGAATATGTCACGCAATCTATTCCATGCAGCCATAGCCGTGGTATCGGGCTCCATAATCGTCTGTAGAAGGTCCACTGAAATAGTGGCGTATATCCACCGAAGAACGGTAGCATCAAGTGTAATCCATACCTCAGGATCCTTCGCAGAAGGGGACTAGCGGGAGGAATTATGTGGTGAAGAACTTGATAAGAGATAGCGTGAATTTTAAACAACTCCGCCCACGTTGCATATTGAACGTTTTCCATCTCAAGGACAATAGGGACACTGAGCTTGATATTGGAAACCGTGAGGGCAGGGTGAAAATTGTTCTTAGACATATTTGAAAGAACAAAGAAGGAGGATAAATTTAAGAGAGGTTTTTGAGAGCGGAAGACGAGATATTTGGAGAGAAAAACACCCGAGGGAGGGGGGGGGGTTCTCGGCCAAAGAAGAAGAAGAGGCAAAAGTTTGAGAGAAGAAAACTTTTGTTTAGACCTAGTCTCTTGATACCATGAAAGAAATAATCCCCTTGATTATTTTCATTGATTGAATAGATATATATACAAGTTACAAAATAGGAGAATCCTATTCCTAATCTATTCCTAAAACCTTATTCTACCATAACTCTAACTATACAATTATGGTAGGTGTATAACTCTAATTATGGTAATCATTATACTACAATATTACATTAATATATACTCCTAATATACACTAAAACACTAAGGAGGGCTGCTTCCCTGTTTGGCCGAAAGCCTACTGGGCTGGGCTGCTTCCCTGTTTGGCCGAAAGCCTACTGGGCTGCTTCCCTGTTTAACACATACTAAAAAGAAAAGAAAAGAATTGAATTGAATTGCATGTAAAGTGAAATAGAGGAGTAGATATGAAGGTCTTTTATTGTGTCTACCTTTTGGACGTGGCGCCTTTTTTCCCCATATGCTAGCCCTTTCATTCTCTTTTTCTTCCTCTTCCACGTGTCTGTGCTTTGAACGTCGGGCATTTTCAGTCTCTTCTCCCTCTTCCTCCTCAGTTTCTTCATCATCATCTTCTTCTTTTTCCACGCGTCTATCTTTTGAACGTGGCTCCTTTTTCTTGTACATTATTGTTTCCCTTTCATTTTCTTCTTCTTCTACCATGTAGTCCTCATCATCCTTATCACTATCATAAGAAGAACTACTACTGCTATCACTGGGATGCTTCCCTTTTGTCTCTTCACGGTTTTGATGTTCAACATTCATCTCTTCCTCGTCCTCCTCATTCACAACTATTTTTAAACGCCCCGCTCCTTTCTTTTCACATCCATTTGTTCCAAGTAATTTGAAGTGAAACACCCCTTTTCCATCATAGTCAAAAACCAAGAAGTCTCCAAACTCCAGTGTATTATCCTCAACGAACTTCTCCCATCCATATTCGAAATAAAAATCTCTTCCTGTTTTGGCCACTCTTATAGGCCACATATTGTCGAACCTATCCCTAAGATAAACCTTCCTAGGTAACTTTCCATTCTTGTAATCTACAAAAGCTGTGGGAATTTTTTGTGGAAAAAAAAGAAGCTCCATTTTCATACAAAATATAGAACAGTACCAATTTCTTCAAATCAGATTGTCCATATCATAAAAGAAAACCTCTATCAGATGGAAGCATATTTTATTTCAAACAAACTCAAAGTTTTACACTTTTGAGGTTATAATTCAAGAATATAACTATTTCAAAAACTAAAATTAAAAACAAAATAAAATCTCAGGCACTCATAATTTTACTGCAAAGTTACTTCATAAACAACTATAGTTTAGAGCATAATTACAAAAAAAATTATTTGTCGGTGTCGGAGTTCGAACTCGGGACGAGTCCTGGGATCGTCCCGCCCGTCCCGATCTCGACCTGACTCGCCCCATCCCGCCCCATCCCGCCCCCTCCCCTTTGCAAAAATAGTCGTTGCAACAATGACCAAATTTCGATTTTGGCCGTTGTGCAACGGCTAAAACGGCCATTTTTGCCTCCCACCCATAAACCCCCTACTCCCTTAATATTTATTTTTAACCCCTAAGTTAATATATTTACACTTTAACCCTATTTCTCAACTATAAATACCTCATTTTCCTCATAAATCTTCCTACCATCTTTCTAATCTAATCTCTCAATTTATCTCTCTACAATTCTATAAATCTTCCTATTATTAAAGATTATATCAAAGTTAAAAAAATTGGGAGTGAAGTTGGCAACTTGCTTGAGGATCATCCATCGAGCAAAGTTTTAATTTTCAACCTCGATTACACGTCGACGTTATGTCGGCGTTTGGTACCTTCATTCCTTCTTTAAATTATTATTGTTACTTTATTTTAATTATCGCACTTAATTTCATTATCTTTAATTATTTATTTGCATAATTAAAATGAAAGGATTAAGATGTATGTTTAAGAGTAAGACTAAGGGTAAGGCTTCTTCTAGTGGGGGTAACAAGGGCATGGGTACTTCTTCTAGTAATCATATTCCTAGTCCCGATAATTTTATTGATTTTACTCATATAGATGAAACTGTTTTTTTTAATGATATATCATTAGATGATGAGGTAGATGAACCAAACTTTAATTTAGATGTTTATGTTTTGCAGGGTGTTGTACTGTACGTATCAATTGTCAATGATGAAGGACATGAAGACTTGCTGAAATACTGGAGGCAGAATGAGAATATATTTCCGATACTAGCAAAGATGACCCTAGATGTTTTGAACATTCAAGCGTCATCAACAACGTCTGAAAGCGCTTTTTCTGCTGGAAGATTTCAAATAGGAGAGCACAAACATTCATTGGCGGGAGATGCATTGGAGATTGCAGTTCTTTTAAGAGATTTGATTCGAGTGGAGCGTAGAAGGTGCGGTCAACCGGAGATCAACGAAGAAGAAGACAACAACTACAATGAAATCTTGTCCGAGGGAACATGAAGTGACGTCGAACAATTTGACCGACAAATTCCAATTCCAACTGAAGAACAATTTGTCCGAGGGATAGTTTGTAATAGTAGTATAATTACCACATTATTGAAAGTTAAATATTGAGAAAACTATTCTTACACAATTATCCTTTTATTTATGTTACAAGGGTCTTTCTTTAACAACTATGGCCACTAAGGCACTAACAACACGTATTACTAAATAGCGTCAATTTTCTATTACTACCATCAACTTTTGCATGATACTATAAAAAAAATAGCAAAATGAAGAAGTTTTTATATAATTGTCAAAATTGTTATCACCCTGAACTTTCAAATATTGATTATATATACTCTCCATTTTAGTTTTCGTGTAATCGAGTCATTACCATTACACTTTCTTGCGTATATACTCTTTATTTAGATGGGCATTCACGTCGTTGCCTCAGAATAAAATAACTCATCCCTCTTTTAACCAGCTTTAACTAAATTTGCCCCTATCTGATTCGTTTCCCCCCAACTAATCCACCTCAACCCCGATTAAACCCCCAAAACATTTCACCAAAATCACTTCTCCATTTCAGTCGACCTTCAGCCAAACCCTAGCTTCCAAGATCAATTGAATGCATACAAGTGGAATAGATCGTCGGTTTCAAAGGTATGTTTTCCTTCATTACAGACTAGCCTTTTATGTATTTAATTTCTTATTTGAGTTAGTTTAATGTTTCTTAAAGAGTGTCCTTTTATGTGTTGCTCTTTTCGTAGCCTTTTATTATAATCTTTTTGTTACAAATTTGTTCTTATATTATGTTAGTTTCTGTTGAATGTGTTTGCATGTGCTTTTAATATGTGGTCCTGAAATGAAAAGTTCTAGGGTTAAATTTAGGGTTTGCTTTTGGTTTCTATTTTTGCGGGTCTAGGATTTATTTGTGGACCCAATTTTAATGTGATATTGGTAAATGATAACTTATTCTTCCATCATGGCGGTGAGTGGATTACAGAACCACATGTGTTGTATGAAAAGAAACGTGTTGGAGAGGATATGATCCTTATCTCGTCTTTCATAGACCTAGTGAATGAGTACACTTCTTAATTAGGATTTATAGGTGTCCAACAATGTAACGATTTGTCCGGTCATTTTTTGGTAAAGATCCTTACTTGGCCAAATTATCCTTCCCGTAGATTCTATGTAGAGTTTGTGACTCGCGGGATTCGCAAGGTGCATTAGAAATGGTTTTAGAAGAAAAACTTAAGTTTGATATTTTTGAAATGAAATAGTTAACCCAAAATTGACTTTTGAATATATGGACTCGTTTCCGAGTTTCATCGCTTCTGGTAGGTTTGGAGTTACTATTGTGATAAGGTGATTACGTGTTGGCTGTATTACCATGATTTTGAGTTGACGTAAGTGTTGAACCATACACGTTGTTGAAGATGACTTATGTGTTTAATCAGACTGTGTAGGTTAGTGCTTATTTGTGTGTTAACTTAATATTTATGTTCGTTACATGTATTTCATCGTTGTCTAACTATGATTCTTACGGGGGTACGTTGTGTACTCATACTATACTTACTATATTTTTTTTTGGATGCAGATACATCATCATCGATCAACACCGGACCTCGTGTCTAAGTCTGAGTTGGTGGATTCAAGTATTGGGGGTGAGACTGCATATCCTCACTCCTCAGCATGCCCTGGATGCTTCTTCTTATCTCCTGCCTTTATTAGAGGCTCTTGTACTGACCAGACTAGATCATTGGAAAATGCAATAAGTTGATATTTGGTATTGTTACTCCTTTATTTATATCAGACAATTTAATTATATTATTTCTTCTATTTTCGCTTTATTTGTTGATTATATTGTTTAATTTGGAAAGTGGTTCGCCTACCGCGGGAAAAGGGTAGGTGCAACCACGACGCCCAAAAGGGATTGTGACAAACAACTAATTGTTGATGGACATTTAGGAAAGTACTTGATTTGGATCGTATTTTTTAATCAAATCGTGAATACCCCTAAATGCAATGAGCTAATAAATAAGCGGATAATGGAGACATCATATTTTCATGGGCTAACTTTATCACCTGTGAGTGAGGTGAAAAGCTCCTTCAAATGAATGGTTAGAAACCTCAATTCTCATAAAGAAATATATTTACTCTGGTATCATCTAACAGAAAGAAATCTAGAGGTCTCTTTTTTATTTTATTTATTTCAAAATACTTCATTTTGTTTTACGGGACATTTTCACCTTAGAATTTAAATTTTTTAAGTATGACTAATCATTGATAAAAATATATTCGAAAATAATTATTTCTGTTGCATTAATTACTTCGATCAGTAACTACATCAGTTATAATAATTCTGATTAGGATAGCATTACTTTCTTTTTCCTGCAAGCATAAAAATCAATATTTACTCCAAACTTTTTATTTTTATTTTCTTTTTCTTTTTTATCAACAAGAATAACCAAATTAATCTTTTATTTCTTTAATTTGTTTTACAAAAGTGTTTCCTTAACAATTACGACCACTGACAGCACGGTACTACCAAAATGCATCAAACTTATTACTAGCATCAACTTTTGCATGGTACTACAAAAATAGCAAAATGAAGAATTTCCAAAATTGCTACTTTTAAGTACTTGAATATTTGTTGAGCAGCAAAGAATGGACAACTTCATATGGACAGGTGTTTTTTTTACCTTAGTACTCCCTCCGTTCACATTTACTTATCCACTTTTGACTTTACAGCAATATAATAAATGAAGTATATATTTTTGTCACAGCCCAAAATACCAAATCGTGGTGGCACTAACTTTGTCAAGTCATTAAGCCAAGACAACCCATTTAACCCATATTTGATTAAGTAAAAATAATGCGGAAAAAAAATTCCAAAATTTGATGTCACTAGTACAAGAATGAACTAAGAAATACAATCCTGGAAATACATTCCCAATATATATATATACATACAAAATTGTCTGGAAATAAAATGATAGAAAAATAATAAATAAGAGAAAAGAATCCGGTGCCATGTATCTAAACATATAGCTCACCGGAATCCTTCACAAGCCTTTCTCAACAGGTGGAGAAGTCTCATGCACCGCTAAAATTAGGAACCAAATCTACAAGCAAAAAGAGTGCAACAAGTGTAGCATGAGTACGGGAAACACGTGTACTCAGCAGCATCGTCGACCGACCCTAAATAAAACGGGGACGAGGGCTGTCCATTCGAATACCACTTTCACATTAAACCATATATTCCAATGATAATAATACAACCCACCTTATGAATTCAAGCCTAAATCTAAGAAATTCTTGTCAGTTGTCACTTATTTCACAAAATCACCTAGCAATTCATAATGACAAACAAATAACCAAAAATCTGTATTTTTCCACACATGTTAATTATCACAATTGCAAGTAGCAGAATGAAACAACAGAAAGTCACTCAAAGCTCATGTAAATATCACCAATATGAAATGTATGATGTGAAATGTTATGCAGATGCAATACAAGGCCTGTCTGTATCCGTATACAAATGCTCACGACGATGTCCACTGAGTCATGACTCATGGGGGACTCGCGAGGTCCGTATACCTTCTGGAACCATTTCCCATCGAACATCAAAATATATCATATATGTGCATCACTCCACTCGGAACAATTTCCCATCGGGCCATAAAAATAACCGTCTTGAACCATTTCTCATCGGACATCGAAAGTAACCATCTGGAACCATTTTCCATCGGACATCAAAGTAACTCAAATATGTGCCATGCCAAGTTTGGGACAATTTCCCATCAAGAATGCATATGTATCATCAAGTAATATATGCATGTGATATTATGTGACAATGAATGTAGCAATCATATCAAATCAGAAGCCAAAAAAAAATATCACATAATTTCCACATTAAATCACTTTATGTCATAATAAATTTTTGGTTCTTTTCTCATTTTCAAACGAGTATACCGGAGTGATGAAATCATATGCACAGATAAAACAGTCATGTAATAAATAAACATAAAGTACCGGCATCATATTCCAATCACAGATTTGTAGGATAATATTATTCTATCAGCTAATGCCCAAAGCATGGCATTCAAACCATCTATATAATTTAAATTTCACAAGTTCCTACTGTCGCGCCCGTTTTTCGACCTCGCTCGGGTCAAAGCGGAGCGCGGACGTGTCCGGGTGATTCCTGGGTAAAAAGGGTTGAGGAGTCGCCACCTAATTATGTTTACGGTGAATTAGGACACCTAAATATTAAACTAAGTGCTGCAATGTAACTCCAATTTTAAGGTCTGCGAAACTAGTGAGATTCTAGGTAAGGGTTCTTTATTATCCTAAAGGGAAGGGGTTAGGCATCCTTTAAGATCCGCTAACTTGCGGTTATCCGGTAAAACTCAGGTTAATTATTACTAGAAAAAATGCATGTTTGAAGCATGAACTTAAAAGATGTTTGCAAATAATTAATAAAAAAGGGATGCATTTTAAAAGATAGATGAATGTAGAGATTTTTCAAAATATGCATTTATATGATATCTAAAGGGAAATACATGTAGAGTTGAAAAAATATGTTTTTGACAATTGATAGTAAAACAATTTATTTATAATGCCAAATGGTAAAATTTTGGGAATCAATGAATTGTAAATTGACAAAAGATAAACTTATTCGTTATGATTAATAAAGCAAATAAAAGATGACAAAAGTTGTTTTGAAAATCTTGAATACGCGTGACGAGCCTAAAATAAATAAACTAGCGAAGGATTTCTAAGTTTGCGATCCTACAAATAAATAAGCTAGCGACGGGTTTCAAATCTTAAACTAACCTATGAATAAATCCTAAGTTTGCCTATTCTAAGCATTTCAATAATTACTTAAGTGCGATAAATAATATTACAATACAAAGCGAGATAAAAGCTGAATTAAAGAAAGAAATAACAATAAATAAACTCCGAGGAATAATTGTCTTTATTTACTTTAGTCCCTGCAAGCTGTCAAGAACAAACGGTTAGAAACAGTTAAATACAAATAACTTCATATCCGTATTCAAAGCGTTGAATGTTTTGATCGCGGAGGGCTCAGACTTAAATTTTGAAAAGAACATTCCAATCACGTCGTGGCTGCAAACATATGACTAATGTAGTTTATTTTGATTGCCTCGCCTACTAAACGTGTCGGTCTCTCGGGTGAAATAGAAAAGATCACTATAATCACGTCGTGGCTGCGAATATATAACTTGTTGGTTATTTTAGTCACCTCGCCTACTAAACATGTTGATCTCGGATAAAAAGGTTTAAGTCTTCATCATTGCCCCGAAGTTATATTTCCGTCTTTGCAACTGTGTAGGCCTCAAAATCGACGGATATTTTTCATCGGCCAGTGTAGTATCGTGTTCAAATCAGTAAAATAAAATCGAAGCGAAACAACAAAGCAGCGAAGAGCGAGAGCGTAAAAACAGAGGCAGAAAAACAATTTCCGAAAATGACGCGGTGTCTAGTTTAAAACAGTAAAACAATAGAACAAATATTTGAATCTTTGAAAGCAGTGAACATGAAATAGAAAGCAATGTTTGAAAAATGTGGTGTTGATTTAAAGCAAGAAAATGATAAAGCAAGAAAAAGCGATGAATCAGCAGGAGCAAGCGAAACGAAAAAGCGGCGCCCGAAACGATCAGCGGTATTTATTCGAAGCTTGATAAAAGCAGTAAAATATCCGTCGCAAGAAATTTAAAACAGTAAACTTAATAACAATAATATATCCGTTGTACGGATGTCTAAAATAGTTAAACTAAAAAAAAATAGAGAAGCGAAACGAAAGAAAAGCTCGGCCTCGAATTCAATTTCGTCGGCCTTAATGCGATATTAATAAAACAGTAAAACAGTGCCAAAGAAACGAGCAGTGAGCAATTTAAAATACCCGACCCGAGTTACGAAGTGCGGAAATATCCAAATCGGGTCGACCCGACCGAATCGATGATTCATACCAAATCGATTGATGCAGTTTGAGATAACCAACAACAAGAATATGAAATGCAAGAATTACGAAAATGTTCAAATCGGTCGACTGACCGTCGATGATCTGACCGGATCGATGATCCAAACTCGAATCGATTTCAACACCAAATTCGGATAACCAATAACAAGAATATGAAATGCAAGAATTGCGAAAATGTTCAAATCGGTCGACCCGACCGAGTCGATGATCCGACCGGATCAAGAGTGCACATTCGGATCGATTTCAACACCAAATTCAGATAACCAATAACAAGAATATGAAATGCAAGAATTGCGAAAATGTTCAAATCGGGTCGACAGGCCAGTCGATGACCCGACCGAATTGGAGTTTCAACCCTAATCAAATAATTTCATCAATTTGAGATAACCATGATAACAACAATGAAGAATGTAAGAAAATTGGGAAAATCTAAGGTCGATTCGACCGGTCGATGACTGACCGAATCGTGTGTTCAACCCGAAGTCAAATAATTTCATCAATGTCGGATAACCAATGATAACAAACAAAGAACAATGCAAGAAATTTGGAGATTTAAATCGGTCGACCTGACCGTCAAGAATCTGACCAAAATCGGTGATCCAAATCAAATCTTAACACCAAATTCAGATAACCAACATACATAAATATGAAATGCAAGAATTACGAAAATGTTACGAACTGGTCGACCGGTCGGGTCGACCCGACCCGAAATCAGTGAAGAAAAATCAGAGAATCAAAGGGGATGACAAACCTTTTCGGACTTGATTCTTGAACAACAAAGAAGCCAAAATGCTTTAAACTCAAGAACACAACAAAATATTTATGTATATATGGAATAATCTTCCGAAAATCCTTCCGAAAATCTATTTTTCTCCCCCGAAAATCTCCTCCTCCTCCTAAAATGAAGAACAATCATGGGGTATTTATAGGTGGATTCCCCCACAAGAATCGAGTTTGAAATTCAAAAATAAAGGCTAACAATTACGGATTTTGTGGGTATGGGTCGCGGATTTTGTGGGTGTCGGCGTAACAGAGGGGGGTTGGTGGTGTCAGGGGTCGGTGGTGGCAGGGGCGAGGGGCCCGGCGCCGTGGGATCGCCGGTATGGGGAGTGGGTACGGCGGCTTGAGAGGTTTTTTGTGAGAGAAGGGTTTTTGATTTTTTGGTTTTTGGTTTTTTGGGTTTGTTTGGTTTGGGCGTTGGGTTTAAAGAAAGGGACGTGGGTCGGTTTTTTCGTTTGGGCCGAGGGGTTGGGCGATTCGGTTGGGCCGACGAGTGGGCTTTGGTTGAGTTGGGCTTGACCGAAAAATGGGGGAAGGGAAATAAAGGGTGAAATTTGTTGGGCTCGGGTATTTGGCCAGGTTGGGCATGGGATTGGGTTGTGAAAATGGGTTGGGGTTTGGGTATAAAGGGAGATGGGTATTTAATTGGGGAGGTTGGTTTTGGGCTTTTATTTTGTGGGTTTGGTTTTTAAATGGGATAAAAGGTTGTGGAGGGTTGGGCTTGGAAGATAGGGTGGCCGATTGGGCTTCGGTTTTGGGCCAAAAATTTGGGGTTGATAGAATGTTTTGGGTAGAAATTATTTTGGGTTAGGAAATAAAAATGGGTTATGGATTTAAAAATATGAAAGGGGTTTAATATAAAAAGATATTATATATATATATATATATTTTGTAAAAGATGTGAATTATTTAAAATAACATAACGACGTGATAATAATAAAATATAATATTTGCGAAATGTTTAATGCTTAATAAAAGGGAAATGCGATGCAATTTTGCGAGAATAAAATAACATAGAATTTTTTGGATAAAACTTATGATTGTGATAAAAAATGCAAATGACAGTAAAAAATGCGAATAATAATAATAATAAGAGAATAATATGCATATATATATATATATATATATATATATATATATATATATATTTTAAAATTGTTTTAAAAGTGTCAAAAAATGTTAAAAATTACGAATAAAATCATAAAAGATGAGACAAAATTGGGTGTCAACACCTACAGTATGACATCGGTACCCGATACATGTGCTCGTCACCCCACAAATATGAGGACCCCTTAGAATTCTCATTTTACCCTTTTAATTAGTTTATTAAACTAATCACAACGCTTTATATAAGGTGCAATATCTCAACATGCATGATTTAGCAGTTCGACGGTCCTTGCAAAGCTTTGCCTTTCTGTAGCACCTCCGAACGATCAAAGTTTATTAAATATGAATTCTATGTCAAAATACGATTCCATAGACATCCATATTGCTATAATATTCAGACCCAAAATTCATCTGAAAGTTATTTTTCCGGTATCGGGGGCAAAATAGTAATTTACCAAGATATACGAGTCCAATGACACCCATATTGCCATATAAAATTTCAGACTCAAAATACGCAACCCGAATAGTGACCCGGGACCCACATGGGAAATTTGAAATTTTATTTCAGAAAAATATTGCTTATGATCTCAGGATGCTATATTAAAAAATTTAGCGAAAATCATCCATGAATCGACATTCGAATCTAAGAAATATTAAAATTCTAAAAACTCTATTTTTTCATCCTAAATCATGATTTCTACCATGAAATCTCAATGTAATCAAAGATATAATTGTACTAGAATGATTAGAGGCTTACCTCCTTGAAGAATCTCGAAGAACCCCGCAAAAATCGCCCAAATTCGAGCTCTCAAGATCCCAAATTCGAAAAATGAAGAAATAAAGAAGAAAACCAAATATATACTCTAGATCTGGTCGCTAAAGACCAAACTAAAACAGAAAAAAATAGGATTTAAATAAAGTCTGAGGGGTATGATCCCAATAAATATAGGATGGATTGTCGGTAGTAGGAGCAACTTTTAATTTATTATGAGCCCAAACGGAATAGAATGCCCCGTTAGAATGAGTAGAGACAGTCGATCATTGCAAATCTTTATTGCAATATTTTACATGGCTCGGGTCAGTGGCAGTGTGTAGTCTGTCGTAATCTCAACCTGCGTTATTGAACTACACAATTTTTGTGCCCTAGCAATCAATGCTTTCTTTCGGAACCTGGTCACTAAAGTAAGCAATCTGCTCGCTAAAAGTCGCACCAAGAAAATTCCCTCATAATATCTCGGAATTGAGTGATTTAAGTTGATATAGTTCCGAAATTACGATACGGATATAATGATTCAATTGAAATACAAATCAAATGTCGTTTGCTCAGTATGGTACCCTTACTTCCCAAAAAAATGACATTTAGACCTCAAATATGAGCGTGTCATAACCCATCTATCCGAAACTCGTTGGAATCTCACCAAAACTTGTGGACAAGTCCAAAATCATCATACAAACTTGTTCGAACTCTCAAAACACCAATTCAATAACGTTAAGATACATTTTCCCTAAAATCTCTTAACTTTCTCAAATTCAAAGTTTATGTAACTTGCATTCCAAAACACACCCGTATGCCTCGGAACCCGAACAAAAGACTCCATTAGGTCATAAACTACGTTTTGGACCTCATGGAATTGACGAAATGAAGTTTCGGGCACGTTTACTCAAAAATCAACTTTTGGTCAAACTAATCACATTTTTCAACTTAAGAACTTCTAGAATTTCACTTTCTTATCCGACACTCACCCAAATCAATCTGTACCCGTTCCAACCATCCATTCAAGTCAAAAATTACATTCCTGGTCTAACGAAATCATCAGAAATCAATTCCAAATGCATTAACTCAAAAGCCAACTCTTAGTCAAACTTCTCAACTTAGAACTTTCAATTTTTCAAAACTTAGATTTTCTTCCACGATTTTCATTTTATTGCATTAGGAATCATGTCATCTATCCCCGCAAGTCATAAACATCAACACAAAGAATCAATAATTTTCCAATCTCATTCTTATTCCTTCCATTGACCATCTTTTCACCATGAATAGGCATATTATATACCAAAATTGACTTAATTGTGAAAAACTAACAAAACGAACTCGAAATTTAGTTCCGTCAATTTTTACATGTCACAAATATTATTACAAATCCAACGAAATCTTCAAATTGCCAATTAGAACACGTTTTCCTCAAACTATCAATTTCCCTAGATAATTAAATATCGGGATTTCTAAAATGAAACCTTCTCCCATAGCAGATCAAATGCTATCCGTTTGACTTTAAATTTTGCAAGCAAGTCAAAATAATTATTACGGAGCTTCTGGAACAGACAATACATAAAATGAAGCATCGATTCTCAAAATGACAGATCGGATCGTTATAATTTTACCATAAAACTCATATTACTTGGTGTATATTCTCAATAGACTTGAAAAATAATTTTAAAATGAGTAATTAATGTTAAGGATAAAATAAGAAAAAACGTTTGTCTTTCTCTTGATATGCTAAAGTAAAAATCTATTTTTAGTATAGTAGACAAGTAAAAGGGAATGTATGGAGTAGTTTTTATAGACAACAATTATTAATGGATGAGACTTTTTTAGGATAATGACCAAAATAAGAAAAATCTTGTCATAAATGTAATCTAACTTAATGAAATTTCAAAAAACAGTGACTAAAATTGATATATCTTAATCACAGTTTCCTATAAATGCAAAATAATAGTGTTTCATATTTTTTTTTTCCAATTCTGCAGCTATTAACCAACTGAGTTGTTCAATCTCAAATGAGAAATTTTTTTATCACATTTTCTGCATTTACTACGTGAGAAGAGGTAAAAACAAATGCTCATCTTAAGATTTTTGTAATCTTGTCCTATTGTTATATATATACTCCTTTATAACTTATATGGTTTAGGTTGCGCCGTGAATCCTACTACTCTCCTAAAATTTGACAACAAAGAAGAACATGGAAAAGGGTTTCTTCAAGATTTTCACGCCTGTCAGTCTTTTTGTGCTGGTAAGTATACCCCCCCCCCCTTAGGCCTCATGGTATTTTATTTCTTGCGACTTTTTTTCTTGAATTTTTGGCAGTAGATATGGAAAGGAGAAGTAAAGAGAGGAGAAGGTCTTGGTGAGATTTAGATTTGCAAATGAACACTAGGCGTGCAACTCTAGTATCACCTTTTACATTTTTCTTCAAGTGTACTTTCCCTGTTCTATCTTTTTTCTATGTTTTACTAATATTCAGATATTTAATTTATGATTTTTTTCTTTTCTTTTTGGAGATGCGGGCAATGAATATGAGAAGGGAAAGTAAAGAGAGGATAATTAAGGCATTTTGTGAGATTTAGATCTGCAAAAATTTAGGTACAAAATGAATAAAGTTATAATAATTACTAGGCTGAGACATCATAATCTTGATCTAGTTTATTTTCTCTCTCAAGTGTTTGATCTAGGATTCTTGTGACTCTTTTTCTTGAAACTTCTTTAAAAGTACTTTTTGAAGATATGGGCAGTGAATAGGGGTAGGGAAAGTATTTTAAACAAATATTTCATATATGTTTAAATTTCCTAATTTTATACTAGTATAAGTAAACTTAGTCGTGCTTCACACGATTATGAGAACATAAATTGAATTTACGATTCAATTTTTTCATGGTACTCAAATATAAAAAGTGCATTTTGTAAACCCTAAAGCTATTTTTTATTTTTCTTCCAAGAGATAATAATTCAAACGTACAAAGTTTATAACTTTAACTTCACGTATTTGACGAATTCTAAACTTTTAAAAGTCCAAAATTCATCACCCAATTAATGAGAAAAAAGCTCAGAATTTTTCCTCTAACATGACTGATTTATTTCATGAGTTAGGCAATCAACTATCTCCTCATCCTAATGCCAAATCAAAATGTCAATTTACACTCATGTTTTGTTCCCCCTCACCCAAATAACAAAAATCAAATAAGTCGAACTGTCAATGCACACACTCCTACTTTTATCCCTAATATATGAATATTAAAATAAAGGAAAGTGAAGAAAGAATTTGAGTAGATGTTAGACTCTCTTAGGGAGAAAAGAAAGCAAGATAATGTGTATAAAGTGAAATATGTGCGTTCCAAACAAAAGAAATGAACAAAAATATGCAAAAGAAAATAAAAAATGAACTATTTAAAAGCAAAACGATCTGCATAGCTTAGAAATTCTGGTTGTGTGTGTGTGTGTGTCTCGATCAAGTGAAACCCTTTTACAATCTTAAATGACCAAAGAATCTCAATAAGCAATATCATAAAAAGTCGGCCAATTGCAAGTATACAGTAGATCTGTTTTATTTTAATGACAATTAAGAGGTATTATAAATGTGTAGACCTGTTTATATTTTACCGCTTCAAGCTTATTCTAAATTTTACATAAATAGATAAGTAATTATGGAGGAGAGGGAAAATTAAGTAAGTGAATTTTTTTTAAAAAATGTCTTTGAATTCCATAATATAGCAAATAAATGGAGAAAACCAGCTTTAGGGAACAAATTTAAAGTACAAAACATTATGTGGAGTAGCTAACTTATAGATTATATTTACCTTACATAAAAATACTTTTAGATTTTGCGACGTGATTTTATCTAAACTATTCATTACTTACCGGCCCCCTCGCCTCTCACTCCCTTCTACTAATGACATAAGTGAGTCATTCTTTAAGTTCAATGGCATATTTGAGCCTTTCTCAATACCTTATCATGTCCCAACTACTATCAACACCTTAAATTTCACCATGGACATACATTCTCTTGATTCACACACTCATATATACTTCCACACCCAGCTACACATCATTAGTGTACTCTCTTTTAAACTCATCTTTTTTTTCGACAACATATTTTATGTCCTTTTCCCAAGCCATTATCACGTCCCAACCATTATAACGCCCCAAATTCTACCATGAAAATACATACATACTCTTAATTCACACACTCATTTATATTTACTTTCCTTACCCAACTATACCTCATTAGTGTACTATCTTTTAATCTCGTCTATTTATTTTCTTAAACAAATTTATGTCCTTTTTCCAAGACATCACCGCGTCCCAACCATGGTGACACCCCAAATTTCAGCATGAAAACACATGCATACTCTTAATTCACCCACTCATATGTACTATCCACACACAACTACACCTCATTAGTGTCTCTATTAATTCAGTCTCTTTTTTTTTCTTAAATAAATTTTATGTGTTTTAAAATCTTTTTAAAGAGTCATTAAGTATATAAAAATTGTGAATGATATAAAATAAGACTAGATTCATAATTCAATTAAATAAGAAAGTATAGTTCTTTCATGTAAAATCATAGTGTTATTAGTATAAGGGACAAATTTATTGAAAGAAATAATCCCCTTGATTATTTTCATTAATTGAAAGGCTATATATACAAGTTACATATTTCCATAATAGGAAAATCCTTTTCTTATTCTACTTCTAAATCCTTCTTCTGTCATAATTCTAACTATACAATATGGTAAGTGTATATCCTATTCTAAGTAATAAATATACTACAATATACACTTAATAAACTTTCCTTAATATACAAGGTTTGGCCACTGATTTTCTGTCCTAAATTCGTCCATGAAATTTGGGCGTGTTGGGCCACGAAGGAGAGGCCTAGCTTCTTTGAGCTACATTCTTTGCCTTATTCACGAGTTGGGCCCTTCTTTGAGAGGCCCAGCTGCCTCTGGCTGCCGCCACATTTCTTTGCTTTCTTGACAATATACATGTGATATATATTCGGTGTATATCACATGTATATTGCTCTGTTTAACACACCCCTTGATCATAGCGAGGCGATTTTCAATTGAGGCTGTCCCTAAAATCTTCAAAAAGTACCGCGGGTAGACCCTTGGTAAAAATGTCTGCAATTTGATAACGAGACGGGACATGACATACGTGAACTTGACCTTTAGCAACCTTTTCACGGACAAAATGAATGTCCATTTCGATATGCTTGGTGCGTTGGTGTTGAACCGGGTTACCTGAAAGGTAGATGGCACTAATGTTATCGCAATATATCAAGGTTGCCTTCTGAATGGGACAATGAAGCTCCAAAAGCAAATTACGTAGCCAACATGATTCAGAGACCACATTCGCCACCCCTCGATATTCTGCCTCTGCACTTGAGCGTGATAGAGTTGCCTGACGCTTTGCCGACCAGGAGACCAAGTTGTTGCCAAGGAACATACAGTAGCCAGAAGTCGATCGTCTGGTGTCGGGACAACCATCCCAATCAGCATCCGTGTAGGAGACAAGTGTAGATGTAGATGAGGGATACAAGTGCAAACCATAATCCAGTGTCCCCTGAATATACCGTATGATGCGTTTGATTGCATTCATGTGCTCAACTCTGGGGTCATGCATGAATAAACACATCTGGCATCGCATATGTAATATCTGGTGCAGTAAAGGTAAGATCTTTGGAGGGCCCTGCAAGCTGCGATAGCGGGTGGGTCCTCGTATGGTGCACATTTGTGGCACTTAGCTTTGGGTTTGCATCAAGCTGGCGTGGAAGTGGACTTACATGATGACATCCCACTTTTCGATGATCTCGAAGATACTTCCGTTGAGACAGAAACAACCCATCTGAATGACGTTGGACGGCAATCCCCAAAAAATAACTCAAAGGCCCTAAATCTTTCATAGCGAACTCAGAACTGAGCATGGTCATGATAGACTGACGCAAGGCATCGGAAGAGGCGGTCAAGATGATATCATCCACATACAACAAAATGTAGGCCAAAGAAGAACCACGGCGGTAGATGAACAAGGAATTATCTGACCGGCTGTGAGTGAACCCAATAGTGGAAAAAAAGTCAGCAAACCTCGTGTACCAGGCCCTCGGAGACTGCTTAAGCCCATATAAGGACTTCTTCAATAAACATACATGATGAGGACGGTTTGGATCCCTGAAACCCAAAGGCTGATGCATATAGACTGTTTCCTTGAGATCACCGTGTAGGAAAGCATTCTTGACATCCAGCGATGAATTGGCCAAGTCTTTGTGAGCCAAGCTAAGCACTTGCGAATGGTAGCCGGTTTGCCCACCGGACTAAACGTCTCACCACAATCAATTCCAACCTACTGAGTCTTACCATCACCAACAAGTCGTGCCTTATGCCGAGCAAATGAGCCATCTGAATTCTCCTTATGAGCAAAAATCCACATAGACACGATAACATTAATACCATATGGACGGGCACCAACTCCCACGTCTTATTATCAATAAGAGCATTATATTCATCACCATAGCAATTTTTCAATTAGGGTCATTTAATGCGACACGAGGATTGCGGGGCAAGGGGATTTAGAGACATCGAATGTAAATTAAAATGTTTTATAGGTGTAAAAATACCGGCCGACTACGAGTGATGGTCTATGACTCGAGGAAGAAGTAAGGGAATTTTGGGAATTTTACGGGCTCGGGATGGGTAGCGGCTGACGGTGGGCTTTCTTGGCCCAAATCGGTAAAAGCTAGAATCGGCTTCTGGACCAGTTCCAGAATTGGGCTGGTCTGGCCCAATAGTTGGAACTGTTCGGTGTTTATAGCTTCTTTGGCGTGGCGATCTTGTGGGTCCAGCGGGTAGTGGGCCCGCTGGAGGATTTTGGGTACGGGAGATGTCCGAAAAATTCCGAATAATATACGGGGATATTTGGTCATCCAAAAAATTATATGACTTAGGTTCGGGAGTATGAACTTTCGTAAATGGGAATTGAGTTTCATCAAAAATGACATGGCGATTGATTATGATTTTCTTGGAGGATAAATCAAAACACTTATAACCACGATGATTTGATGGATAACCCAAAAACACACACGGGGTAGACCGAGCCTGAAGTTTGTTAATTGTGGTGGATGGGAATAACGGATAACACAAGCACCCAAAAATCCGAAGGTGAGAATAAGAAGGGTTCTTATTATATAGGACTTTGAGGGGGGATGAGTATGTCAGACCTTTAGACGGAATTATGTTCAGCAGGTAAGTGGCCATTTGTAGAGCATGATGCCAAAAATATGGAGGTATGGAGGCATGTATTAGGAGAGTTCGGACAATGTTATTTATGGAACGAATTTTGCGGCTTTCCCATTTTGTGAAGATGTATGAGGACATGAAAAACGAAAATTTATCCCATGAGTAGCACAAAAATCTCGAAACTCCCTATTGTCATACTCTTTCCCATTATCACATTGAATATTTTTTATTTCTCTTTCGAATTGAGTACGAATGAACGCTCTAAATTTTATGAAGAAGGAAAACACTTGTGATTTATTCGCAATTGGAAACGTCCACAAAAATCTAGAATAATCATCTAAAAAGAGAACATAATATCGATGACCCATTGAACTAAGAACAGGAGATGTCCATAAGTCGCTATGAATAATGTCAAATGGCATAGAAGTATGGGAATTGGAGTCTACAAATGGCAACTTAACAATTTTTTCTAATGAACAAGACTGACAAATTGGAGTACGACTTGTACCCTTACAAGAAATAAAGCTATTTTTATCTAAAGCTGATAAAATAGAAGATCCCGGATGACCCAGACGAGCATGTCACATGGAAGGAGAGATGGCTGCAAAAGCTGATGGCAAGACTGGACTCGATGGACTGAAACCGGGCATGATAGGATACAGATCCCCCCTACTATCACACCTCATGAGATGACTCCCCGTCTTGAAATCCTTCACAGAGAAACCGAAAGGATCAAATTCAACAGAAACAGAATTGTCATTTGTGAATTTTCGGACAGACACTAAATTTTTAATCAATTTAGGAGCATGTAAAGTATTTTCAAGAGGAGTGGTGGATTATGAGGAGATAATGTTTCGACCATACCTAGAATTGGAATAGAACTGTCATTACCAACAATTATCCCAGGGTGCTCAAATTGGAATAAGATGAGAGAGTACGATTCGGAAGTCATGTGAGTAGTGGCCGGTGTCCATGTACCAATTTGGGTCGGTTGGGACAATCCCAACGTGTGCATCGCGCCTCGATATCGATCCGAGTGAGGCTCGCCGCATGATGGGCTTGCGGAGGCGGGGCCCAGGGACGCCATTCCGTGATCTTCTTTGGGCCGTAGAGTCTTTGGATACATTCTTTGTTGGGCCATCGGCGATGGGCCGCCAACGCTGGCGTTGGGCCTGGGCTGTTGGCGATCCAGCGGCCGCTGAAGCGTGGATGGAAGGTGCGGGTTCCACTGCCAATGGCCCCACTGCTGGGCCCACGGTGGTGGTGGCCCACTGTACCCTGAATGGGACCCACCGCCTGCTTGTTGCTCACCGGAACCGCCACCAGAACCACCTCGTTTGCCCCCGCGGTTTTTGTTATTTTTGCGATTATTCTTGCCGCTACCATTATTATGGTTTTGGCCCGAATTATTAACAAAATCCGAAGAACTAGGAGAGGATGCCACCATGACAACTGGGCTTGCTCCGGTAGCCGCCTTTTTAGCCAAACCGGCTTCTTCCAACGTCAGCATGGAGCGGGCTTGATGAAAGTCGGGAAGAGGGTTGCTTTGGCGAAGGAGAGTTCCAACACCATTATAGGCCTCCGAAAGCCCGGCAATCAACTGTAGAACTAGACGATTATTTGTTACTGGTGCGCCAACATTACGGAGTTGATCCGTCAATTCCTTTAGTTTCTTGCAATATGCAGAAACGTTCGGAAATACGTCCATTCGAACGAGAGAGAATTCATGCTCGAGTGTGACGATACGGGAATGTTGGTTGTCTTGGAATATGTCACACAATCTCTTCCATGCAGCCATAGCCGTGGTATCGGGCTCCATAATCGTCTGTAGAAGGTCCACTGAAATAGTGGCGTATATCCACCGAAGAACGGTACCATCAAGTGTAATCCATACCTCAGGATCCTCCGCAGGAAGGGGTCTAGCGGGAGGAATTATGTGATGAAGAACTTGATAAGAGATAGCGTGAATTTTAAACAACTCCGCCCACGTTGCATATTGAACGTTTTCCATCTCAAGGACAATAGGGACACTGAGCTTGATATTGGAAACCGTGAGGGCAGGGTGAAAATTGTTCTTAGACATATTTGAAAGAACAAGGAAGGAGGTTAAATTTAAGAGAGGTTTTTGAGAGCGGAAGACAATTTTTAGAGAGAAAACCCGAGGGGGGGGGGGGGTTCTCGGCCACAAGAAAAGTTGAGAGAAAACTTTTGTGTAGACCTAGTCTCTTGATACCATGAAAGAAATAATCCCCTTAATTATTTTCATTAATTGAAAGGCTATATATACAAGTTACATATTACTTCTAAATCCTTCTTCTACCATAATTCTAACTATACAATATGATAAGTGTATATCCTATTCTAAGTAATAAATATACTACAATATACACTTAATATACTTTCCTTAATATACAAGGTTTGGCCACTGATTTTCTGTCCTAAATTCGTCCATGGGCTGGACGTGTTGGGCCACGAAGGAGAGGCCCAAGCTATTTGGGCTACCTTCTTTGCCTTATTCACGAGTTGGGCCACTGCTGAGAGGTCCAACTGCTGCCTCTGGATTGCCCTTCTGTTTGCTGCTTTCTTCAGCAATATACATGTGATATATATTCAGTGTATATCACATGTATATTGCTCTGTTTAACATTTATCCTTATAAGTTTGTTACATAAAATTATAATTTTGTTATATAAAATTAGAAAAGATGGATGTTTATATAGGATATGATTCTAAAAGTTTGAATGTCATGCTTCAAGGATAAATAGAAAAATAACATAACTGGATTTTTTTACCCAGATAGTCATGTATTATAAGGGATTGGAAAAAGCTCAAATATGCCACTGAACTTAACGAAACGGTTCACATGTGTCATTCATAAAAAAAGGTGAGAGGGGTGGGGATGGTAAGTAACGGAAAGATTAGAAAATGCCACGTGGCAAAATTTGATAGTAATACAGCTCCATTAATGATTAGTGGCATGAATTAACCAAATATGTCATGGAGGTAACATTTTTATGACCAACTATTAATTAGTGGCATGAATAGATCATTTATGATAATTGATATCATATTTAAGCTTATTTCCTATAAATTAAATAGAATTAATTTTATCATAAATTGCGTATTGCATTCCCGTGTGACTATATTGTGAGTGTTAAAGGAAGTAACTTTGCAGTAAAACTATGAGAATGCCTCTGATTTTATTTAATTTATAAATTTAGTTTCTGAAATAGTTACTTTTTTGAATTATAACCTCAATAGTTTAAAACTTTTGAGTTTATTTGAAATATGCTTCCCTCTGACTGAGGTTTGCTTTTATGATATTGACAATCTGATTTAAAGAAATTGGTACTTTTTTTTTATATTTTTTGTAAAACTGGTTTTTTCCACAGAAAATTCCCACAGCTTTTGTAGATTACAAGAATGGAAAGTTACCTAGGAAGGTTTATCTTAGGGATAGGTTCGACAATATGTGGCCTATAAGAGTGGCCAAAACAGGAAGAGTTTTTTATTTCGAATATGGATGGGAGAAATTCATCGAGGATAATACACTAGAGATTGGAGACTTCTTGGTTTTTGATTATGATGGAAATGTGGTGTTTGACTTCAAATTATTTGGAAAAAATGGATGTGAAAAGAAAGGAGCGGGAGGTCTAAAATTGGATGTGAAGGAGCATGAGGAGGAAGAAATGATCGTTGAACATCAAAAGCGTGAAGATCCAAAAGGGAAGTGGCCCAGTGATAGCAATAATAGTTCTTCTGATGATAGTGATGAAGATGATGAGGACTACATGGTAGAAGAAGAAGAAGAAGAAACTGAGGTGGAAGAAGAACATGAAAGGGAAACAATAATGTGCAAGGAAAATGAGCCACGTTCAAAAGGCAGACGCTTGAAAAAAAAAAGAGATGACGATGAAGAAATTGAGGAGGAAGAGACTGAAAATGCCCGACATTCAAAGCACAGACAGGTGGAAGAGGAGGAAGAAGAAGAGAATGAAAGGGTAGGCATATTGAAGAAAAAGGCGTCACGTCCAAAAGGTAGACACAAATTAATAGGCATGCATATCTACTCCTCTGTTTCATTTTACATGCAATTAATTTCTTTTCTTTTTAGTATGTTACTGCAAATTAAATCTGTCAGCTTTTTTATTTATGGACATGATCTAGTAATTATAGAAATGTTTTCATGTAAGACCACAAGTTCTAAAGAGTTTAAAAAAGATTCCGTTGTTTTGTTCGTTGACAAAACAAGCATACATGTACTTTTTGTTGATTTTTGGAATTGCAGAGAAGAATAAAGTTAAACCTCATTTTCCTAACACTTCTAATGTGCAAAAAAAAGTCTTCTTTCTTTTCTAAAATTCATGTTCAATAAAATACTCCCATGTAAAATGAAGGGAGTATCTCTGAGTTTCCATGAGATTTCTGATTGTGGGGTGACCAGTTAACATTATTGATTTAGCTGGAGGCAAGAAAGTCACTACTCGCAAGGTGGGGGATTTCCATGACTATTCCGGTAAAGATATATTCGAAAGTGGACGTGCAACTAAGCCCAAAAATCCTCACTTTGTAACGAAAATACGATCAAAAAGGAGTGACCAACTGGTAAGTGAAAGTCTTATATAGCTTATTTTATAGTTAGAATTCTCATTTAACAAGTCTCTTTTCCTAATTGCAGTATGTTCCGTGTGATGTGGTGAGAAACTACAAGCTTGAACTCCCTCCAAGCATGACCATTCGCGACTCTACTGGAAGAAAATTGGAGACAAAATGCAAGAAGTGGAAGGATGGAAGAATATGGCTAGTTGGCGGATGGCGCAATTTATGTAAATGGAACCTTGTGGGGAAAGATGACAACTGCATTTGCGAATTTGTGAAAGGAGAAGGCAACGAAGGCCTTTACTTGCAAGTTCAAGTTCTCTATGAAGGAGCAGGTTCCCATCCCAATAAGAAATAACTTGCTGCTATTTAACATAGCGTTTTAAATTTTTGTGGCCTTAAATGCTATTATAAGTGGACAAATTTTGATGACTAATGTTATTGCTTGTTGACGGAAATTGAAGACTGTTCTAATTTGTATTAATGC
This sequence comes from Anisodus acutangulus, assembly GCA_029783415.1. Lineage (NCBI taxonomy): Eukaryota > Viridiplantae > Streptophyta > Magnoliopsida > Solanales > Solanaceae > Anisodus > Anisodus acutangulus. The sequence continues at coordinate 40,581,289 of CM056510.1, read as the reverse complement.
TCTGCTATATTAAGCCAATAGACTGGCGTTAAGACTTAACTAGTTTGTTAAGTACTGTTGTTTAATGTACCATAAGTTTTTAAGACTTGTCTAGTTTATTTTGATAGCTCTGGCAATTAAGCCAATTCATTGGCGTTAATCTGGTTTATTTACATTTGAATGTTCAACCGTTATCTGGTCTACTTCTGTTTTAAATGCTCAGGTGAGCAAAGTTTGATTTAAAAGCTTATATATCATTTGTGAGTCGTTTATAGTCATCGCATTGTTCTTCAATTCTTTTGAAATATCTTCATAACATTCTTGCTCTGAAATTTTAATTTAAACCCTCTGTACAATTTTATTTTACTAGTATCTGGGCACGCGCTTTACGCGTGTATCCCATGCACAAATATTTGTAAGGACTATGTTTTAGTTATGAAAATGATTAATGTTGATCCTATTCAACTAATAGGTCATTAAAAAAAGGATCTAATCCCACAAAAGGCCTCAAATGTCTTTTTGTAATTTTCTTCTTTGATTTCAGATTCTAACTTTTGAATTTGCCTCAAATTATTGAAATTACTCGCTTGATACACAAAATATTGAACATGATAACAAAGAGCAACGACCGTAAAATGCCAAAATAATTCAATAGAGTCGAATATGACCATGGAGGGAACATAACCAATATATACGATCGAGCTTGTTAAGATGGTAATCTTATTCCTCATAGAAATTTTATAAAAAGTAACAAAGGAAAATGAATATACCTAATCAATCAGCTACTTTTCTTTATTGTTTCATCTAAAGGCGAGGGTTATACAATTATTGTTTTATTAGTCCATTAAAAATTTTGCTCCGCACGATTTTAAAATAAGTCTACATATATCAATTAAAAATAAATTTTTACAAAGATGAACAACCCTTATTTACTAAAGCTAACGGCTCTTTGGCAATCAAGACCAATAACGGAAAAGTTAAAACTCATAGCGACTCTCGATAGTTCCTTTTCTTTTTGGCAATAACTACAGTATTTTACTTACAAATTCGGTAAGAAAAAAAGTCAAGAAATGTTAAAAACAAAATTCCTAAAACCTTATTGCATTCATGGTTACACTTGTATGAAATGTCAATATCCTTTTTAGATATATAAGAAGAATCAAGAAGAGATTGGGAAAATGAACACTTCTATTTGAAATTTTAGCTTTTTCTCTTCTTTGATGATGTAAAAATGTGGGAGTCTCCTCAGTAAATTTGCTTATGGCGAGATTAAGCAGCTGCTTCCTCTGTCTTATATTTGTAATACACCTACAAAAAAAAGCACAAGATTACCATTTCAAATGAAACAAACAGAGAAGGATCTACACTATTAAGGATACACCAAAAAATAGAATCATTCATAAAATTTACTTACAACAATAAAATTACACTGAATAAAGTATAAATGTATATATATAGTAATGTTGATGTACCCTTCGAATTTCATATACCAGAGGATATAAGTCTATTTATAGTGGTGTATCCCTTCAAATACCATATTTTAACTCTTAAAAGTCTTTTTAGTTTTCATGCACCCCTTCAAATTCGGTAGTTATGCCACGAAGTCTTTTAAGTTTACAAATTAATTGACAGAATATGTTCTTTTCGAATTAATGAATGAACATGTTCAACCGTTACTGCCAAAAAAAATTCAGCTTACGTTAAATCTAGCAGGTGAAATGACTTAGCTTGTTATAATCTTTTTGCCAATTAACAGGTTATTATAGTCATTATTACTATTTAATAGGATTCCAATTTAATAGGTTAACTTAAGTTTGGTTGATCTTACTCATGAATTACATCTTTTTACAATGGGACATGCTCTTGTAGTCATAGAAATGTTTAAGATTACAGGTTCCAAGGGGCTAAAAAAAAGTTTGGTTCTCTGACAAAATGAGCCTAAGGGTACTATTTGTTAGTTCTTGGAATTGCAGAGAAGAATAAAGTTAAATCTCATTTTCCTTACACTTCTGATATGTGTTAAAAGGAACTTCTTTCTTTATTAAAGTCCATGTTCAACAAAATACCACCATGTATAATCAAACGGATGGATTTTCTCTGAGTTTCCATGAGTTCTGTTTGTGAACCTGACCAGTTAACTTTCTTAATTTAGTTGGATGCAGAAGTGACACTATTCGCATGACCTATTTGGTATAGATATATTCAGTGACCTATTTGGTATAGATATATTCAGAAATGGACGCACAATTCAGCCTAAAAATTCTTACTTTGTAGAGAAAATACGAGCAGAAAGGAAAGGCCAACTCCTGGTAATTAAAAGCCTTATATAACTATTCTAGTGAATGATTTTATAGTTAGAATTCTCATTTAACAAGTCTCTTTTCCTAATTGCAGTATGTTCCGTTTGATGTGGTGAGAGTCTACAAGCTTAAACTCCCTCCAAGCATGACCATTCCCTCCAAGCTTAAATCCTTAAGAGTAAATTCTGTTATGTGTTAATTTGAATAGATCAACAAGTCTTATAAAAAACTATCAAGAGAGATTGACACTTTCATTTATTTCTTTCAATTTACACTCTGCTCCTCATATGTTGCCGTGCATGTTTGATTCTATTTTCTTGGTTTAAGTATGTGCACATATTTTTATTGATGTGTGAAAGTGAAACTTGAACTCAAGTTGACGTATTTTTCACGTGCAACCTAATTGTTTCTCACATTAAACATGTGGAAATATATTATTTGTTATACAATATTGAAATGTATGAGCCTTTTTATAAAATATAAAAAGAGGTAAGAAAATATAAACTACTGAAATTTTTTAAGGTCTACATGCCCTTCTATTTCTTGTCCTTGCTTATCCTGAATGGACAAGTAACATTGAATTTGGAATATAAAGACTAAATATCAACTTTTCTAATTTTTTTCTTGTATAAAATATCCACCAACATTTGTGAAGTCCCGCCCTTCCCCGGACCCCGCGCATAGGGAGTGCTTAGTGCATCGGACTACCCTTTATATAATAAAAGCAGAAAAAACAACACTATTAAAAGGGTCTTGTGACAAGTATTGGAGCACGAAACTACGCGAGGATGAAAGTGAAATGTTCTTCCATGGCGTCTGGAAGAAGTTTCTAAGGGAGCAAAACATTTGGATAGGGGTGTTTCTATTTTTTCATTATTATGGAAGGATGACTTTTCGTGTACTCATTTTCGATAAGGATGGATTGGGGAGATGATTGGTATAAAGTTCTAGTGGAGCGAATATTATTTTCTGACCATTAAAGGTGTAACGTCCCATAGCAAATAAAAAGAATATATATATATTTAATTTAAGGGAATGCTGCACGTTTAATTTTCTTAAAAATCTCAATCAAATCCCCCCCTCCCTCCTCCCTTCTTGTTACACCAATCCTAATTACTTCCAAACCCCTCATCCCTTAAGACTCCTAACCAAAGTCTATCAACTCCTTTTCCCACTCCCTCACAAACACACACACAACACAACATGTTTATAGGCACACGTTATATGCATATTTTCTGGAGAGAAGAGAACGGAGAAAAAAAAAGGGGAGAGAATCAGAATTTTCAGAGAAACCAATATTAACTTTAGCAATTAAGGAGTTCCGAAAAGGTTTGGTTGGAGTTTGAAAGTTCATTAGCGGTTACGAAGTAATAAAGGTGAGTTCTCTCACTCAAAAATTCTCAGTATAATCCCTTGTTTTGAGTTACAATACATGTTAGAATATAATCCAATGTTGAAAGAATGAGCGTGAATTTATTGCTAATAGATTATCTAGTAATTAGTTCGGGTCATGAAATTACAAACTGTTTTTCACTGAGTTATCCCTGTTAGAATTGGACAAAATTTTATGGGCTTATACGACTCTCTTTATCGGTTAGATTGAGTCCAAGAGAGACTAAAACCGACATACGGTTTGAAAGTTATCGCAGTTTAAAGTTTCTGCCTCGGATCAATTGAAATCCAGAAGGCAGAACGTATAATGAAAAAACTGTACAAATGGGTAAAGAATCCGAAACGCTGTGCTGAATAAAAGTTATATATTTCTCTGTTCTCGACAGTTTGAGACTTTACGGGGATTAATCCGACTTACGGATAAAACGTTATGACTATTTTAAGATTGGGTCCCTTTTTATAAAAAATCCGGCGAGACAGTTTTCATAGGGTTGTTTCTTTCGTGAATTTGTACTAATTTCACTAAGTATCTTCAGAGGAAACCTGGGATAGTGATAGGTCCTCGTGTTACCTTCGACCCGGTGTGAGAAATACCTTATTAAGAGTTACGGTTTGAGAGTTATAATCCTTACAAGTGGGGAGGGCGAAAAGTTGAAAGAGGGGAATATTATCTGAATCTTCTGAAAATATGACTATATATATATATTTATGAGTGTGTATAAGTTTAGCCATACAGTCGAGATGATAGAAATCTTGATAATGTAAATAGTTTTGCTATCACCTACGGGGCTATAGCATTGCACATTTCTTGCCTTCGGGGCTATTCAAATACACTTGTCTTCGGGGCTATTCAAATACACTTGCCTTCGGGCTATTCAAATACACTTGTCTTCGGGGCTATAATTGAAATGCATTGGATCGGGTTGCACGCACTGCAACAAATATATAATATGTTATATGGGATGAAGCAGGTGTACTGGTTAACTAAGTATTCCCTAGGACGATTTGGGAGGAGATTTGGTGTGTGAATATTTATTGGCTTGTACTCTGAAAGTATTGAAATATGTTGTCATGACATGCTTATTATGTTCATAATATGATTGTACTTAGAATATTGTGAGGTTACTTTGAATTGTACGGCGAGGTTCTCACTCAGCCCCGGATGGTAGGGCTGACTCTTTTATCTAACATGTTTCAGGAAAGCGTGATAAGGGGAAAGCTCCGCAACAGGGCTAGCGATCGTCCCGCAGCCTCACAGTTCCACCAATCAATTTCTCCGGATTTGGTGATGGTATTTCTTGATTAAGTAGGTTGAAGAATTAGGTTTCGTTATCTCGGGGAATGCCCCACATGAGACTGTTTTCTTTTAAGATTTGAATGTTTTTATCTTGTATTTGAACTTCCATCGAGTCTAGAAAATTGGTGGATGCACGAGTATGGACTCGTGCTTTCATTAAAGAAGTACATGTTTCTACTATTTTCGCACATAGATACATGTTTAATTTAGAAAAAAAATAAGTTAATGGTTCACCTGAAAGAGATAGTTGCCCAGGTGCCATCACACCCTAAGGGAATACTTAAGAAAAGTCGGGGCGTGACAAAAGGTTAAGGAAGTTAAATGAAATTTATATGCAAAATTATATTAATTTATCATGGTGAAATGACGAATAGAGGTGAGAACCTCTAGGTTTAGCAGTTATTAAAGAGCTACATGAAGAAGCTTTTTATGTTTTATTGAATTGATATGAGCATTGAGTTTGGATAATTTTATTTTTATATTCAACATTTACAAATTACAATCTACAAATCCTTTTCATAATTTCATATTGTTAGAGAGAAGGCTTTGTTAATTTATTTAGATCAGATAACTTGTTCTCTCGTGCTTATGAATTACACATGTACAAATACCTTTGACGACGGGTGGTAACTTTACCCCAATTAAATCATTACGAGTTAACTCTTATTAATATTAGTTTTAGATCTGCAAGTCTTATCGAGAGTAAGCACTTTCATTTATTATACTTTTAGATCTATAAATCTTATTCATAAATTTTAATTATTAAAGAATAAATACTTTAATTTTTTATTTTAAATTCAAACAACGTGCTCCACACATGCAAATATCTATGGTTGATGGGTGGAGGGAAACTTGAACATACACTTAAATAATTAAGAGTCAACTCGTTTTACTATTATTTTAGATCTATCAATCTTATCAAATACTATATAGAGAGCAAATACTTATTCTAACTTTCATTTAACTTTTTTCACATACAATCATATTCGTAAATTTAAATTGTTAGAGACCAAACATTTTCATTCGTTTAATTTAGATCTAGACAACGTGCTTCACACGTGCTTGTTTTGATCTTATGTACGCACACATGTGTTAATATCTATGTGAAAGAAATAATCTCTTGATTATTTTCATTAATGAAAGATAATATATACAACATACAATTTCCTTAATAGGAAAATCTTATTCTTATTCTAATCTCAAAACCCTATTCTAGTAATACAAGAATTCTACAACTATGGTAAGTGTACAATACTAATTAATACAATTATTTTACACTAAATTAAATCAGCAAATCAGCCCACAAACCGTGATATACTTTTTCTGGTAAGTGGTATATCACGGGTATATACACCTTATTTGTCACACCCCCGCAGTCATAGCGGGCGGTCTTCGTACGCTAAGACTGTCCCTAAAATCTTCAAAAAGGACAGAGGGAAGACCTTTTGTAAAGATGTCTGCAATTTGATATCTGGAAGGGACATGACAGACGCGTACTTGTCCATGAGCTACCTTTTCGCGAACAAAATGAATATTCATCTCGATGTGTTTAGTCCGCTGGTGTTGAACAGGATTACCAGAAAGGTAGATGACACTCACATTATCACAATAAACCAATGTAGCTTTCTGAATAGGACAATGAAGCTCTAAAAGAAGATTATGTAACCAACATGATTCAGAAACCACATTGGCTACCCCTCGATACTCGGCCTCTGCACTAGAGCGGGACAAAGTCGACTGACGCTTTGCAGAACATACAATTGCCAGACGTAGAGCGTCTGGTGTCTGGACAGCCATCCCAATCAACATTTGTATACGAGACAAGTGTAGACGTTGATGTCGGATATAAATGTAAGCCAAACTCAAGTGTCCCCTGGATGTACCGAATGATGCGTTTGAGTGCATTCATGTGCTCAACCATGGGATCATGCATAAACAAACACACATGTTGTACTGCATACGTAATATCAGGTCTCGTGAAAGTAAGATACCGAAGAGCCCCTGCAAGACTGCGATAGCGGGTCGGATCCTCATAAGGTGAGCCAACCGCAACACCCAACTTGGGCTTAGTATCGACGGGAGTGGAAGTAGACTTGCACGATGACATGCCAGCACGCTCAATAATCTCAGTTGCATACTTGCGTTGAGATAAGATCATAAGAACAACTCACCTGCATGACGAGAAACGGCAATCCTCAAAAAGTAACTTAAGGGCTCCAAGTCTTTCATAGCAAACTCAGAACTGAGCATTGTCATGATAGACTGTCGTAATACATCAGAAGAGGCAGTCAAGATAATATCATCCAGCTAAATTAATAAAATGCAGATACAATGGGAGAAATATGTAGGGCGTGGAAGGTATGATCGTCGCAAAAGAGGACAACCGAGGGCTTCAGAGGCGAGCAGGGCCGCAAAATGTTCACGCCAGAAAATCCTTAGGCCTTTGTACCTATATATTAAACTGAATGTGTCATCTTTTTCCTCTGTAAACTGCTTTGTATCTCATTCATACTCACGCATATTAACCTTGCATTCTTCTTGACACATATTTCACAACTCGTCATAATCTGCAGAATATACCAGCTGACTTTGTCCGAGAGTATATGCCAAAGACTTTAGCTTAACCAATAAAAATCAAGGTTAATTGTTAATTGTTCTTAGTGATCAAGTGTATAAGTTGACACTTTTGTTTGAAGCCTGGACTAAAATGTAGCCCTGCTGCAATGTAATAAGTTTATTTAAATAGGCAAAGAAGATGGTTCTCAGCTTTAGGCACTTGCTATCTGTAGCAACTACAATATTTCTCTCTTTGATTCAACATATAATGTAAACAATAGAACACTATCCTCGGGACACAATCTACGTCCAGCACATTAGTCCACGAAAAAGTAAAAGAGATGAACAAATTATTTTGCTTCATTATTCTGTGATCATCAATTTAGCAAAGTTGGCATCAGTAATCCATCTTATGTGATTGAACGTTTAAGTTATTGTATATATTTCTCTTAATTGTGAGATTCCATTACAAAATTTACCAATAAAAAATTCTTGGTGAAGTAGCAGCAAGCCCAAGGATATGGTGAATTTCACAAAATAATAAGCAAAATACTTGTAAAAGATTTTAGAATTGGTTGCCAATAGTTGGAGAGGGAAGCGTGAACTTTTTTTCCGCAGAAGAAGACAGGAAGCGTGAAATGTACAAGAAGACGAGGAAGCGTGAAAGACCGCTGAAATAAAGCTGTATATTTTAAGAGACTGAATTGTGTTACTTTGAGACTGATCTGACTCATTAAGAGCTTTTAAAATGGGAAAACAAATATACTCCATGGGCTGAATCCGAATGATCAAGATGATCTGAATAATTACGATTTTTTTTCTGCAGGGAGTGCCCTTCATATGTACTGGTCTTTAATTGTTTGTCCCTACTTCTCATTAAATGAAAATTTATGGGCTAAAGTATCATTAATTCGCTGGTTTACTAAATCAGAGATTATGCGTTAGAACCCTAGGAGAGTTTAAAAAAAATCGCAAGACAAGATTTCATGGAAACTATGTCTATTCAGCTTAATTTGCATAGAAACTATGTCGTTTCTATGCAACTTTGGCCGAACAGGCATAGTTTCTATGAAATTTTGTCTTGTGGTTTTTTTTAAAAAAAAAAATTGACTGCTGGGGTTCGAACCCAAAATTCCAAATTTTTTTCGATGTCAAAGGTATTTTCGATCACTTTTTTATTACTTAGAGTACTGAAGAATAAAAATTAAAGACCAGCGATTTGAGGGGCAAAAATTAAAGACCACCCCAAAATATTGACATTTCTGCGAATTACCTATTAAAAGTCAGACCTCCATTAAGTGCAAACAATTGAGGCCACGACATTATAATAACCCAAATTACAGTAGCATTAGTTTCTTTTTTCTTGCAAGCAAAAAATCAATATTTACTCCAAATTTTATAGTTTTACTTTATTTTGCTTTTTTATCAACAAGAATGTTGATAAATTGTATGCATACAAGTGGAATAGATCGTCGGCTTCAGAGGTATGTTTTCCTTCATTACAGACTCGCTTTTTATGTATTTAATTTCTTGTTTGAGTTAGTTTAATGTTTCTTAAAGAGTGTCCTTTTATGTGCTGCTCTTTTCGTTAATTAAAATCTTTTTATTACAAATTTGTTCTTATATTATGTTAGTTCTTGTGTTGTTTTCTGTTGAATGTGTTTTTAATATGTGATCCTGAAATGAAAAGTTTTAGGGTTAAATTTAGGGTTTGCTTTTGGTTTCTATTTTTGCGGGTCTAGGATTTATTTGTGGTCCCAATTTTAATGTGGTATTGGTGATTCAAGGATGGTATTGTGATTCTAGCGTTTAGGCTTTGTTCCCCTTTTTAGAGATTCTTTAGGGTTTGGGCTCATTTATGTTAAACAAAGGCTAAGAATGTTGGGGATGGGATATGTTAAATAATTTTTTGTATTAAAACTAGTTTACTTCTGTTCTTTTATACTTTGTCCTGATTTTTTTATTCTTTAGTGTGTGCTTTTTGTTGGAAAAGGACATAATTATTCATCCGGGTGAAACTATTGACACTCAATGACCCAAAAATCTTCAAAGTCATTTTTCGCTTTTTCAAAATAATTTCATTTTGTAGCTATTTTTTAACTAATTCCAGCATATGTATAGAAACTGTATAATTGTTGTATAGAATATGTATCACTACTGTATGTAAAGAAAATGTATCATACTTATAGAAAACGTATAAAAATGGTATCACTATGTGTATAATATATATATATATATAAAAATGTAGCATACGTATAGAAAGCGTATAAAAACGGTATCACTATGTGTATAGAATATGTATCAATCTACTATGTGTATAGAAAATGATATCATTGTTGTCTAATTTTTATATAATAAATGTATAATCAACATATACTCATTAACAATACACATATTATATAATTATTATAAACATAATATACATGTTTTGGAGATATTTCTTAAAGGCAACGGTCAGAGACCCAACCTTCACATATTAGCCTAAGTGTATGTGTATAGAATATGTATTCCAACGGTCTTCGTGTCAGCGGGGCCTTCAAGCATAAGAGAAGAATTGGCAAGTCAAGTAGTACGCTTGGTTCACCAGGTTCTACCACTGCAGAGCTCAATCATGCTAGTTAGGCTATATGCTTCACACATTAATGTGAGTGTTTTTCGGGGAATCTTATTTTCATGGGCTAATTTATTGGGGTAAGCGGTGTCAATGAACGGATCAAAATGCAGTGAGTTAATAAATGAACGGGCTATGGACGGATCTTATTTTCATGGGCTAATTGTATCACCCCTGAGTGGGGGTGAGAAGCTCCTTCAAGTGAATGGTTAAAAAACCTCAATTCTCATACAGCAAAACATGTACATACTCTGGTATCATCTAAAAGAAAGAAATCTAGACGTCTTTTTTTTCTCATTTAGTTATTTATTTATTTCATCATGCTTCATTTTGTTTTACGGGACATTTTCACCGTAGAATTTTGAAATTTTAAGTATGACTAATCTTTGACAAAAATATCTTTAGAAAGTATTTCTTTGCATTAATTACTTCAATAAGTAACTACATCAGTCATAATAACTCTGATTATGGTAGCATTACTTTCTTTTTCTTGCGAGCATAAAAATCAATATTTACTTCAAATTTTATAGTTTTACTTCATTTTGCTTTTTTATCAATAAGAATAACCAAATTATCCTTTTATTTCTTTAATTCTTTACAAGAGCATTTCCTTAACAACTATGGTACTGATTAAGGTGTCAATGGTACGATTCGGCCGGTTAATTTATAATAATTATATTATACCTGTTTTTGGGCTGGTCTGTTTTGTATAACCAAAACTAAACTTTTTAAAATCGTCCTGATCATTTCGATTCCTCTGTACGATTCAGTTACTTTTAGGTAATTTATTTGTATATTACTATACATAAAATAATAATAAATTTCAAAGAATACGACAAACAAAACAACTTAATAACCACATAGTAGTCGATCATTCTGCGAGATTATTAAAGAAATATTTTGCTGCGTTTAAGTGGGAGTATCTTAATGTTTTATCCTAAATTTCAATCCTTGAGCAGCTAAGCTTCAGCATACTCTTTTTTGTTTCTTCTAAAAATATCATTAGCATAAAACCTACGAAAAAACTATATAAATTAATGAATCAATTTAATCAAATATAATTCTAGCCAAATATCTAACATAAATCTGCCACTGTATATCATTGTAGGAATAAAATTTCAATCCAAATTATTTATACAGTTGAAAAAAATTGACTATAGGTTTTGATGTTGTCACAATTTAATTCAATTGCATATATTTCTGGATTTTTTTAATTAATATCACAAAATATTAAGGGAGAAGAAAAGGAAGAAGAATATAACTGAAAACTCAATTGAAAACTCACCTTAGTGCAATTGAGGTTTGTACAATTATACTAAAGTTAGGTCAATAATGTATAATTCGTTTGTTTTATAGTAGCAGGGTAGGTTTTGATAGTACTTGGAATCCTCTCCAAGGCCTAAGGTAATTTTTATAATGATTTGTATTTTAAAATTTAACATATAAAAAATATTTTATACATGTATATTTATTCGGTTATGTAACGATTTATTCTGTCGTTACGTGTATTTTGACTATTTTACCCTTATCGACTCGATTTCCGAAGATATCGGATCATTATAGTAGAAGTTGAGATATTAAAACCTTAAATAGTGTAAGTGTTGACTAATAGTTGACTTTTGTGTAAACAGACTTTTTCATATTTTTGTCGATTCCGTGAGGTCCAGAGAGTCGATTATGACTTGGTGGGATAGTTGGTTCGGTTCCCAAGGCACTCAGGAGCATTTTTTATATTAGGTTGGAAAGTTAGTTTTGGCCATTGGGGGTTGACTCGGTAAAATGGACCTCCGATGAAAATTCTGAGACCAGGAATGAGTCCGTAGCGCGTTTTTACATATGGGTGCATGTTTGGTTTGTGTTGTTTGGCTTCCGAATGATTTTCGAGGGTTGAGTCGAAGTTAGTGAGAAAACATAAAATCTGGTATTGTTGTTCTGGTTTCCTTCTTCGCTATCGCGAGGAGGGAGACGCGATCGCAATCCTTGATAAAGTCAGGCCCTTGCGATCGCGGTTGTGTGTGACGTGATCGCGTGGACACGCGTCTGGGGGGCCGAGTCGCGGTGCTTCGAGGTCGCGTGGTGTCTTTCGCGATCGTGAAACGTATTTCTGGATCGGGTCAAATTAACCCTTCACGATCGCGAGTGGGGTCTCGCAAACGCGAAGGAGGAACTGTAGCTGCGGGAATAAAAAGCCCTAACATATTTTTAGATCCCATTTTCCATCCCCAAAGTTCTTAGCTCGATTTTGAGGAGATTCAAGGTGTTTCTTCAAGGTTCTTCCCTTAGGTAATTTCTAAACCCTAAAACTAGTTAATTCTATTAATATATTCTTATATTTTAGACTTTAATCCATATTTTGGGGAGAAGGAAAGAGGGTTTGGTTTGTTAAGAATAAGAGGGCTTGAATTGGGGAAATTGGGGGTTGTTAATTTATTGATCAATTTCATGTTTAAATCTTTTGGAGATTTGGGGAGAATTCTAGGGTTTATACTAATTGAGGGGTTTTGACTTGAATAATGTAATTTGCCTATTTTGGCAATTGGGGAGTAGAATTGAACTTCTAAAACATTAGTCTACCAATTTCACCTATAATTACCGCTTTAACCTCGTGTGCCCACTTTCCCTATTTTCCAATAGCTGGTTGGATTCGAGGATCGGTCTAGTGTTATAGGTGTTTTCCGTTTCTGTTCTAACTTAGATTTCTATAATGATTAGACTCCGAGTATTACCGAGACCCGCGGAGAGGCAATGCTCCTTTGTGATCATGTGTGGCTTCTGCTTGGCATCCAGGTAGGTTACGACTTACCTTCTGGTTAGACTTCGATTAGCGAAACACGTGTATAGTTAGATACTATCGAAGAAAACATATACACATTCGGGTACGAAGTTGGGATGAATTTATTAGGTTGGTATTGTTGACTGATTTGTGGGCTTGTCGGCGTATTTGATGTGATTGTGACTTGTATTCATCTCTCTCTTGATATCTCACTCATCATCGAAAATGAAAGAATAATGATAATTGACTTGAAATTGTGAAGTATACTTTATGACGAATGTAATTTAATTTATATTCTGTATGGCATACCTTCTTATTTCATATGATGATCTATTATGGACTGTGATTGGAAATAATGATAAGTGAGGGAGTGTAGCCTTTGAGGTATTTGTCGGAGAGTGTAAAAGAGAGATGAGTGTCTGACGCCCGAGGTCTTTGCTGAGATCATCAGAGTGTCTGATGCCCGAGGTCTGTGTCAGGATCGTGAGAGTGGTACATAGACTTCGCGGGTCCCCCATGGATCATAACTGTTGGGACAATGATATATTCCGCTTGGAGCATATGTGTACGGTGATTACATTGCATACTTATTCATCATATCATTTACAAATATTTCCTAGTTTCTGTACTTGACTCTCTATACTTGGGTTGTATTCTTGGACTGTGATATTACATGTACTTGATTGAGATCATGTCTATTCTTCAGCTTCTTTCTGTATATATGTTAGCTAATTATTGTCGGCCTATGATATCTACCGGTACATAGTGTTTGTACTGATACTACCTTGCAGTATTCTTTTGAGTGCAGAGTACGTGACTGGTTCTACCTCTATCCCTCGAGATTGACCCGAGGTTGCTGCAATGTCTTTTAGGGTGAGCATTGTTGATGGGTTCGCTGCCCGAAGACTCCTTTCTATCCACTTGTCTATTTTGATTCTGAGACAGTATTTGATATTTTGAGACGTGTACTATTCGAATTTGTTTTAGCAGTGACTCTTGTGTTGACTAGACCATTGTTTCCTTGGGAGTTGTACTAGTATTCGTATCTTCCGTACTTTGATAATTATGACATGAGTTAGACTTTACATTATTCCGCTTAATTTACTTTAACTGTTGTTGGATTGCTGTTAAATGGAAGGGCTCTCCTACCGAGATGGAAAATGATAGGTGCCCTCACGACTTAGTGATTTGGGATCGTGACAGGTTTGATTTAATAGTTTTTGGAATTTCTTTACAAAGTAAAAAACCTATCTCATTATTCAGTATGGTTATAAGTTGATCTTTAGAAAAAATGGGTTCATTAAGAAAATCCTCAAAATGAGTTTGGTTAGGTTAGGTCGGTTTGATCAGTTTTTAAAATAGGTTTGATACCCGTCACTGAAAACACGGTATTACTAGATAGCATCAAACTTCTATTACTAGCATCAACTTTTGCATGATACTTTAAAAAATTAGCAAAATTAATGGACGAGTCTTTTTTAGGATAATGGCCAAATTAAGAAGAATGTTGTCATGAATGTAGTCCACCTTAATGAAATTTCAAAAAAAAAAACATTGACTAAAATTGATAAATGTTAATCACAATTTTCTATAATTGCAAAGGATGATATATGCTTGTTATACATGCACCTTGAATTAGTTACATGGACTGAGTTATTAAAATAAACAGAGAAATAATTAATAATGTTCCATATTTTTTGCAATTCTGCAGATTTTAACCAACTGAATTGTTCAATCCCAAATGGGAAAAAAACTCATCACATTTTCTCGATGATTACTATTTCTGCATTTACTACGTAAGAAGAGGAAACAAACAAATGCACAACTTAAGACTCTTGTAATCTTGTCCTATTGTTATATATATAGTTTAGGTTGCGCCGTGAATCCTTCTACTCTCCTAAAATTTAATGACAACAACAAAGAATATGAAAAAGGATTTTTTCAAGGTTTTCCCTCCTAAAAATAGCTAGAGGCTGGTAAGTATACTTTCCCTCTCATGGTATTTGATTTCTTGCAACTTTTTCTTCTTGAATTTTTTGGCCATAGATATGGAAAGGGGAAGTAAAGAGAGGAGAAGGCCTTGGTGAGATTTAGATCTGCAAATGAACACTAGGCTTGCAATTTTAGTATATCACCTCTTACATTTTTCTTCAAGTGTACTTTCCCTCTACCTAGAATCTTCTAGGGAGTGGTAATTATGCATGTGAATCATTTGATAATTTAAAATGTTGTTAGAAAGATGGAGAAGAATGAAGAAGAATGAGGTGTATGATTATTGTAATTTTTTATTAGTTTATTTGTGTGGTGTAGGATTGTTCTTAAGTAGTATAAATACCCCTCCCCGTTTTAGTTTAGAATCAAGAAAAACTAAGAGCTTCTAAGTGAGTGAAGAAGAAAAGTCTTATAAGAGTGAGTTGTAGTGTCTTGTTGTTGAGTGAGAGTGCGCTTGTAATATTTGTTTGAGTTTGAATAAAAGTTATTTGTGAGAGTGTTTCATTTCCAACAAAGTGGTATCAGAGCCAGTTGGAAAGTATACATTGTTGGTCTCGACGATAGGAATCCGACACTGCCAGAATCTCCCCGATCGGAGTTCAGACGCGCCGTCACGCGCCACCGGAAGAGTGCTGCCAGAAAACCGAGTTGACTGGCCGAGTTGACCAAGCCGTAAGCCTGTTGACCAAGCCGCTTGACTGAGCCATCCAAGCGAGTTGACTGAGCCATCAAAGTTGTTGACCGTTGACCAGGTTAGGGTTGACTTTGACCGAAACTGAAAATTTGACCAGGTCCCTCCCAAGGTCTTTCGGCGTTCTGGATTCATCCGCGCAATCGAATTTTGCAAATTCTCATTATATTGAGAGATATGGCAAATGGTATGGTACCATTCCAAGTCCCGACACTCAACAACAACAACTGCGACAATTGGAGTATCAAAATGAAGGCACTTCTTGGATCACAAAATGTGTGGGATATCATAAAGAAAGGCTATAACGAGCCTGCGGATGCTGCTGCTTTTGTTGCTCTTGCACCAAATCAAAAGACAACTTTGAAGGATTCAAGAAAGAGAGACAAGAAGGCTCTCTACCTCATCTACCGAGCATTAGATGATGCTGGCTTTGAAAAGATTTCGAGTGCAAGCTCTGCCAAGGAAGTGTGGGAGAAGCTACAAACCTCTTACAAAGGATCCGAGCAAGTGAAGAAGGTCAGTTTCCAAACATTAAGAGGTGAATTCGAATCCTTACACATGAAAGTATCTGAGTCTATTTCGGATTATTTCTCAAGAGTAGTAGATGTTTCTAATCAATTAAAAAGAAATGGTGAAAAGTTAGAAGATGTGTGAATAATAGAGAAGATACTCTGTTCACTGGATCCCAAATTTGAGCACGTCGTTGTGACGATTGAAGAAACTAAAGACTTGGAAGAAATGACGATCGAACAACTCCAAGGATCATTGCAAGCATACGAAGAGAAGCATAAGAAGAATCTAGGGTTTACTGAGCAACTCCTCAAGCTGCAACTCAAGGATATGCATGACAGCCAAGGCAATGATAGAAACCAACGTGGCCGAGGCAGAGGCAGAGATAGAGACCATGGACGAGGAGGAAGTCGCGGTCGTGGACGAGGTTGAAATTACAACAACAACTATGAGAAAGGAGAAAGCTCAACACGAGGTTGTGGAAGAATCAATCCGAACTCAAGGTATGACAAATCTCAAGTTCGATGCTATAATTGTCAGAAGTTTGGGCATTATGCTTCAGAATGTAGAGCTCCCAACAACAAAATTGAGGAGAAGGCTAACTACATGGAGGAGAAGACAGATAGCAAAGGAACTCTTCTCCTAGCACGAAAGGAAACTGATGGTGGCCAAGCAAATTCCTGGTGATGTAGGTGTCAGCCGAGTATTTGGCAATGGCCCTTGTGGCCATGATTGATTTCGATTAACTGGTAATTATGTGGAGAGTGGTGCCCGGCAGGTAAGGTCCGGGTGCCCGTCATGGCCCTCCGGTTTGGGTCGTGACATGTATTCTTGCATCCTCATAATACTTATTGGCTTTGATAATTTTCCTGATAATCCAAGAAGCTTGATTAGGCTGAATAACCCAAAGAGAGTCCTGTTTCACATAGTATATATGGACCCATTGCACCCGTAACTTGTCCTTCTTGCTCAAGTTCCATAATAATTTACACATTGCAGCTTTGTTCCATATTTGCACATCCAGAAAATTGAGTCCACCTGCTGGCCTTGGACAGCATAGCTTTTTCCATGCTATCAAGGCCTTTTTGCTAGTATCCACACCGGATACCCCCTGACCAGAGAAAGTTTCTACAAAGTGCTTCAATACATTTCACTACCTTTTTTGGTATGACAAATACCTGGGACCAGAACACCTGCACTGAGAATAAAATACTCTTTATTAATTGGGCCCGACCAGCATATGACAAGTATCTTGATGTCCAGCATTGTATTCATCCCATGATCTTCTCAAGGAGTGGTTGAAATTGTATGATTGAGACTCTTTTGGAGCTAAGAGGGACCCCCAGGTATCTGATGGGTAAAGTGCCTTTGGGAAAACCTAGTAATTATGTGATCTCCAGTTGAACATCATTAGGTACTCCTCCATAATAAATTGAACTCTTTTCTACATTTGCTACCAAACTTAAGGCTTTGGAAAACTCCTGAAACAAGTCAAACAACAACTAAACTGAACCAGTGTCCCCCCTATAGAATAAGAGGAGATCATCTGCAAAGCTCAATTGCACCATGTTGAATCTCTCACATCTTGGATGATAATTAAAATTAGAAATATTCTTCAACTGTTTCAGGAGCCTCGTGAGGTACTTCATAGCTAAAACAAACAGGAAAGGAGACAATGGATCCCCCTGTTACTTCCTCTCCAATCACAGACCATGCTTGTTTAAAGAAAAAATGCATTAAACCCTTACACCCCGGGGCCTTAGTATCACTGATATCCTTTAGAGCATTTACTACTTCTTCCCTGGACACTGGCTCAATTAGTAATAATTATTGTGATCTATTCAGTAATGGACTAATTCTCATTATCATAGGCTTTACTGCAGACAGGTGTGCAGCACTAGAACCTAATAATTCTTGATAAAACCCAATCACCTCATCCTCTATATCCTTCTGATTGAACACCATGTCAGCATTGAAAACAATAAGGTTGCTGATCATATTTTGAGCAGATCTGTTTCTCATACTAGCAAAAAATAAGTTGTATTGGCATCCCCAAGTTTAAGTCATTGGACCCTAGATTTTTTCTTGACAATACTCTCTTCCACCTTCAACCATTTCTCCAAATCAAGTTTGATTTGTTTTTCACATTCTATCTTTTCTTGGGACTGCCCTGGGACTCTCATCAAAGCCTGTCGTTGAGTCAGGGCCTGTCTGCACTCCTGTATTCTATCCTCCACTCTACTATACGCTGAGGAGTTCAGTTCCTTCATTGTTGCCTTAACTGTTTTGAGCTTTCTCCATATACCAGCCAAATTATGACTTCTTCCAGTACTATTCCATGCTTCAGCCACTATCTCTAGGATATTGTCATGATATGCTAGGTGGTTCAAAAATTTAAAAGGTTTTTCCCTTTTATCATCTTCAACTGATATGGCTGTGCTAAGGGGAGAGTGATCAGAGCATCCGGGGTCAAGTATAATGGCTTCCATCAGTGGCATGTTCATCATCCAATCATCATTTACTAGAGCCCAATCAATTCTGTTACAAGTGTGTCCATTAGTCCAAGTAAATTCTCTACCACTAGTTCTCAGGACAGCCATGCCTGTATCTTCCAGGAATTCATTAAAATCCCTTGTTTCTGCCTCTTGTACCTGAGATCCAACTGGTCTATCTTCTGCACTTCTTAGAGTATTGTAGTCTCCCATAGCCAACCATGGGCCTTGTTGTTGACTGTGTAAGCTTCTGAGATCAACCCATAACCCCGTTCTTTCTTCTTGAGTATTTAGCCCATAAATAGCAGTAAAAGTAAAGTGGAGTTGCAATGTTCTTATGTTGATCTTTGAGTGCACAAATTGAGCAGATACAGTAAGCACATCACACTCAACATATTGAGGGTGCCATAGTATATATATCCTCCCCCTGCTACTATATGTATAGTTTCCAGCCCAGGACCACCCAGGAGCAATTTTATTCACCAAATATGTTGCATTCTATTCTTTAACTTTATGTTCTATTAAAGCTAAAATTTTGACATTATTTGATCTAATAAACAAACTCACTTCTTTCTGCTTATGAACTTTATTCAACCCTCTTAGATTCCATGAAACCAACCTTATAGTGATTTTCTTGAAAGGTGCTGCCCAATTACAGCTGCATAACTCTGCCCACCTTCAATCCTCACATTCAACTCCTTACTAGTATGATCACTTATTTTCCCATTCAACCCTGGCACTGTATTGGAAGCATCTCCTGTGCTTTGATCACTCACTGGTGCTTGAGTGCCAAAGTTGTTCTTAGCCTATTTCCATTTCTCCCGTTGTTGTTGCACTTCCTCATGACAATGCCACCCTCTGCACTTTGCTCGATTGCTTTAGATGTCCCTGCACCATCTTGTCCCTCGGGCTGTTTTTGCATCTGATTACCTGCTTCTTGGGGGTGCCATTCATTCCTCCATCTTTGGTGCTTTTGTTTAGGTTCGGGGGATTGTTGTTCAGGAGGGTTGTAGTGTTGTGTAGGCTTAGGATCTGGTGGTTTAGTAGCTTGGTTTCTCACAGGGGCTGGATATGTATAACCCACTTGAAGACAGGTAGGTCAGTAGGCTGGAACCCATTCATAGTCTACTCCTTGCTCAAATATTCTCCCATTTGGGTCCTCCACCTTGATAGTACTTGGAAGTTGTTGAGTAATATCCAGTTCCACCAAAACCCTCACAAAGGAAATTCTCTTCACATTAGAAGTACAAGCATCGGCATACAATGGCACTCCCAAACCACTTCCAATTCTACCAAGATCCTGAGTCCCCCAGCAATTTAAGGGAAGGTTCGGGAATTTCACCCATATTGGAATGGTTTGCAGTACTTCCTTGCTCAGATCAAAATCAGCAGCCCAAGGTTTAACAATTATAGGCTTATTATTCAACATGTGAGGACCTGAATATAGTACTTCATCCCTATCATCAAAACTATTGAACTTGACTAAGAAATACCCATCGTTATGATAATAGACCTTAGGTTTACCCACAAAATTCCATTGTGCAGCAATATATCTTTCTACCGCCCCAATTGTTGGTGATTCTCCCACCACATAGAAAATCAAAGCATGTTTCCATTTGATAGTTTCCACTTCAGTTTCCTCCTTACATAATTGAACCACCGGCACCCCATTTTTTATGATAGGAGCTACATAGCTCAGAATCTTACTCTTTGCTGCCAATCGACTACTATTAAAGAAGTTAGCCCATACCTTGTTCCCGGTATTTTCCGGAGGATCCTGACCAATTACCTCAGTCATTGCCTTCGAAGAAGCAACCCCCGTAATTATTGCAGGAGCAATCGCCTCTACTGTTGCCATCAAAGTTGTCGTCACCTGTGTGCTTTCCATCTTCTCCTTGTTCAGAATCTGCACTGTCGACCCCTGCCCTTTGTTCAAAACTTCCACAGATTATCCATTCTTTGCTTTGTTAAAAAAGGCAGAAGTACACAATTCAAAGTAACTTAAGGAAGGGTTACACAACTCCTTGAAGAAGTCTTGACAATGTCAATTGCAGCATTAAATTATGCTTATCACTAGAATGACATTGTGTACATGAAATATTCATCATCCAAATGTTATATGAAAATTAAGAGAAATTCTCGAACCATCCCTATGCTAGACTAACGTTACAACAACAATCGTACATGTTCCCTGTTTCTCCAGGGCCAAGATTTTATCTTGTGCATAGCCTCATCAGTTCGTGCTTTTAGGCACAAAAAATACAAAATGTCCATCAATCACCATTCTCTAAGTTGTGACAGACCTAACACTGATCTGGCTACAACCATGTGAACATATAGGGAAAAACAACCGAAAAAAGATGAATCAAGGAACAATTCTAACATTGGGAGACAACTAAAATCTTTGATTTCAGACATAAATTCCCCACTCTCCCCTGAACTTTTACCTTCATTTGCACTATTGAAACAAGCAAAAAGGGTTGACCAACTGAACATCATCAGTTCCCACTTAAGTGCAGAACATCAATTCAAGAACCAGGAGATACACATATTTTATGTACAAAGGTCTCTTATATAATATTGTCAAAGAAAATGCCACCTTAGACCTCATAGTACTCCATATAGTTTTATTGAGTTCAAAGGGTACACTGTAATAGCTATGAGATAAGAGGCATATAACCATCACAGCAGCCCATGAATTTTGTTATGTGGGATCATTGTTTCACTTACGTACACAAATTAAATTACAATATGCATATAACTTAAGGTGGTGGAGTCGTACTAATCAGTAAGAACTTACAAGTTGACGATTGTCAATGACGGAGGGCTCGATGATCACGTAGAAACTGGCAGACGAGTAGGAGTAGGTGCAGGGTTCCGTCATCACGATGTATGCACTTAACGATTTTCCGATTAAGGGCAATCTCTGATCTTTTTTTCCTCTCTACTCAGAAAAGTGTTATCATTTATTTATGTTGTTGATGAATCTTGGCCTTACACATATTTAACAAGCACGATGAGTTCTAGAAGCATTCAACAAGTAGTTACCACTTAATAAATACTTCAAAGGGAGCTCGAATTCAGTGAAAGCAGAAACGATCGCAATCTAACAAATAGGGAGATCAGAGTGAAGTCGCAAAAGAAAATAGATAATTTAATTTGTTCTTAGGAGCTCATATAATACTCTGCTTTTCAGACATCCTGTTAGTCTCCTTGGGTTGAACCCTTCGGACATCATAAATCATTGTCATCAAACAGAAGATACATTTTTGCTGCTTCCAATTAACAAATAAGCCTGAGAGGTCATATACTTAGCTTTAAAGGAGGAGACATTCTTAAAGTACAAATTGCTATAAATTTTATTTTTAGAAGTAATATAATATAAAGAAAAAAAGAATATAAAAAAATTTGTTACGATTGTGAATTAGCTTATAAAAAAATTCTCAAAGAAGTAACGACTTGGTGAAATTCTTTACATGAACAACTATTTGTTGCTTATGATTATAGAAGACCTATAACTTTATTTTTTAACTTCCATAATCAAAATCCAACTGATATGGTTGTAGATAATGATTGGAAAAAAAATTCAGAACTTATTGTATTTTTAGAGAAATTTTTTCAAGCAACTAAATAATTTTCCGATATATATTATCCTATTATTTCGACTATGTTATTTTATATGGCTCTAATGTTTTTGTTACTTAATAAATATATGAAAAAACCATTTTATAAGACATCTATTAAAACAATATTTATCAAATTAAAAAAAATATTTTTTTCTTATTCCCACTATTTATATTATTGGTGTTATATTAAATCTGACTATTAAAATAGACGGTTGTAAAATACTTATTGAAACTATTTATGATTGTATAGCAGTACTTCCACCTCCAACTCCTAAAAATCCAAATGAACAACCACCTAAGGAACTAACTAAAGAAGAAGTTTTGTCTAGCATACACAATGAATGCAAAAAAGTATATACGCATTACCAACAAGAAAGTACTAGCAACCAACCTGCTTCCATACCATTTTCTTCTTCTTCAAGACAACCTAAAAAAAAGACGTGTTGATTCTGCGGCTAGTAGTGAAAGTCTTAGACATAGAATGTTTAGTGGTAACACTACTAATCAAGTTAGTGAGTTTGATGTTTTTGTTTTGCAGGGTGTTGTACCGTACCAAACAGTTCTCAATGAAGAAGGACGTGAAGACTTGCTGAAATACTGGAGGGAGAATGAGAAGAGATTTCCGACACTATCAAAGATGGCCCGAGATGTGTTGAACATTCAAGTGTCATCAACGGCGTCTGAAAGCGCTTTTTCTGTCGGAAGATTTCAAATAGGAGAGCACAGACACTCATTAGTGGGATACAACTTGGAGACTGCAGTTTTATTCAGAGATTGGATACGAGCGGAGCATAGAAGGTGCGGTCAACTGGAGATCAACGAAGAAGACGACGAAAACTACAACGAAATCTTATCCGACGGAGGTGAAAGCGACGTCGAGTAATTTGACCAACAAATTCCAATTCCAACCGAAGAACCACAAGATATTGTGAAGAAACTAAAAAATGTGTTTATAAATATGTGATTTTTTAATTGCAATTTTACTATGTTATTTGCAACTTTCAACACCACAAAGTTTGTTATTTTGAAATTGTATTACAAAAAAATCATATTACTATTAAATAATATAAGAGGCACAAAAACAGCATTAGCATGTTTTTATTACACTATCTTATTCAATTATTGAGGTGTTTATATATGTTATTTTTTAAAATTAAATGCAAAAAAAAAAATCAAAAAACCCGATCCCGCCCCGGCCCGATAAGACCGGCCCCTTTTCCGACGGGAACGGGACCGAACATCGACAGATCCCGCCAGTCCCGCCCTCACCGGTCCCGTCGGGTCCCGTCCCACCGGGACCCGCCCCGTTGGACACCCCTAGTTGATAGTGATCTAGTTCACAAATTTGGAGGGTATGACCAATCCAACTAGAATAATAAAGAAAGCAGTTGAAAATAGGGTCTGCTATACATGAAGAGATGGAAGAACTTCAGGATCTATACAGAGCAAACTGATGATTTGAATTTTGGATGTGATTGACTTTTAAGTGACCTTGTAATGTAGAAATTCTTTATACAGACTTCATGTATGGAAGTTCTTAAAACCTTATCCAGTGAAGACAATTATATACAATACAAAGTCACTTAAAAATCAATTACATGTCTACAATAGCATGCTAGCATGAAAAGAAAAGTAACAGGCACCCTGCTAGAGCCAATTAAATTGCAACAAACAACAGCACTTAGTCTTCAAAATTTGTCTAACTTATAACAACACTCAAGGCCATAAAAATTAAAAGGCTATGTAAAAAGCAGCAAACTACTTCTAATTGTTCTTGCTGGGACGGGAACTTGCTCCTTCATATAGAACTTGAACTTGCAAATAAAGGCTTTTTTTGCCTTTTCCTCTCACAAATTCACAAATGCAACTGTCATCCTTCCCCACAAGGTTCCATCTGCATAAATTGTGCCATCCTCCATGTAGCCACATCCTACCATCCTTCCAACTCTTGAGTTTTGTTTCAAATTTTCTGCCAACAGGGTCGCGAATGGTCATGCTTGAAGGGAGTTTAAGTTTGTAATCTCTCACCACATCAACTGGAACGTACTGCAATTAGGAAAAGAGACTTGTTGAATGAGAATTCTATAAGGTTGAGCTATAAAATTATTCACTAGAATAGTTATTTAAGACTTTCAATTACCAGTTGGTCTCTCCTTTTTGCTCGTATTTTCGTTACAAAGTAAGGATTTATAGGCTGAGTTGCGTGTTCACTTCTGAATATATCTATACCGAAATAGTCATGGACCACCTTGCGAGCAGTGGCACTTTTGCATCCAGCTAAATCAATCAAGAAAGTTAACTGGTCAGCTTCACAAACAGAAATCTCATGGAATCCAGAGATACTCCCTCCATTTCATTTTACATGCTGGTATTTTATTGTACATGGAATTTAGGAAAGAAAGAAGACTTATCTTTGCAAATATCAGAAGTGTTAGGAAAATGAGATTTAACTTTATTCTTCTATGCAATTCCAAAAACTAACAAAAAGGTACCCTTAGGCTCGTTTTGTCAGCGAACCAAACAGCCAAACTTTTCTTAAGCTCTTAGAACATGTAGTCTTAAACATTTCTATGACTACTGTCGGATATTGTAAAGCAGTACGGGATGTAAATAAATATTACAAGTGTTCGAAAGGATAAACAAATAGACCAATGTTCAGAACTGCCGCAAGCTTGTTGAGTCTTGAATCTTGATAACCTGAAATCAAGAAACACTAAATCTGGATTGTTACAACTGTGTACTGAGTCGAGTGATTGCACTCTGTCCTTAAGACAAGATTGCCCCGTATATATGCTTTTACGTTAACGGACAATAGTCTCCCAAGATAAAACAACACTTTAATCTCAACGCTACAAAGCAAATAGGTTGAGTCTGACGAAGAAAACAAACACGAAACGCCTTGCTGAAGAAATGGAAAAGGAAGGAAGACTGAATTTCAGTGTCTCTTCTGTTTGTCTCTGTGTATATAAATGTTGTCTCGTTTTGCTGTCTGGTTGGGTGTTTATATTCTGTTTTGTGTAATTTTTCGTCACTGTTTTTGTCCATATGTTGTCCACACAATTCAGCCCAAAAGGCTCCAATATATAGCATAAGGGGGACTTCTCAACTGCCAAGAAAATGGTTGTTTAAGGCCATTGAAGGAGGGAGTAAACTGTCAAGTAATGGCTGTTTATGGCCATTGAAGGAGGGCTGTTAATGGCCAATAAAGGAGGGTTGTTTATGGAGGAGTTAACAGCCAAGTAATGGTTGGTTAATGCTCCAAAAATCAGTCCAAACGGTAGGCAGAAACTTTCTGTCTTCCGTTGTTGCCAAATACCAAAATTTGGGGGTCCAAATAGATAATATCAGAACGTCCCGTGCCCGGACCGGACGGCGGTGGCGCGCATGTGGGCTTAGCCTTGAACCCAAGCACATCTAGGTCCTCCCTCCTTTAAATACATGGGTTACCCCTTGGGGTCCCAAACCCTTGGCCAATTATGAGACTTATAAAGAGAGCAATTCTTCCTTTTCCCACCGATGTGGTAGATTTGTCCCACACCATATTTCCATGCCTCAAACACCTTACTTCGTGGACCAATATCTCTTTCATTTCTCAACGAAATTTGACGATTCTTGGCCCTACGGTCATCTACTCACTTAGTAGATTATGCATGTGTGAAGAGACAAAGCCTCCAACATGCGGAACACTAGTGTTTAATTCATTAAATATGAGTGGACGCACCTCCCCACCAAAGGCAAATTTCCAACATCTACAAGAGCATGTTCAATTGTAAAAAGATTTCATTTTTGTAGTAACATACTAACAACAAAAAGAATTGAAAAGCATATAAAATGAAACAGGGGAGTAGATATGAAGGTCTTTAATTTGTGTATACCTTTTGAACATGGCGCCTTTTTCTTGAATGTGCCAGCCATCTATCTCATTCTCTATTTCCTCTTCCTTAGTTTCTTCATCACATTCCTCCTCTTCATCATCTTCTTCCTCTTCCGCGAATCTGCGTTCTAAACGTGGCGCCATTTTCTTGAATATGCTTGCCCTTTCATTCCATTCTTCCTCCTCCTCAGTTTCTTCATATTCATCTTCATCATCATCTTCCCCTTCCTTCTCTTGTTCTTCTTCTTCTTTATATTCCTCCTCCTTGTCATCATCATCTTCTTCTTCCACGCGTCTACCTTTTGAATGTGGCTCCTTTTTCTTGCAGATTTTTGTTGCCCTTTCATTTTTTTCTTCTTCAATTTCTTCGTCGACGACATCATATTTCTCTTCCTCCTCTTCTTCTTCTACCACGTAGTCCTCATCATCTTCATCACTATCATCAGAAGAACTACTATCACTGCGCCATTTCCGTTTTGGCACTTCACTCTTTTGATGTTCAACATTCATTCCTTCCTCATCCTCCTCCTTCACATCCAATTTTAAACCTCCAGATCCTTTCTTTTCACATCCAGTTGTTCCAAGTAATTTGAAGTCAAATACACCATTTCCATCATACTCAAAAGTCAAAAAGTCTCCAAACTCTATAGTGTTCTCCTTAATGAATTTCTCCCATCCATATTGGAAATGAAAATTTCTTCCTGTTTTGGTCACTCCTATAGGCCACATATTGTCAAACCGATCTCTAAGGGAAACCTTCCTAGGTAACTTCCCATTCTTGTAATCTGTATAGGCTGTGGGGATTTTCTGTACAAAAAAAAAGCTCCATTTTTACAAAAATATAGAACAGCACCAATTTCTTTAAATCAGATTGTGCACACACATACAAGTAGCTATTTTCTGTGGGGAAAACTTCAATTTTACAAAAATACAGAACAATACGAATTTCATTAAATCAGATAATGCACACATAAAGTAGCTAGGTTCAAACAAGAGCTCCAATGGAGTGGCAGTCTATCCCAACACGAATAGACACATCAGACGAAAAATATTTCAAATAAACCCAAATTTTTGAACTTTTGAGGTAATAATTCAAGAATGTAACTGTTAAGGAAACTAAATTAAGAAATAAAATAAAATCTGAGGCATTCTCATAGTTTAACTGCAAAGTTGTTTTTTAACACTCATATGGTCATTTGGAAATGCAATATGCAAAATATGACATCTACTGACTGAATTCTACATAATACTAGCATAAAATTAGGAGATTTAACATATATAAAATACTAGCATTAAATTTACTTACAGCTCCACAAGGGATTTTTCCTGTTTTTACTTCCCCCCTATTCACTGCCCATATCTTCAAAAAGTATTACTTGAAAAAAATTTCAAGAAAAAGAGTCAGCCAGAATCATAGACCAAATACCTGAATATTAGTAAAACATAGAAAAAAGATGAAGAGGGAAAGTACACTTGAAGATGAATGGAAAAGGTGATATACTAAAGTTGCAAGCTTTGTGTTCATTTGCAGATCTAAATCTCAACAAGGCCTTTCCTCTCCTTACTTCCCCTTCTTATAGCTACGGCCAAGAAATTCAGGAAAAAAAGTCCCAAGAAATCAAATACCATGAGGGGGAAAGTATACTTACCAGCCTCTTTGAGCTGTTTTCAGGGGAGAAAAACTTGAAGAAGCCCTTTTCCATGTTCTCCTTTGTTGTCAAACTTTAAGAGAATAGAAGAATTCGCGGCGCAACCTAAACCCTATAAGCTTCTTTTATATTGAAGGAGAAAATATAAAAGAAGAGAAGATTACAAAAATCTTAAGATTCTCATAGAGCATTCGCTTTTTTCCTGTTCCCATGTAGTAAATGCAGATATAGTAACCATGGAGAAATATGATGAGTTATTGTGAGTGAGGTGAGCTTTTCCCCATTTGGCATTGAAGAATCAATTGCCCTGTATCTGCAGAAATGTAAAATATGGAACACCATTATTTTTCCCTGTTTACTTCAATAATTCATCAGTCAATGCCAATCCTTTTCATGGTAGCAATTCAAGGTGCATGTATAACAAGCATATGTCATCCTTTACAATTACTGAAAAGTGTTTTAGGCAATTTTTTTTGAAATTTCATTAAGGTGGATTACAATCATGACAACTTTATTCCATTATCCTAAAAAAGACACCCATCAATATGTTGTTGTCTATAAAAACCATGAGGACAAAAAAAGCACCTGTCCATATGAAGTGGTACAATCTTTGCTTCATAACACACTTTAACAAATGTTCAACTACTTAAAAATAGCAATTTTGGCAATTCTTCATTCTTCTAACTTTTTTTTTTGTAGTACCATGCAAAAGTTGATTCTAGTAATAGAAAATTGATACTAGTAATAGCATGTTGTCAGTGGCCACAGTCGAAGGAGCTTTCCCCATTTGGGGTAGCAAAATTAGCCCAAAAAATTAGCAGAGAAAAATACACTTAAAAAAATGTAAAATGTGATACTAAAGTTGCAAGCCTAGTGCTCATTTGCAGATCTAAATCTCACCAAGGCCTTCTCCTCTCTTCACTTCCCCTTCCCATACCACTGCCCACATCTACAAGAAGAAGAAAAAAAGCCCATAAAAATATGACCCGCCTATTTATTAACTCAACCAGCTCGTTTGACACCCCTAACCCCAATGAATTAAAGAAAGGAATTTGCATTTATTCACGTTTGCAATTCGGCCTTCAGAAATTTATGAAGGAATCACAATTGAGACAAAACAATTCCCCGTCAATACAGTTAACTCCGTCAAGTCTGTATGAGCAGTGAAGAAGTATAGACAACTTTAGTTGGTTGTTGACAAACGGATAGCATGTAGAAAATAATGCACAAACGAGAAAGGGCAAAATAACATGAAGAAAATAGCCTTTGCTTCTACTATGGACATGTCAACAGCTAGATTTACAAGGCTCCGATTTGGAGGAAAAAAAGATGAAGAAGACCATCCAACAAATACCACCTTCCTCATTTACCGATAGACAGTATTTGTTCAAATAGCTACAAGTGTGTCAGTTTGTTGATTTTTCTTCCACCTTAGCGCGAAATATGTGCACCTTAAGCACAAGTTCATCAGGCTGAATGTCCTTGATCAACTCAAAGACACAAGCATCTCCTAACACTGAACCATTATCCCTAACAAAATTTACCCATCCTTTGCTTAGAAACATAGACATTTTCCTCCTAACGCAATGCGCACTCCACTTATTGCCATCAGAATCTTGAAGTTCAATTGGTACTGAAGTCTTTGGCATATAATCTCAGACAAATTCAGGTGGTGTATTCTGCAGAGTTGGGGCAAATTGCAAAGTATGTATCAAGATTCAATAAGAATGTGAGATTAGTTTACATGAGTAACAACATATTGAGATACAAAGTAGTTTACAACGGTAACACCTTTAGTTTAATGTATAGGTAGAAAGGCTCACCAGAATATAGTTCCGTACAACGTTATATTTTTCAAGAATCATCATGAAGGATTTTCTGCAGAAAACATTTTGGCAGCATTAGTTGCCCTGTTCGCTTCTACAGACCTTGGTCATCCTCTTTTACGACGATTATAAGGGCGCCCATGCACTACAGATTCCGTGAATGATTTCTTCATATCTGCAATTCATCAAATTAGCTCTCAGTGTGATGCAGATAAGTTTTCGAGCACAAGATTTTCTGTGGGTAAAACAAACTAACCGGTCTTGCGACTGGTTCTATTTGAAGATACTGGTCCGAATGC
This sequence comes from Anisodus acutangulus, assembly GCA_029783415.1. NCBI lineage: Eukaryota > Viridiplantae > Streptophyta > Magnoliopsida > Solanales > Solanaceae > Anisodus > Anisodus acutangulus. Next base: position 40,551,422 of record CM056510.1, on the reverse strand, counting down.
ATCTGAAAACCCTGTATGCTTACTTGCATCGAACTGAATTATACAGTTTTTACCGATAGTCTGTGTTGGTTCAGATAGGCAACCAGTGTGTGTAAATTTGTCAAATGTTCTTCCACCCTAGAGCGAAATATGTGCACCTTCAGCATAAGTTCATCAGCCTGAAGGTCCTTGATCAACTCAAAGACACAAGCATCTCCTACCACTAAACTGTTATCCCTAACAAATTCCAACCATCCTTTGCTTAAAAACATATGTGATTTCCTCCTAATGCAACGAACATTCCACTTATTTCCATTAGAATCTTGAAGTTCAATTAGTTCTGAAGTCTTTGGCATATACTCTCGGACAAAGTCAGCTGGTATATTCTGCAGATTATGATGAGTTGTGAAGTATGCGTCAAGAAGAATGCAAGATTAATATGCATGAGTATGCACATATTGAGATACAAAGTAGGTACAAAGGCTCACCAGAATATGGTTCCGTACTATGTTATATTTTTCAAGAATCTGTAGGAAGTAAGGATTTTCCGATGTGAACATTTTGGCAGATTTAGTGGCCCTGCTCGCTTCTAAAGCCCTCGGCCGTCCACTTTTATAATGATCATACCTTCCACGCCCTACAGATTTCTCCCATTGCTGGGCGCTGAATGATTTCCTTGTATCTGCAATATATCAAATTAGCTCTCAATATAATGCAGATAGTTTTCAAGCTTATAATATCTTGTTGGGAAACAAACTAGCCGGTGTTTCAATTGGTTTTATTTGAAGATACTGGTCCAAATGCATCTTAAATCTCAGTATATTTACTTTCATTGAAATGAAGAATATCATTTTTACTTCCCTCTTGTGCATTATTTTGATTAGTCATACCCAGAGTTGCCATTGCAGATGTATAGGAGTTTTCATATTTGGCCAAACTAATTTGCTACCGAGTGGCTTAGTTAAACTGCTATTGCACAATATGTTTAAATTCTTCGCATTTAATACCCGTCCCTCGTCATGTAATTTGTTTGTTCTGCTTCTTGTTTCATAGCAACGCCAAAGGTTTATCCTTCCACATGAAATTTTACGTCTTTTGGCTCCACGCGAAAGTTCAGATGACTTAGCTGAACTCTCTGGTCCTTGCTCAGTTTCCAATCCATCCTTATCACTAACAATTTTATCCTTTCCGTGAGAAAGATCCTGACCAACGCCACGTAATTTAGCATTACCATGACTCCTAATTTGATAATCAATCTCAGTAGCGGCGAGGTCAAATATGTCGATTGTGAAACATGAGTTCTGTTCATATTTGAAGAGTAAAAAGTACCAATAGCCGATAGAATGATGTTCCATGAATTCTTGCCAGCCATCATGAAGCCAAATCATTTTACCAGCCTTCTTCACACTCACACACCAAAAATCATCAGTGGGAACAATAAGCTTGACAGTATCAAGGAGTTCATCTCCATGTTTCTGGTCAAATGTGTCTGGCATGCGCTGCACACAAAAATAACAAACAAAGATTTATGAAATTAAAATTTGGTCAGAGAAGAAATAAATTATACCAACCGCTTATGGCATAAAATGGTAGTGTAGCAATTACAGTATTATTTAGAAAGATACAACAGAAATCTCGCACATCAGAAGTTTATCAATTTCAAACGGAGTGCTTATGTACCAGCGAGCAGAAAAGCAATCTTAACAAATAAGCAGGAGACGAGAGACCAGAAGACGATGGCTGACAATCTCAAGAATGCGACGGGTACCAACATTGTAATGAAAAAGCCAAAAAAGAGCAGATTTCCCATAGATTTTTGAAATGTCAATATCTGAAATGATGCCGCAAGTATAAACTGCCATAGTTTCTGTTTTTTTATCAATCGCAGATTATCCATTCTTTGCTTTATAAAAAAGGCAGAAGTACACAACTCAAAGTAACTTAAGGAAGGGTTGCACAACTTTTCTAAGAAGCCCTGACAATGTCAGTTGCAGCATTAATTCTGCTTATCACTAGAATGACATTGTAAACATAAAATATTCATCACTTTGAATACGTAACACTGTCCATCAATCACCATGCTCTAAGTCGTCACATACCTAACACTGATCTGGCTACAGCGTGAACATATAAGGAAAAACAACGGGAAAAAATGAATCAAAGAACATCTCTAAGATCTTTGATTTCAGACATAAATTCCCCACTTGGCCCCGAACTTTTACCTTCATTTGCACTGTTGAAACAAGCAAAAAAGGTTGACCAACTGCACATCATCAGTTCCCACTTAAGTGCAGAACATCAATTCAAGAACCAGGAGATACACACATTTTATGTATAAAGGTCTCTTAAATAATATTGTCATAGCAAACGCCACCTTAATCCTCCTAGTACTCCATATCGCGCTATTGAGTTCAAAAGGTACACTGTAATAAGCGGCAGTATAACTATCACAACAGCCCATGAATTTTCTTATGTGGGATCATTGTTTCACTTATGTACACAAATTGAAAATGTTATGCTACTTCTAATTAATTATGTAGAATTACAAAGGTCACTAATGCGCACCCACGGGCTTCTGACTCTTAATTTAGGATCCGCCTCTGAGCACCATTCGAGTTTAAGGATTTGGATCAAACCCTGTATTTGTATTTAAGAATTCATTTAATAGGTATAAATAATCTATCCAAAACCGTAACATTCATGGCTCAAACCCATAAACTAAAAATTCTGACTCCGCCTCACCGGCTTGCAGGTGGAGCACATAGTTTCAAACAAGACCTAACTAGACATCAAGATTCTATAAACTAACCATATTTTCTCGTTCATATATTTCAGTTAATGAGTTGTAACTTCAATATTGCACACTATTAGGTCACGTAAAAGATAACTAGTGGCATAATATATAAGACATCCAACAAACATTGATACAACAAATTAAATTACAATGTGCATATAACTTAAATCTTCTGTATACTTACTATTCAAGTTGACGATCTTCAATGACGGAGGGCTCAACGATAACGTAGAAACCGGCCGACGTGTAGGAGTAGCTGAAGGGTTCCGTCATCACGGCGCATTTTTCCGGCTTTGCACCAGAGAACTCTAGGTTTGGTTAAAATTTTATTTAACCAAACCAGAGAACATAGGCAGTGCTACATCCACCACTGCCTATGTTCATATTTAAAAATTACTACATTAGTTCGAGAAAACACTTACCAAGAAACAGGACTTATTCACATTGTAGCCTTCCAAACATTTCACAAATTGAGGAATATTTGGAGTGAGAAGGTCCTCTGCTTTCTCAAGTGCAGCTCTTTCTCTTTGAGTTTCATGTTCTGAGGAAACACAGCATAGTAGTGTTTGGTTAATTCAACCTAATATAGGCTATAATAAACCATCATACTACAATAAAACAGGTCTTTTGCAAGGGAAATATGCGGTCGTTAAAAGTCTAAATCCGATCACTATTAGTCCATTACATGTTTAACTTTCAACAACAACTAGAAGAATTGGAAGGGTATGAATTAAATCATCGTACCTGTGCCATTTTCACTGTCCACGTGAGTACGTTTGTTGATTTTTTATGGCCTTTTGGGGTTCCTGGTCTGATTAGATACTTGAGCTTGTTGATTTTTCCCCATGGTTGTTGACTTCACTTCTCTCTCCAGTCCATTCTTGCTGAAAATTTATACTGTAAATTGCAGAGCGCCATCGTACCTAAACACGAGAAAATCCCCTTCTTCTAGTTGGTAATTTTTCTGAAATTTCTCCCAACCTGTGTATAAGCAAACCATCTTCATCACACTGTAGTTTTATATTCCAAGTGCCTCCAGAAAGACAATTTAGAGTTGCTTTATCAGGTGATTCTTCTGATATATGCCTAAAAAACCAGGCTGGGATTCTCTACAAAATTAAGAGAGTCAAAAGAGAAAATTTCCATTAAGTAGCAGATCACATAAACTCTGGCGGAAAGGACCTAAAGACACAGGCGGATCAAGAATTTAGACTTTAACAAGTTCAAAACATAAGTTTATTACTACTCTTAAGAGTTTTTCACATACATATCTGTGTTTTCTTATACTGGATAAAGAGAGAAAAGTTCACGTATGCTTGTAAAATGATGAACAAAAGTAGAATATTACCAGTTCACTAGTGATTTTGGGATGAAAAATCTGGTAAAAAATTGGTCTTTTATCTATCATCACACTAAGTCCTTGGAGCTAGAGTTAATTCACAAGAGCTTTAAAGTATTTATGAAAATGAAATTCAAAGAGTGCAATAATGTCCTTATACATTCAATTCTTACCCCAACATTACTGTTATCAGATTTCAGATTTCCTTTTTAAGTTATCATGTAGTGAAGATAACATGCAAATTAAATATCAAGATGACAAATTTTACCAAAAGGAAATCAAAGAAAACATGTACTAGAAGATGTTGATAGTGATCTTTTTACAAAATTTGGAAGGTGGGACAGGACCACCTAGAATAATTTTTACAAAAACATTTAGTCATAATTTTTATGGCGTCCACATTTTGGAGTGAAGTACGAGAAGCCAAGGCATGTGACTGTGATATAAACAAGCACAATACTCGAGAGGGGAAAATTGCTATTTGGGTCATATCAATAATGTCTTGTTGCACGTTCAAGTCATACCCCTACATTATTACCAGAATTCAAAGTTCCCTTATTAAGTTATCACTTAGCAATGAAGAATGAAGATAAGATGCAAAATAGAATACCAAGAAAAGTATGAAGAGGACAAATTTTCCCAAAAGGGGATTAAATTAAAGTGTATAAAATGTTGATAGTGATCTAATTCACAAATTTGGAGGGTAGGACCAATTCAACTAGAATAATAAAGAAGCAACTGAAAATAGTGTCTGCTATTCATGAAGAGATGGAAGAACTTCAGGAACTTCGGGAGCAAATTGATGGTTTGAATTTTAATGTGACTGGCTAGAGCCAATTAAATTGCGTAAGACTTTTTTTCACTTTCTTAGCGTTTAAAGAATTTTTACAAAATCTTATCTACTAGTTGCGCATGCTTTAAATTTTATACGAAATCCGGCAACTACTAATATTGAATGTGGACATATAATGTAAGAAAGTATCTTAGCATGCTTTAAATAGGCAAAAGGTCGAAAACAAGAGGAAATTTCCGTTGAATTGTTACTGTGCAGCCCTAGGTCCAGTAGCCCTGTATTGCCCCCAACAAGCAATTAGCTGCAAATATTCAGAAAGTAACTCAAAGGCCCAAGCCTGTTACAGTTGAATGTAGAGCCAAAGCCCATTAGTATCATTTACCTTTGTAAGAATCCGAGTTTAGCCCCACTAGATCATAAGGGTCAAGGAGCCAGCAGCAAGAACCAAAAGATGACATTAAAGCAACAGTTGGATTCATCATGAAGTGCATTTAGTATGGCTGGCATCAGCCTGGCTAGTTATATCATCCAAGTGGTGGTTTCAAATGAATATACAAAAACGACTGCACACCAAAACCGACAACTATACAGATTCTAATGCACACTTTGTACAATGAGAAGCAAAAGTAGAGCATTTGCTCCAAGCATTGGCATCCCATAAAGAATTTCCAGTACCTCAAGATCCTAGACTTAAAAAATGAAGATGACAAAATCAAGTCACTAAGTTTCCACCCCACCGACCTAGATTCGCCCTCCCTCCCAACTTTCCGGGAGGATTTGGATCTATAGGCATAGTCGAGGTAACAGAGCTCATTAGCGTAGTTACTGAGAAGAAAAAAAGTTGTCACGGCCTATACAGGTTGAGCTTGTGCCTTTTCATGGATATCCTTCACAAGATCCCTCAGCTCAGGGAAGACTGATATAAGTACAAGTTCGAGGACACCATATGTAAGCTGCTTTAAACAGATCGTAGACTGCACATTAATAGACATTTGTCGTTGTTAGTTCAGTGGAAAACATGTAATAGGAAACCAATGTTCTCATGGTGAGGTCTTACCTGAAGGAAATAATACAGATCTCTAGCACAACGTCTGTACTGCTTGTGCCCAATTAAGCTGACCAAAGTGGCTGGAGCACCATCTAAGAATTTAAAGAGGAACTAGTTAATAATTTCATCCCTGGCCCTCTCTCAAGGCTGGGTCGGTACAATCCCTAACTGTCTGTGCAGTTCATGCCCTTTGCACCACCACCATCTCCACCCCACCCGAACAGAAAAAATAGAATTGCAGGGCACAAAATGCACAGGATTGGACCGGTTTTGGTGAAATTGAACAGATAACCCAAACCTAAGTGAACATGAACTACCCGGTGGGAGCATGGAATTGTGTGAATCAATACTGTGCAAGACATCTACTTCCCAGAAAATAATACTCCCTCCATTTCATTTTATATGTCTGGGCACGGAGTTTAAGAAAGTAAGACAGACTTGACTCTTGTGGTCTTAAACTAAAGATGTATGTAATATACCAAAAGCGTTCTTTGAATCGTGTGGTCTTAAATATGCCATGTAGGATATTGCATTTGAAGAATTACTTAATATAGAATGTCGCATTCTTTTTGAAAGAGACTAAAAGGAAAGCAAGACGCATAAATTGAAACAGGGAGACTAGTTCTAGACAACTGTAACAGGCCCCAAAAACTTGCTAGCTGAAGGAAGAGTGTTATAGTGAAAAAAAATAAAAAGAAACAACAACGCGAGACATGAAATGTTTTTTATTTGCACAGGCGATTAACACAAAAGAATAGGAAACTCAAGGAAAACGTGATGTTTGAGGAACTTCCATGCATAAAATAGGTAAGAAGTAATGTTGGCAATTCAAGCACACTCGAGAGCCACTTACCATAGAGCATCTTTTTCACATCACTTGCTCTACGAGTAGCCTCAAGCTGTTCCTCGAAAGATCCTCCCTTAGAGACCTTACTTCCCGCAGGTTGTCTCGTGCTATGAATAGATCCTTGATTTGGCTCGCAATTGTTGATTTCAATAGGATTTCTTAATTTTATGAAGAAAACGCCATTGGGCCAGAGAACCTAGGAATGCAATCAACAACAGAACCAAAAAGTCACTTCCAAATGATTCTTCTGCATAATTTCCTCATTTTCTAAATCTAAAGTAGCACAATGATGACACAACGATACGTCAGGAAAAAGCCCATAACCAAAGAAATTAGGACGATGTTAGCCAAGTTGGCTCGCAATTGTTGATTTCAATAGGATTTCTTAATTTTATGAAGAAAACGCTACTGGGCCAGAGAACCTAGGAATGCAATCAACAACAGAACCAAAAAGGCACTTCCAAATGATTCTTATGCATAATTTCCTCATTTTATAAATCTTAAAGTAGCACAATGATGACACAACGATATGTCAGGAAAAAACCCATAACCAAAGAAATTAGGACGATATTAGTCAAGTTCCATATGTTATGAGTATAGCATGCTCCATTGTTTTAGTTGACTAGACCACATTATAAAGCTTATTTCTAAAAGAAATGTTATAAAGCTTATTTCTAAAAGAAATGTTATAATGCTTATTTCTAAAAGAAATGTTATAAAGCTTACCAACAAATATAAAAGTGCATACTTCTTAACATTTTATGTTGCAGCATAAATTAACAGTTCTTTCCCCTGACACTAATTTCCAAATGCTGTTGTCTTTCCGTCAAATATCTATTTTCAAATATGCCACATCAAGTTCAAAATAAAATACTATTTTACATAAGTTAAGCAATTGCAGATGGCAGACTTTGAAATCTGATAAGGAACGGAGTCAGCTGAAGTGGCATGCTAAATGATTCACATACTACAATAACATCAAAACAATTAAGTTTATGACATCAATGATCAAAGATCGAATTGTGAAACATTGACCAATTGCCGCATGCATTTATTTTATGAAGAACTAAAAAAAGGGCAGCCCGGTGCACTAAGCTCCCGCTATGCGCGGGGTCTGGGGAAGGGCCGGACCACAAGGGTCCAAGGAGGAAATCCAATGTTGTAAAAAATATTTGAGGCATAACATGTCAAAACTCCTGAAAAAGGAACCTGCGCTAAGGTTTGCTAAAAAGGGACTCTGCACCATTGTCCTTTTTTGTAATTCCAAATTATTTCTCTTCACCAATCAACAATTGTTTCCATTTTGTCATTTAGCTAATGCAATCTGTAAATACTGTAACTCCAGAAGGAGAAGCCAGATAAAATTTGCTTCAAAGGTAAGCAATTAAGATGGAAAAGTAACAATCAGAAAACTTACATCTTGAATCCATCTAATTCCCAGAGCAATAACATCATCTCTCCGTAGCCAATGAATTTGCCTTAACAGCCAATCATCAATAGCGTCCTCCATCATTAACTGCATTATTTCCTTTGATATCCAAAATACCTGCCGTCTGTGCGAACAATAATGGCTGTGTTAGATGTTTGTTAATGATGGCATATCATGGAAATAATACACATACCAGTTATCCTTCGTGCAGGGTTTAGCTAACCTACTAGTCTACTACACCCTCCCATTTTTTAATTTCCTTAAAATGTCCTTGCCACCTCATTAAATATGTCTTTTGGAGGGCTTTTTTTTTCTTTCATCATAAATCCCCCAATTCACCTAAATGCCCTAACTTTTTATTTTCCAGACCTGTAGATTCATTCCTCTCTTCGTTCTTTGGTATTTCTCAAACAATCAAAAGAAAGGAGTTTGTCAAAAATTTGGTATTTCTGAGTTTAGTGCAAACCATGAACAATGAGCAACCAGGAGATTTTATTCTATTCAATACTTCTTTTGTGCAATCATTCAAGAGAAATGTATAATCCAACTGTAAAATTCAGCTCACTGCGAACTATAAACCTTGAGTCCATCAATCAGAAGGCAAGAACAAACAGAAAGGCAAAAAGGAAATGTACAATGAAATTCTTAATCTGATCGCTCGCATACACACACATCGAGAAAGGCAAAAAGTATATTTAATCCATAATCTGATCAACAAATGGAAGTGTATTAATTCTTACCTCCATTAATGCACTGTAAATGTTGGAAGAAGACAAAAATACAAAAAAAAAAAAAAAAACTTGAAATTTAGAGAACCGTGGCTGCTCTTTCCCTTTTCCCACCAGTGAACGGAGTTTGGGTGATGTAGGGGATGGAAGAAAATGTGGGAATTATGGGATTCTGGTAAAAGTCCCCCAAAAAATCTAAAAAGCGCCAATATTAAATGAGGTGGCAAGGACATTTAAGGAAATTCAAAAAGGGATCGGACTCTCTCTCTCTCTCTCTCTCTCTCTCTCTCTCTCTCTCTCTCTCTCTCTCTCTCTCTATATATATATATATATATATATATATATATATATATATATATATATATATATATATATATGTGTAACTGGTAAAGTTGCTGCCATGTGACCAGGAGGTCATGGGCAAGCCATGGAAACAGCATCTGGCAGAAATGCAAGGTAAGGCTACGTACAACAGACCCTTGTGGTCCGTCCTTTCCCCGAACACCGCGCATAGCGGGAGCTTAGTGCACCGGGCTGCCCTTTATATATATATAAATGATTTGTACATTTTCGTTGAAACCATGTCTAAATCTGTGAAGTCCTAGATCATCTCCTTCATGTATTTCCCACGGGAAGGATGTTTAATAGTTCAGCTTATCAAGTTTGTAGTTTTGGCATAATTCCAAATCAGATATTATATTGACCCTTCTAAATCATTTTTAGGACCAAATTAAGTATGAAGATGCTAAACATGGATGATGAGACCAATTCAATAGTGAAACTATTAAAGAGAAGTTAAATGTAGGAAAACAACTCTCAATTTGATACCAGGAGTGGATGGGATAGGAAGTAGAGAAGCATAAAACATGTTGTCACCTTAGCCAGCCTCTTCTATTCAGCTGAAAAATCTTGTCCACCAAATTCAAGATAGGTACACTTAAATTGGGTGGCGTCCACTGAAAGGAAAAACCCACATGAAAATGAGTAAGCAAAGCTGAATGATGTGATACAAAGGGAAAAAAAGCAGTCCAGTACAAAATCAAGCACCAGTCGGCTGGAAGGAGAAATATATCAGATGAAATACAGCTGATATCATTTGATCAGAAGGCTGACAAGAACATAATTTGTAAATATCTCGTATGCTGAAATCACAGCCTGCATCCAAACTCTCCAATGAGATAGACATGCAGCAAGCAATTATTAATTGAAAGCCCATAATCTTTTTCTGTTATTTCACATTAATATCCCTTTTCCAAAAAAAAAAAAATTGGATAAAGTAATTAAATTTTGTTTATGTTTGGGCAAAAACATGCTCATATACATGAAATAATACCAACCCTTTCCTGAATAATAAACTTTAACCCCTTTCCATTGCCCCTTAACTGAAGGGAAAGTTGTCCCCGGGTAAACCGTGGCCCTACTGTATAAGTAAATCCAATTTGGAGGCATTCCAGACATGGGATTAGACCGGATTGATTTTATCTAACCTAATATGAACCTTAATAAAGCATATTAATCGACACATCGATACAAATGACACGTCCGAATATGCAGAAAAAAATGTGGTCATATACATTCACTTGCAGCCCCTCTAATAAGACGGGATTCCAAAGTTCAGATGTCTTGTAGCACGTCTATTCAATTACTTGGTCTTCCTTCATGTTTTCAGCAGAACAAATTTCCAAAGATCAGAACTTCTATTTGACTCTCCCAATGGATATCCCATTCAGAATCAGAATCAGAATCAGAATCAGAAGAAGAAGAAGAAGAAGAAAGAGATACCTCTGGTGGCACTCCAGCTAGATCCTCTTGTTGACTGGGAACTACTGCCAAACTTGTCTCTGGAAATCCTCCAGAACTAAAAGATTCACGTTGTAGCCCAGAACCGTTCTTCAAGTCAGCGGCTGAGCTTATCAGCTCTTCATCCCGTTTAACCACCCGAGGGGGAAATCCTTTTGAATTCAACTCATTGTCCGAATGCCACCCATTGGCTTCTGAACTAGGTCCTATTTCCTCCTGCCCGTGGCTTCCATCTTTATCACCGTCATCATTGTCAGAAAAACTATTAACTGACTCAGAGGTACTTTGTGTTAAAGCCAGTTTATTCATTTCCTCCACATTCCAAGACAAATTTCTGTCTGAAGTAGAGGTAATAGGTTCATAAGAAGAAGATGAAGGAGAGCCAACAACTTTACGCATCAACCCATCAGAAACGCCTTTGAATTGACGCACAATATCATCCACAGCATCATCCACGTTAACTGTTGTCACAAAGGATGAGTTCAATAAGATTTTTTTTGATAAGTAGTTCAATCATATTATAACAAATAATGTAACTACCATATACTAGGAAACTCACTCATTAAATTCATGCTTTAGCAATTAGAGAAAGACATAGAAGTACATATTAAGGTAAAAGAACAATCATCTTCGTAGTTATTCATTTAGCTGACAGATTGAATGTGAAATTAAAGCTTCTTAAGCAATAGCCTTGAACATAATCCATGCTCCACCTTTTTTTGCATGAAAATTTTAGAGTTAAGACGAAGTCGTGCCAATATGGTCCAAGACAGGACAAGATGAAAATTTTGAAGAAAAAAAAAAAGAAGCTTTGGCCAAAAACCGGCATATGACTGCCTGTTGAGGTCTATCAAGATTGTAGGAGTTTTGATACCATGTGAAAGTTTGAGCATCCAACCCAAACCTTAAGACATAAATGAAGTTGTCAAAGACCTTATAAACCTAATTGGATGCCGTTATATACTCGAACTGAGACACTATTATATAACTCAACACCCTTTCACATGTGTAACCAACTCTAGGGTTCACTCGTGTATTTGAATGTGGACTTACGAGTGCAAGAATGACCTACAAAGGTATGCTCAGATATCATGTGAGAGAATAAGAGAAGAAAATATATACTGATAACTTGACAATTCAGTGAATACAAGACACGCCTATTTATAGGTGTAAAACATAATACATATGGTACCTTGTCCAATATGGAGCAATATCTACTCAAGAACAAAATTCTATTCTAACAAAATTAAATAAGCAAAGTACTTAAAGCTCACGACTGCAGATGCTATAACATGAAGAAAAGTAACACAGCGTTTTGCCTCACATTGTGACTTAATTAGTACAAAACTCTGTTCAAACTTTAGTTTTATAGTATAGCAAAGCGGACTCCCCAACTCACTTCAAGGATGTAGCACTTTTTGAAGTTAGAATCAGACATCCACACTGCATCCTATGTGAAGAACTTGGTACAAGTTATTCTGGCATTAAATAGAGATTTATTATTGCAGTCAACAGGATTACCCTTACCACATTCCATGTATACGAGTATATAGATGTAAAAATATCCAATGAAAACACCAGACTCATCACATAAATAAAGAGCACAAACATGTTGGTTGGAAGAAGTAAAGTACCTGCCAGCGTTCTCATCACTGAAGAAGATTTTCCAAAGGAGTAGTTCTTCATAGACATTAATCAGGTATTAGTTTGGGTTAACACAGCCTAAATCTATATGAAATGATGGTAAAAGACCTAATAAAACTTCAATAAATACATACCTTGGACGAGGCACTGAGAAAATCCCACACTTCATGTTGCTCAGCCACATTGGCAATTGACAAGAGATCCTGTTAGCGGAAGAACATTTAAAGACACCAGAAGGCGCAAATATTCCAAATAGATATAAAAGCAGTGCAGAACCGTACTTGCAGATATTTGTCAAGCTGAATGCAACGCTGATGAACGAATGCGTCTTCTGTACTCGATGAAAATATCCTCTTAGGAGGCAAATGCAATGTGTAATTAGGAATATCCTTCAGGTGTCTATGCAATCTCTCGAAGTTCCTGTATCTGTTTACACGGCACCCAATAGGAATATATCAGCTAAGCAAACCCAGCAAGAAAGTTGAGAAAAGAACTTGTTCAGTGTTTAAAGGGACTTCTTTAAATGTAATGCAAGAAAAATTGTACCACAATGACATTGAAATGAAGATGTTTTTAGATGAAAGGGCACCATAGTAGTTACATAAAAAAAATACCTTCTTTTTACAAACCAAGTGTTGTTATTGGCATCAGTAACCGCGATTGAATATACAGCAAAAGATTTTGAGCCCAGCTTCTCAAAATATGCACCCAAAACCTGGGGCAGGAGGAAACAGTAGTGAGCGACAAGAATCTTAAAAAATAGAAGTCAAAGGTAGCCATGTATAAAATAATCAAGATTTGAGACCATAGCTCACACACCACACAAGTTTTTTATTTCTTATGAGCCAGCTTGACTTCTTGGGACATATTTTGGACTATGAGGAAAAGATTGAGGAGAATTCACATACCCTGCACTTCAGCTTTGGGAGATGATGTCCCTCACCACGAATCACCATGTCTGAAGCACTCATAGCGCTAGGTACTGCATTCCTAAATTCTGCACTATAGGATTCTGATATAATGGATCCACCACCTTTGCTCATAAACAAATCTTCAGTATTTTGTTGAATAATTAAATCAGATGTACTATTTGATCTCTTAAGCCTAGTCTTAGTCTCATTTGCAACAATGGCAGAAGCATTATCGACATCATAGAGAACACTTCCCTTGGACGGAGCTTCCTTTTTCAGCTCTTGAGACAAATGCAAGGCATGACTTCTCTGATCATGTGGCTGATTTGAATCATGTGGTTTATCTTCCATTATCATGAGTACTTCAGATTTCTGAGTTGGTAATTCTTTCCCCGCATCTTTTCCACCACTTACTGTAACCTTTGCTCCAGGAGCCTGAACTCCTCTTGAGGCAGAATTCTTTTGGAGTTTTTTCTTATAATTTCTGCCGATTGCCCACATGTTTTCAAGATTTTCAGGCATCAGAACTTCTGTTCTTCTTTGGGTCGCTGCTTCAAGGACACGAGCCCAGTCACCGGGCCGTGGATGGTTAGCCTCATCTTGCATCGAACTAGAAATAGAACTTCCTGCATTTTCTCTTCTATGGTCATATTGGCAGAGCGAGACATCAGTCCCTTGACTCTTGGTAGGTGCTTTCTGTTTATGATCGGATTCCGAACATTTTACGGACTCTGAGGGGGCACCCTGATTGCGATTGTGACTTTCAACTTTAGTCGATTTACCATCGCCGGACTCCTTACACCCCTCATCATTATATGCCAGGAAAATGTATTCAATCAACTCATTGATATACCTGCAAGAAGATATATCAAGTACAACAGCAAATGAGTGACAAGTTAATACGGAATAGTTAGCTACACAAATTGAGATGGGACAAGCCAGATTGATCAATCGAAAATGTGAATCAAATGTGAAATTCTTACTTCCATGTGTACAGTGACCATTAAAAGAGTGAAAGAACAGTCCATGCATATCAGCAGTTAAATCTTGAGAAGATTAAATAGCACCTTACACTGAGGAAAAAGCAGCACTGAGTTACAATTAAAAGTCATAACTACTAATGTAGACCACTAATTTCTCGCCAACAACAACCCCACACGAGTCTAATAGTCTTGGCACGTCACACAGCAAATCAAAGGTCATTAGGACTTCTTTTACTTATTTACATTTATGAGCAAATCAGAACCTCAATAACAAGTGGCCCCAATTACCCCAACCCCCTCCGCCAAAACAGGAAAGAGGAAAATGACTATATTTCAGATTATTGGTCTGCCTCCCGAAGAGAAACTCTCGCAAGTTCATCATCTTTTACTAAAGGCCAATATGCTGAAAACTTAATGAACTGCAAGAAACTTCTGGTTTACACAAATCGAGGCAGTGTTCTATATTTAGAGGGGGAAGATGTAGCTAGGATAAGATGTCCTCAATTCACATTATAAAGAAAATTGAACACCAAGGTGATCATAACTTTTTACAGAACATCTTCAACATGTACGTTTTTTTTTATAAGGAATATCTTCAACATGTACGTGGGATATAAAACTAAAAGTATCATTTGTTCCTGAGATCTGAAAGGGATTTTCATTTGTCTTTCAGACTGATCAGAAAGTCATCCCAGGACAAAGATATGTGCTTCAAATGTACTTGAGGTAATAGTTTCCTAGATAGACAAAGTTACTGGTTAAGCAACCACTAGACCTTTTAAGTTCTTGTTTCCATGAGGATAACATAAAATTGTTCTGTAAATTTTACTAGTCCTTGAGCCTTATCCCATTGTTTCAATTATAATAACTTATCTATATTAGCTGAAAACACATACTGTGTGCCTCTGACCTAAATCTTCCTCCTCCTCAAACACCAACTGCAATAACAAAAAACTGAAAAACAAAACAAAAACGAGAACAGAAGCAAAAGTAAAAAATGTGCTGAGGCAAGAGGCAAAAGGTGAGGAGAAGAAAAGACTCGACTTTCCTCGGTGTAAGCATCCTTCTATCTATAGAAGAAGTCATTTTTCCTCTCTCTCCCACCGCTCTTCCTTTTCCTTTTTTCTTTCTTCCTTTTGGGGTGTTTGGGTGGAGGGGATCAAGATCCTCTTTCTTGTTTCTTTCCAATCATCTCAGTACTCAAAAAGGAAATAACATATAGAATCACGAACAGGGCAAAAAGAATCATCAAGAACTTTCTTAACCATAAAGAATCACCAAGAACAATCTAAACTTTGAACTAGCTGACTTAGTCGTTCAGGTGTAATGTGCTAAACATAAATACTCAAATTTCATTGCTATGCAGACCCAGATACCATGACCAAAAACAACCACTCTGAATCTAATATATTCCACATGAAAAACAAAAAATATACTCAATACGCCTAACTGCCGAAGCAGCACAATGCGTCTTAGTTCTCACTGGTAACATTTACTGAACACAGTACGGCATTAATCAACAATTTTAGATCCTTACAACCAATTAGCAGCTATAATATAAGGCTCTTTCTTCTCAAATTAATGCATAACTAAACATACAACCTTCTAATTCCATGGTAGAAACCTAGCAGACTGAAAGCATGACATATATGCATTAGACAAAGTTATGTATACTGAGAAACTAAATTTTGATGATACCCATTTGTAAGAGATTAACTCACCCGGGGCTTGCAAAATCCAGAAGAGGCTGTACCACTAAAGAAGTACATAGTTCTCTGGCAATACATCGAACTAAGGGGCTTTGTGCTTCTCTGGGCCTTAGCACAACAGCTAAGATTCCACCCATGAGCCGTTGAAGTACCTATAAAAGAAGCATTAGATAGCATGCAAAGTATGTCAATTGAGAAAGAGTCGATTTTTCCATCAGAACACTCAACTCACACCTTGTACTCACTCTCAGCTGATATCAGAGCAGGATGAAGTTCTTTAGACACCAAGAGATGGTGCTTCAACCTTTCATCCCTTTCTTCCGAAGACAATGTACCCATGACATCCACGCCAATAGCTGTCTGATTTCTGCGGAAAAGGTCTAGGTGATCTCCTACCAGGTCCACCACATCCCTAAAGAATTAGATAACTTGGTTCAATTGCTGGTGACTCAAACCAATACAACAGTCATAAAGTGAGAAACAAAATATAGAATAATAAAGAAAGATTTATGTTTAAGAATGGCAATGGGAGCAGCAAATCAAGGAAATGCCCCACTCTGCCCCTAAGGGAGTGGAGAGTGGGGGTCATAAGTGGGCAAATGGGAACAGACGGACTGTATTCTTTCATGACTAAGTTATTGTCAATGAATAGTATAGTTCACTAATAGGATTACAAATGAACAGAGAGAATAGTCAATAGTTAGCTAAAAGTGTTGAGTTTCAAACCACTTCACATTTCCTTTTGTAAATTCTTTGGCTACACATGATAACTTCTTTCTTTAAATTCAATACTTTCAGGCATTACAACGGCTATTAGATGCGAGAAGAAGTTCCCTATTCTCAAAAAAGTAACCTATAAGTAATGGAGGGGAGGGACAGGGCATGGGGATGGATGTTTTTATTGAAGAGATAAGTAATGCATATATTGATAGAAAGAAAAAATATAGCGCTAAGTTGGTGCTAATAAATTTACATAGTCAGAACCCTCCTATAAAAAATATAAAAAAAAGGGTTCCTTCTGTACAATTCGTATCCCTGTAGTAAGTTGGGGATAGGTGTTCATCTCTATTTGAGTCAGAGGGATGACTGGGAAATAAATACCTTGTTAACAGTTCTACAAGGTTAATTTCTTTCACTCTTCCAGATATTTCACCAAGGACATCCATGATTATTTCATGTATCAGCTCTGGTGCCTCCTTGTCAGGCGTAATATCGGAGTACCACAAATCTATCACAAAATCATGCAAAACCTTGTCAATAAACTCCTCTGCTGCTGCCTCTACAAGTGGAGAACCGATTTTCCTCTTCCATTTCAGTGTGGGTGGTGAGGTAGAAAGTCGACTATCATTCACAGATAGCTGTTTCTTTTCTAAGTGCGCCAAGTATGTTGGTGGTCGGACATTCCGAACTTTCCGGCGGAAATCCACTTCATTAAGCAATATCCGTGATCCAGAAACCAAGAGTACAGCTATAGGTAGATTCATCCACATCGATGTACTGGTGTCTGCAATCAAAAGTTGAATCCAGAAACAAACATGATGCAACAATAGAAGCGCAAATTGATGATTGTGACAAATAATTTACCAAAAAATTGCATGAATACTCATAAGTATGATAATTTACTCAAAGAAAGCATGTTGTTGAAGTACAAACGATGGTAACAAGCTTGCAAATCAATCCACCATTTTTTTCCTTTTCCTTATCCCCTTTTTTTCTGGAAAATTTAATGAAAGCTACTTCATTTGTTGAAGTATAAAGCAAATTTGAAGTAGCTGAAGTGGTCTACGGAACCACCCACCAGAAGACAACAGACTTCATACCAAAACAAAAGGGGCACAGAATTTATAATTTGAGGGCTCGTTTGGTACGAGGGATAAGGGATAATTAATCCCGGGATTAAATTTGAGATGTGTTCATCCCATGTTTGATTGGAATAAAATCATGGTATAACTAATCCCTAGATTGGTTGTCCCGGGATTGTAGTGTTATTTTATCCCTGTGGAGAGGGTGGAATAACTAATCCCAGGATTAATTATCCTGGGATAACTTGTTTCCAACCAACCGACCCCTGAGAGTTTTTTTCTTTTAAATCCAATCTCGCCCAAAATTGAATTAAAATTTTGACAACAGCAGTTGAAGTTTCTCTGGTAGAAATTAAGCAACAGGGCCAACAAATCGGGTGCATGTTTAAGCATTCTAATAGTAACATCAGATTATAGTACCAAAGCCAGCCCAATGTAAAGGTCCAACAAACTTAGTACCCAATAATCTTCATTCCAAAAAAAATACTCAAGAAACCCCACCAAAGAACATAAAGAAAAGGAGTCCTTTTACCGCCATTGATCAAAAGAATACCAAAAATATACACAATTATTTTTATCACAACACTGTTAAGTTTTTTTATGAAGTAATTGAGATTCATTCATAAAAGGCATCAAGGGATCACAACACTGCAAGTAATCCCAAAACTTCATAGAAATATATATATAGCAGGGCAGAGCTAAAGGGGCTAGGGGAGAGGGATATTGTTTTTTTGATGACAAGGGAACCCGCAGCCGCTACCCTTCGGGTGCGCACACGGTAAACCCCACTCCAGCAAAACACACAGGAGAGATAACCCGCACTAGGCAAGCTCCGTGCGACGAGCTCGACCCAGAAGGCAACGACAGGGTTTCGAACCTGAGACTTCCATTATGAAAGCCTCATGATCAACCAACTGAGCCACCCTTGCGGGTATTGTACTGCGCAAACAGGACAAAAATGAATTCTTAGTTATGTATGAACTGTTGAATCCCCTTGAAATTAGTGAAAATTCATTGTAGTATTAAAGGGCACAGGTTGAAATCTTAGTTGTGACACTAGTATTTTTTGAACCCTTCATATTAATTTCCTATTCGTACACAATTACCATCATTACCAACAAATTCCAAGAACTTAGTATTTACAAAGGCAACAAACTATCAGAGTAACCCCCACCCCCTACCCCACACTTCCTAGACCCTAATGGGAAATGTATTTTCCAAGTAAGAAGATACATGATGTGAAAATTTTGAATAGAACTTACGTGCTAAGAAGTAACAAACAGCAAATATACACAAACCCCACCAAACCGCTCTAACTTTTACTTCTTCGATCAGATCTTGCAAGGTCTCCATGGCCTTCATTGTGTCCCCCCCCCCCTCAACCCAAACCCTAGAAATTCTTCCAAGAATTTGTAACCCAAATAAATCCCTAAATATAAAAAATAAAAAATAAAATGTTTGGAATCTACAGCAATCAAAATCGATTGATTCAACAAGGACCCAAGAATCTGGTCCTAGCAGAAAATCTTTGAAGCAAGAAGAAGGAAGAAAATTGTGGGATCGCTGTTTTTGGGGTTATGTAGTTGGGTGCTTGCTGGGGTGGAAGAGAGAGAGATGAATACATCGTCGTTAGTGTTACCGGTTGGAAAACACGTTCTTTGGAGCTGGCGAGGCTATTCAATATTTGATGTTGGATTCTACCATTGTCGGGAAGGTGAGTTTTGACGAATTTGCCCTCTACGGCATGCTACGGTAAATTTTTAACACTACGTACTAAATTATTACAGGAATAGTAGTGGGAGTAATAAATTACTAGGTAATAATTCATAATTGTTATAAATACATTGTATTGTGGAGGTTAATTCATATACACATTAATCTGGATAAGCTTATAATTTATATACACAGTCATAAGCTTACAATCAAGCAGACAGCTTACAAGTAGCTCAAACTGATAGATTGCAAGTAGCTCAAGCAGATAGTTTATCATCAGTTTCCTGAAAAACCTTGCAGCAACTTCATTAGGCTTGCAATCAAACAGGCAGACAGCCTCTGAAAAGCCTTGTAGCTCCTTCTTTTCCTCCATAAATAAGAAGTTAATTCAGATCATTTATATATTAGTTAGAAGAGCATTAAAATATTTCTCTCTCCTAACTTCTTTGATTCTATTTTTTGTTGTCTTGTATTTTATTATTATTTCATAATACATTATCAGCACGATACTCTGTCATCTCGAGCAAATACTATAAAAGTCTCAAAGATATAGAATTTCGTTTCTTAGTTAATGACACATATTTTGAAAAGATCAAAGCAAAGTTATTCAAAGATTGGTATAACAGTAAGATTATCATTCTCAAATCAATTTCCAGGATAGTAGTTACGGTAGAATTTTGAATCTGTGCCTTCTGGCTGAATGAAATATCAAAATAGGCGAAGCATATTATCATTCATTAAATTATAGTGATAATCATTGTGTTACTTTTATTAATCGCAAGTGATATTACTAATAAGGTTCTCAGTGGAATCGAGAGGAATGGTGTTTGATACTTCGGAAATATTGTTAAGCCACAAACATAGAATCCATTCACGGATATACTCTTCGTTCTCCGTTTCATGGAATTTTTGTTGGCCTAATTTCCATAGTTATTGGAGATTACTTTTTTTATTCTTTGATTGCCTTCCAAGTATCAGCAGAGAGGTTAGTATGTAGTAAGTATTTTAATTGGTTGGGTTTGTATGATTCATAGGAACTTAATTGGTTCTGACCATTTATGCCTCAAATTTGTTCTTGAAAAACAATAATGGTAAGATGGATTATGATGTTAAATCCATATTTTTAATGGCTAAATGAGAATTTGCAGAAAATATATGATCACCAGAAGTGATAATATTTTTTATGCATTGTTGTGGCTACAACTGAAAGATGTGTTAGAAAAATTATCTAAATCACATATATGCCTCGATTTGCTCCTGAAGTAGCAATAACTTAAAAGAGGTTCTAAGCTATCATGATTTGATATGCTAAAGACACGTTCAGATGATTATGTTTCATTCGTGAAGAATGAAAACTTTTGATAAATGTTACAAATACAGATCCATTATCTGAAATGAATGTGACAGTATGTAGTAAAATTTATAAATATGGACGCGTGTTTGGTTGTGAGGTTATCACGACTCATCTCATGAAGAGGTAGAATAATTGAGAAAAATATTTTGAATATTCCACGATTTATTCCTGAAGTAGTAAATTTAAAAATTCTACTCTCAAAGTAGTAGAACTTTGAACTCTACTCCTAAAATAGTAGAACTATACTCCCGAAGTAGTAGGACTCTTAAATTTACTCCTGAAACAGTAAATATTATCTGAAATCTACTCCAAAAGTAGTAAGACTTTGAAATTTACTCCTGAAGTGGTAAGACTTTCAAAATTTACTCTTGAAGTAGTATACTTTCAAATTTACTCCCGAAGTAGTAAGACTTTCAAATTTACTCTTGAAGTAGTAAATTTTGAAATTTGCTTCTGAAGTAGTAAGTCATTATTCGTAAGTAATGTCTTTTTGTGTTTGAGCAAAATAATGAGCTATAGATGAAAATTGTATATAAAACACATTCAAATAATCAGTTTTCATTCCCTGAAGCGAATGAAGATATACCACAACCTACCTCCTGAAGAGATAAATAACAAAGGAGTTACACCCCTTTTGATGCGTTGGACAGAGTTTACGAATAGAATTGAAAATTTCTAAAAAGGAATTATAAATGGAAAATAAAAGCTTATGGAGCCTATAAGAAAAATTACGGCGGTCTGGAATTGCCACAATTGTAGTTTGCATTGTAATATCAAATATATAATTTACGGCGGTTTATAACTGCCGTTTTAAAAAATGTAGAACCGTCGGTTTATGTAGTTCGAATTTACGGCGATTTTCTAAAAATTGTCATTATAACTTTGCAGTAGACGCGATTACAACGTTTTTTAAAACCGCCATTAATGCATGTAGGCTGTAGCTGCGGTTGAAACCGCCGCAATACGCACGATAAAACCGCTGCAATACCCCTATTTTCTTTGTAGTCCTATATAAGGCTCTCTCGTTGTAAGAAAAAGGCAAGCTTTTAAATAATTTCATTCAAAACTAAGCCTTATTTTAGTCTTTGTAAAAAAAAAAGTAAGAATATCATCATTATCAGTAAGTTTATTCTGCTATTATTTTGATGTTTATATTTTAGTTAAAGATTCAATACAAATAATGACCAACTGCAAAATCTTTTATTATCCTAGGCTATCGTGGAAATCATGTTACTGTATTCTTGCTATTTTGTTTTTCTCTCTTCTATTATTCTCGTTTAATCCTACTCTTGGATCTAAGTAATCGATTAATATTATATTGACATGCTCGATCTGTGGTTGAATTTGCCCGAATATTTGCTAAGATAGGGCGGGGTTCTATGATGGAATTATTCTATTAGTCTTTGTTCTTTTGTTTTGATAATGCAGAAGAAGAAAGAATTTCTTGTGCGTTTCTTCCGTGAGAGACAAAGTGTCCCTCACGGGAAAAAATATATTTTGGGCTCCCGCGAGATATATAAGAGGCCTAATTCAAATCTTGTTTTGCAAAATAATCATAATAGTGTTTAAATACAAGTTTACTAGAATGTGTCCAAATACATTAAGAATTACAGTAACACCTGGTTTAATTCTTGTAACAACCACTTTTATTTGCTTATTTGAATTCTTTTAAGGGGAAGAATATCAATGCCCACTACACACAAAATAATTACTCTTTCATATTCTTTTACTTTCCTACTCCTAAAACTATTTACCCATTATAGCTTTTGTAAGTAATTGCCCCATTTTTCTTTTCTTTTTAAATTCTTACTTCTTATTTTCTTTTCTTTTTTAATTCTTACTTCTTTTTTTCTTTTCTTTCTTTCCAATTTTCTCATGTTTTTTCTTTCATTTATTTTTTCCCAAATTAAATTATTTTTATTTCAGATTTAATTCTATGTCCTTTCTTTTCATTTTTTTTTTCATTTTTTTCTTCATTCTGTTATTTCTTATTCCTTTTTAAATATTAATTTATCTTCATGATCTGTATACTATGATAATACCCACATGGTATATATTAAGAAAAACACTCAGTCCTCTATATCTGATATATATAATATAATGACAGAATATCATAAAGGACTGATTTATCCCTTCAAGAAAAACACAATTCAATCTTCTATGATACTCACGTGATATGTATCATATATTGATAGGGTATCATAGAAGATTTATTCATTAATTCCTTCAAAAATACTACTCAGTCCTCTGTGATACCCACATTGTATATCATATATTGACATGTTATCATAGAGTACTGGTAGTTTACTTCAAGAAAAATACCCAATCATCTATGATACCAACCCGGTATATATCATATACTAACATGGTATCATAGATAGTAGATTCATTCCAACGTTACTCAGTCCTCTATGATGCCCACGGGGTATATATCATATACTGACGTGGTATCATAGATGACTGATTCATTTCTTCAAGAAAAACACTATTCGGTCCTCTATGATACCCTCATGGTATATACTATATACTATATAATATATACTGACAGAGTATCGTAGAGGAATGATCCATGCTTTAAAAAAAAACATTACTCAGTCATCTATGATACATACATGATACATATCACATACTGAAAGAGCATGGATGACTGACCCACATGATATCATATACTCACAAGATATCATAGAGGTTTGATTTATTTCTTAAAAAAGAGTCATACTATCTATTATACCACATGTTATATATCATATACTGACATAGTATCATAGAGATTAGTTCATTTCTTAAAAAATTAAAGGTACTTAATCATATATGATACCCGTATGGTATATATTGTATACTGATAAGATATCATAGGAGTGATTCCTAAAAGAACTCCTCAATGTTTTATGATACCCATATGTATATATCATATGCTGATAGGATCTCATAATGAACTAATTCAATCCTTCAAGCTAAAACTCATGTCCTTTATGATACTCACATGGTATATATTGTGTACTAATAAGGTATCATAAATGACAAGTTCATTCCTTCAAGCGAAAAAAAATAAGAAATAGTAGAATATAAGCTTATTTTTTTATATCATTATGATACCCACATGGTATATATTGTGTACTAATAAGGTATGGTAAATGACAAGTTCATTCCTTCAAGCGAGAAAAAAAAATATAGTAGAATATAAGCTTAATTTTTATATCATTTTTAACAATTTGATTTTTACAAAAAAAATTCAAAAATTCATAATAAAATTTTATTTCTATTTGCAAAAGAGAAAAAATTCATAAAAATATATTTTTTATTAATTTAAATATTAATAAATAAATTAACGACTTTAGCGTTTATCTTAATTACTTCTTGTTGTAGGCTAGTATTTTTTTATTTTTTATTATGTTTTCTAATTTTTTATATTAAAAGAACATAAAAATAAAAAAAATAAAAACAAAACTAGAAAAGATATAATAAGAAAATGTGAAAAAACTAAAAAAAATGACAAAAAAGGAAAAGAAAACAAAGACTAAACAGGAAAAGTAAAGAGTGACTTCACACAAATTGTTTGCTTCGGTCAAAAAGAGGGTGAGTCAGTCGGGTAATATATTTGTGCCTCGTGGGTAACATTATCAAATTAATTAGTATGGAGGCAAATATGAGTAATTATTTTTATTTTAATGGGTAGTCTAGTCCGTGTTTTTCCTTGTTAATGGCTCATTCAGACCCGTCCAGATTTTGACCTATGTAATCAAACCACATTTGAACATTTTCATCATCAAATACTCTCATCCTCTATTCTTCTCTTAATAGTATTTTCGGCAACCTCCAAACTTTCAACCATGAATGCACATATTGGAACGTGATTGTGTAACCTTGAAGAGCAATTGATTATAATAATTTGCATCCTTGTCAGATCAAAATCACTTTCACGATAATGACTGCTCGTGATATAACATTTGTGATAATTTATTATTTTTCTAACATTCTGGTCATTGAAAAACATAAATATAGGTAAAATAAGAATAGTATATGAGACAGTGTCCGAATGGTATCAGGGCCATTTGCAAAAATTCACTAAATGAAGTAATAATAAATGGTCAATTTTTAGTTTTTTTTTTTAGAAAAAGTATCTCAAAAGTGAAATAGAAAGATATTTATATCTTTTTTCGCCATATATTTATTGATTTATGTTAGTGACATTTTAAACGATACCATAAATACAACTTACGTGTTGCATTTCAAAAAATGTGATTTATAGATTATATTCTAGAAATAAAATTTATAAATTTAATTTCTCCAGCTAATATCCTCTTTCTGACCGTCCATTATCTCAGTTAACTTAGAACACATGTAGTTTACATTTTTTATATATTTTTTGCTATTACGGTAATTCTTATAAAAATTATTTATCGGAGTAATAGAATTTTCCAGCTAGATTATGCATTTTGAATTTTTTTATTAGTTTCACTCTATCGCTACTTTGCCCATCATCATCTAAAGAGACGATTGTGCTTTCATCACCTTTTCCCCCTCCTTTATACCTTTTTCAAATTTAGATTATATATTTTCTGCTATTAAAACATGATAGAAAATAATTTATTTATAAACTCTATGAATATCTGAATGCTCTCTACCATCTACACTACATTTCTTGTTATTAAAAATAACTAACAGTAACCTTATTTATAATAAACATATTTTAACTCAAAACAAGAAAACTATTCCTATATAAAATTGACTATAAATCATAACTAGACCTGGATTAAAATATTAAATCTTAACCAATTTTGATTTCATACAACTTTGAATTATTATTTCTAACAAAATATTTTAACATATATAATAAATCATTGTTGTCTCATTTTTTAGTTACTAAATCCCTATTATTATGATTAGTTTAATGTTACTGTATATTTCAAGTATAAAAATTAAAACTCATATTTTTTTATTTCTTTTTATTTTCTCATCCAATTTACATCTGTGCAAATAAGTGAAGAAAGATATTTCCGTTGTTAGCTTATTTTTTTTTAATTGATGAACATGTTGTTTTATTTGGTCAATATAAGCATATAGAAAAACCTTTTGTGATAAAGACCGATAATAACAAATTTGTTTCCTTTGCTTCAACACAAATCACAAAATTGAAAAAGTAAATTCAAATTAACTCATGTTATGATCTTCTATATTCGGATCTTCCTGTTCCGTCATCTGACTTATGTTCTTCATGTAGCATTTATATCGAATGACTTTATGAAATTACGTCGATACTTTTACATACTATTTGTAACGTAGGAGACATCTTGATTTGTTCCACGGGGAATCTTTTATAAAGAAAAACCTGTGGACTCATTAAAAAATATCTTTAAAATTTCCACATATAGTATTGTCAATAAAATATCTCCTAAAAAAGAACTCACTGTATAACAAGCCGCCGCATCCTACGTTTCTATTTCTATGACCGCCAATCAGATCAAAATTAACGTCCAGGATTCATCTGTTACGAATCTAACCATCACCGCTCTGTAACACTATCTCTCTTCTTGTAGAAATAAAATATCTCATCCTCATTTCCAACTTTCCATTTTTGCGACGCCAATCTGATGAAAATTCCACACAAACACAATCCATCCAACGGCCATGATTCATCTATCACTAATCCAATCATCACCAATAAGTAACATTATCCCTCTTCTTGTAGAAAAGTATTCACGCGGTCCAATTTATATGACACCATACGAGAGTTTTTTTAAGAAATATATTTTTTATATATATTTATTAAATTATCTTTATTTTTTGACTATTTTTATTAATTTTATTTCACAATAAATATATTTTTAAAATTTAATACTACTCAACAAGGTTAAAAAGATGCCATCAAATAATTATAATATAAGAAAATGTTAAATTGAGACGAAAGAAATATTAAAAAATATTTCATCCTTATCCATTCCCAATTGCTTCTGACTTTTCTTCTCTAATACACTTCCTCTATTTATGTATCCATCCATAAAATTTTCATAAAATTATTAAGCAATTTGATGATATCTTATTTGGGTATTCAAAGAAACAATAATGTTACAATCCGTGACTCTAAATTCCTTATCTTCTTCTTGTCTTATTGGGGAGCTTCATTCTTCAAGATTTGATGTAAATTCGTCAAGAATTCGTTGTTGTTCAAGAAGCCATGCTTATATACCAAAGCTTGAACCTTTTAGCAGAACCAAGTTCGATAGAGTTGTTAAAGATCCACCTTTGATTGAAAAATCCGAAAATGAACTTGCAGGTATATATATGTCCAGATCTTCTTTATTTCTACGTGTATTTTCTTGATTGTTGCGTTTCCTTTGCTTGTTGTAAATTAAGTATTTACTTTGATTGCTCGTTGGATTTATCATTAAAGACGAATTCAAGATTTAAACTTTATGGTTCATCTTAAATTAATCACTACTAAATTTTTGTAGATATTAGTGATTGTTTTAATATATATAGTCTTATTAAAAGTTATTGTATTCAAGTGAACTTTAGATCTGCTCCTGATTATTCACGAATCTTCAAATTTTCTCCTTCCTGAATGGTTGAAGGAAAAAAGGATGTCCCTTTACAAGAAAACAGTGTTAGCTTATTTTCTAGTAATACTACTATTAGCGAATATTCTCCGAATATTCATCGTATATTTTGTAATTATGATAGATGTATATTTAAGGCAATTTAATATTCTAATTGTATTAGGAATCAACTTTTGTAGGGTATATATTGTGAATAATGAAAGGAATCCAAGGGAAATTATTCTATCTTTCAACTACCCCGTTCACCTTTACTTGTCCATTTTTTATTTTGCCCGCCCCTTATGAACTAAGTGAAGTATATATTTTACCATAATACCCATATTAATTAGTCTATAATATCAATAGACTTGAAAAGAATTTGGAAATGATTAATTAATGTTAAGGGTAAAACAAGGAAAAAAGTTGTCTTTTTCTTGATAGGTTAAAAGTGGACATGTGAAAGTGAATTTATTTTTAGTATAATGGACAAGTAAAGTGAACGGAGGGAGTAGTAATTAATAAACAATTTTGTATGGAACTATGATTGGGGTTTAGTAGTTTTTGTATATTTAAAAAATTGTTAAATATGATTAATTAATTAAATTTGTGATTTATTCTAGTTTTTGTAGTTTCTAAATCCATGTTATATTCACACAAAAATTGTAGATTGAGTGAATATCTACTAACTGAAATTACTAATGCCCTCTGTGTATGGATGGTTATGTGCAGATTATTGTTCTGTTCTAGAAGGGGATGATTCCTATAGCTGCTGGCAGGCCTATTTTGAACTTAAAGATCTTGAAGTAAGTTCTTTATCAGTAACTTTCCTAGGTTCTTGAAATAAAATTCTGCAGCACTCTGATTTACTGGAGACATGTTATAGTAGGCTTTTGTTTCAGACAGATTATTTAACTCCTGTCTAGAGACTTGGTTCTTGGGGGTAATAAATTGCATTAATTGTCAACTTTACTTGATGGTGTAAAATATCCGTACACTATCAGTGCGCAGAACTTGAAGTCTTGAACTTCAAGGTTAAATATTTCCTAGGAACTTCATAGTAAAAGCTAATGAAAAAGAGCCAACAAAATCTGTTTTCATTTGTGTTGGGTATATGATTATCAGATAAAGTAAGGTAATAATTCCATGTGAATTGCACTCTTAAGTTAGAAATGTCCACATATGTAAAAACATTAGGTGATTTTTTTTTCTATCTGTCTAAGTCGTCGTAGACAGAGTTGCTCGGTAGCTGTGTTGGTGGGAGGTAGCAAGTATCCCAGGGAATTGGACAATCATCAATAAAAAAGTCCATTAGGCCAATTACTTCTTGATCTTTTTTTTTTTTGTAAATCCAGTTTAAGTGATCTATTGTCCAAATATTGTAATGATCGTAAGGTATGTAACGTGTAGCACGTTCCAACTCTGTTATTGAATTTAATTTTAATTTACTTACCAGGAAAAAGCACCTAAGGAGGAGATAGAGAGGTTAATACTTCAAGCAGGGGGAGTAAAAACTCTCATTGGCTGCTTACATGGAATTTCAGACATGCACATAGCCAAAAAGGAAAGCAATGAATCAGCTAAAGCTGTGAATGTTGAAGCAAAAGCGGCAAGACCTTGTCCTATACCAGATGGATTGCCAAAGACAAGAGAGGAGCTTGAGGAAGAGGAGAATGCTAGAATGCCAGATTCACCCTATACCAAACTGCTCCGAGCCAGAGGAACACACCCTGATTGGTACTCGACTAGAATTGACTATTGATATGGAGCTTCATAAAAAGCATGCTCTTTTGGAGCTTCATCAGAGTAATAAGGTCAAGGAATGGAGTTGAATAGTGTATCTTTGGCCAATGTGGTAAAAATTTCTGGTGATGTAATGTTAAGCCTCTGGGATGTTATCACGTAATTTTGTTTAGTGTTAGCATAAAATAGTGTGCTTTATGGGTTGGTAGGTTGGGAGTTGCCATTTGTTTCTGAATGTGTATATTTGTTTTTGGGAAATTCTAATTGCACTGAAGTTTCAATATTACCTTTTGATGTCTTTCTGGATGGTGTTACACTGATGCCGCCCCCTCCCCCCTCCCCCATTCTTTTTCTCTATGTTTGCTATTCCTACTAGACCTAGTTAAAGAGATGAGTATGCTAATGACCTGGTCTAATCATTAAAGCGCCTTAATTGTTTCTAAGTTCCTAACTTCAGTATATTGGGTTAACTGAACGTTGTCAAATGTGAAGAGCACTGATAAATGAGCTTTTAGATCAAATCCTGGTTCTGGTGTGCACAAAAATGATCCTTATCCCGGGTGCACGAAGCATCCCTGTTCATGCAGGGTTTGGGAAAGGACTGCACCCAAAGGGATGTGTCGTAAACAATCTACTTTGACACAAATATCAGTCGAGCTTACAAAAAAAGGATCTACATATCCAACAAAAATGATACTATTTGGGAGTTATCTCCAGGTATGAATGTATTGGAGATATCTTCTTGAGCTGAAGCGGGTTAATAATTAACTATGGCCGTTAAAAAGGCCAATTTTACCTCCAAATTCCAATTTTCCGGTAAACAAGTTGCAACCTGGGGCATGATTACTTTGAATAGCATAAAAGCCTATTTTTGTTTGAATATGAATTAAGCTTACATTTATTGTGTAGAAAACTCATACTAGTATTACTAGATTTTAAGTGTTGATGGGGCTTAGAGAACTTCCCTAACGTGAATACATCCAGTTTTACTGTCATTTACATCAGCCTTTGCCTATTTCATAAAAGCCACTTAATCAATAGTTTGAGTCAATTAACTGCCGATTTAAGAATTATTTTGTTGAGGGAAATATAGTAAAAAACTCAGTCTCACTAGCAAAGCCAATGCATTATGAAAATCTCAAACTTTAATGGAAAAATCAACCAATTATTTACTAGCATAAAGAAAATAAAACATGTTTACGAATTAATGTCCATTTGTTTTGGATGGTAAAAAAACCCTATGTAATTGGTGATTTTCCATGCTAATAGGTAATGGATCAAAATTACCTTTGTTCACTCATTTCTTGATTCCAAGAAACGTAACAAACCATTAAAATTTGTGTTTTTAAGTTTTTTTTTTTACCTTCCAAATTCTATGGTGCTCAAAATTCATTAACAACCTATCAACCATTAACTTTCCTTCCTTTGCCTCCATATAATACCCTTCATTTTCCTTTGCAGAACATATTATCAAAAGCAGCCTTGGGCCTTACCCAGGTGGACTTAAAAAACATGGTGGCCTTAGGTTGCTTTCTCTTTTTTCTTGTATCATTCTGTTCATTTTCTCCATCATCTTTTGCATTGTCTGATGTTGAGGCCGCTTCTATTGTCCGTCACCAGCTTTTGGGTGACAATGGCGAGCTTCCGAATACATTCGAGTATGTGATGACCATTAACAAGACATTCGCGAATGCCAGGTTGAAGAAAGCTTATGTTGCTCTTCAGGCATGGAAAAAAGCTATTTACTCCGACCCAACAAACTTCACGGCTAATTGGGAGGGTACTAATGTATGTGCCTATAATGGTGTCTTTTGTGATTGCGCTCTTGATGATCCCAACATCTCTGTTGTTGCGGGGATTGATCTTAACCATGCAGACATAGCGGGTCATCTCCCCGTGGAACTTGGCCTCTTGGCTGATGTTAGTCTCGTCCACATTAATTCTAATAGGTTTTGTGGAATCATTCCCAAGAGCATTAAAAATCTTACGCTTTTGGATGAGATTGATTTCAGCAACAATCGTTTCATGGGGCCATTTCCGGATGTTGTGCTCGAGTTGCCTAAACTCAAATACCTTGATCTTAGGTACAACAACTTTGAAGGTCAAGTGCCTAGCGCGCTATTTGAGAAGAATCTTGATGCCATACTTATCAACAATAACCGGTTCCATTCCACCATCCCCGAAAGCTTGGGCAATTCCAATGCTTCTGTGGTGGTATTGGCGAATAACAAATTCTATGGTTGTATCCCAAACAGTATTGGTAAAATGGGCACATTAGATGAGCTTGTACTCATCAACAATGACCTCTCTGGTTGTTTGCCCGAAGAGATTACTAAGCTCACGAGCCTAACAGTGTTGGATATTAGCGGAAATAAGTTCGTTGGATCGTTACCTAAGGGTTTGAAATCCATGGAGAAAGTCGAAGTCTTTAACATTGCATCCAACAAGTTCATGGGAAATGTTCCGAAGAACCTTTGTACCTTGCCCAATTTGGCCAATCTCACATTCTCTAAAAACTACTTTGAGAGCATTGATCAAACATGTACGCCATCGCACTCAAATGATCTTGACATAGATGGTAATGAGAATTGTTTGGCGGGAAGATCAGACCAAAAGACGGAGAAGGAGTGTTTCCCGGTTGTGAGCAACCCTATTGATTGCAATAAAGGTCATTACGGATTTGGACATGAAGGGCAGAGTCTAAAAAATCCACCCACAAAATCCCCTTCAACACCTAAACAACCTCCGCCAAAACAAGTGAAAACTCCTTCAAAACCAAAGCCTCCTCCGAATCCAGTGGCCTCACCTCCCCCACCCGTCGCCTCACCTCCACCACCTCCGCCTCCAGTCCACTCACCACCACCACCGGTGGCTTCACCTCCGCCTCCAGTCCACTCACCACCACCACCAATAGCCTCATCGTCACCCCTGGTCGACTCACCACCGCTACCAGCTCCTATAGCTTCTCCACCTCCACCTACTTTTGAGGTTGGTCTTCCACCAACATTGGGCTCGCTATACGCCTCACCACCACCACCAATTTTCCAAGGGTATTAAGAGGGTGATCGTTCTTATTTTCAATGACACAAAAACTAGTTAAAAGAATGTGTACCAATCAATCTGTAATCACATATGTTAATTGAATAATTATTTTACATAGTCAATATACACTGAAAATTGGAAATTTCTTACTAGATGTGCTGATTGAATAAAACACCATGCAATTTCAACATACTTTTGTGTATTTTTTTTGTTTATTCTCATTATTTAGATCCTATTAATATTTAATTGTCTTGATTGAAAATGAGCTGAAAGTCTACAAGAACTGCATCGCATTTCATTTGTTGGCTACAAAACTTAAGCTAGAAACTCAATCTGCAGAATGTACTGTGCAAAGCGATCATACCACGCTCTATGGGCCTGTTTCAAATCATAAAGTGACTTACGGAGGCGACATACATACTGAGGAGATGCTGGATGGACAAAGTCAGGCGGCTGGTGCATGTAAAAATTCTCTTTTAAATCCCCATGTAGAAATGCATTTTTCATCTCTAGCTGATGAATCGGTCAATGCTTACTCATAGCAATGCTCAGAACTGTGCGAATAGTAGCCGGTTTAACAACTGGACTGAACGTCTCACCACAATCAACACACTCATGCTGATTAGTGCCATTAGTCACAAGTCTTACTTTGTACCTCTCTATGGCACCACTGTTTCTATATTTGTGACGAAAAAGCCACATGCAACGGATCACATTCACCCCCTCCGGTCAAGGAACCATATCCAAAGTGTGTTGTTTCGTCAAAATATTAAATTCATCACACATGACCGTATTCCAATTTGGGTCTAGTTTGGATAATTTAGGGGTTTTGGGAATAGGTGAAATGGTTTAGGTAGACAAGTTAAACTGGACTTTGGGGTTAAAAATCCCATGTTGAGCGCGAGTATCCATATGGTGGGTGGGGGCAGAGGTACTGTCGGTATTTAGGAGTGGAGTTTGGTTTGGGAAACTGAGTGGTGGGGCGTGGTGTGACAGTGAACTGGGTTTGACGACGGATGTGAGTTGAGGTTGTGTGGTTTCTGGACTGGACGGTGGTTGTGGTGGTGGCGTCGATCTGGGCAGATCGACGCGGGGTGGGTTAGAAGTTATGGGGTACGGAGTCGGTGGTGGGTTGCCGTCGTGGTGGTATGAGTGTGTCAGTTTGGGTTTCGTGAATTGGGCGGGCTGGGATGTCGGAATGGCGGTGAGACGGTGACACTGGTGGAAGTGGTTGACTGTGCCGGTGGGAGCTCTGTGTGTTAGCTGAGTAGACGGTGAGACGGTGTTTGTAGGGTGAGGTGGTGGTGGCAATTGGGTTAGATCGATAACATTTGGGAGAATCGGTGGATGTGGGGCAGCCGACCGACTGCCGACGAGAATGGCAGTTGGTGGTGGCTGTGATAGTGCAGAGGGGCTGTCGGTAGTTGCAAATGGCGTCAAACCAGTGGGATTAGTGGTAGACGGTGGTTGACCAATGTATTTGGTGGCAGATGGTGGATGACCATGGTCGGCAGCTACCGGAACAATGGCAGCATGACGGAATGCCAGTTGGACAAGCGGTGATGGGTCCGAATCTTCGAGGAATTGCTAATTAGTGACTCAAATTTTTTTAATGTTGTCAAACGGAAAAACATACTCAACAAAGGTGACGTGGTGAGAAATGATGATTGTATCGATGGATAGTTCATAACACAAATACCCCATATGGTTTGACGGGAAACCTATGAATGCACACGAAGTAGATCTGGGTGTCAATTTGTGAGGTGCCGTGGATGTCATATTTGGGTAACACAGACAACCAAAAATTCGAAGGTGGTCATTGGTGGGGATCCGACGGTAGAGAATTTCGGTGGGTGTCCTATTTTGAATCGCACGGGTAGGTAAAATGTTGAGAATGTTTTCTGCCATTTTAATGCATTTAGCAAAAAAATAGGGGGGGGGGGGGAGGACGCATGAAAAAGGAGGATATGAATCATATTATTAATGGTTCAGAGAATTCTTTCGGTTTTTTCCATTTTGATGGGAGGTATGGGGGCATGAGAAACGAAAAATCTTGCCGTTAGCCGCAAAGAATTTATGAAATAAGGAATTATTAAACTCACGACCATTATCACATTGAAACGATTTTATGTCTTTTTCAAATTGCGTTTTAACCAATGTACGAAACTCAACAAATTTGGAGAACACTTGAGATTTGAGTTTGAGTTTGAGTGGATAGACTCAAAGAAAGTGAGAGAAATCATCCAAAAATACTAGATAGTATTTGTGGCCTAAGTTGCTTATTATTGGAAATGTCCATATATCAGTGTGAATAATATCAAAGGGATAGAAAGTAGTACTCATAGAAGTCGTAAATGGTAGTCTAACGTGTTTCCCTAACTGACACAAGGATCAACTATGTGAAAGATTTCCTTTGTTGCATTGGATTAGATTTCGATTTCTAAGAGAATAAAAAATGTGAGAACCCGGATGACCAAGTCTACTATGCGACGTAGAGGGAGATATGGTTGTTAGAATGGTGTGAGGAGTGACACTAGCATCGGATGTGGGTAGGAAAGGATATAGGTCCCCCTCACTATTGCATCTCGTAAGGCGTTTCCCGATACGGAGGTCCATTACAGAAAATCCAAACGAATCAAAATTAATTGAGACAGAATTATCAGTGGCAAACTTTCTAACAGAAATTAGATTTTTGATGATGTTTGGGGCATAAAAGACATTTTTAAGATAGAAGTGGGGATGCGGTGGTGGTGTAAGGGTGTGGCCAAATCCTTAAATTGGAATGCGATGGCCGTTACCGATCATAATAGATTGTGGAGTATTTAAATTTCACAGTTGAGTAAGATTACTAGAATTGTTTGTGAGATGGGACGTGGCGCCTGTATCCATATACCACGCATTATCGGTCTGCCGATGAGTCAATGTGACTAAAGCCTGACCCAAATTGGATTGGGAAAGGCCATGTGAATACGTGACTGCCATTAAATTTCCGAAGAGTTGTTTGCGGAAAGGAAAAGAGAAAAAATTTAGGTGCGTTGCTCGAGGAAAAATTAGGTGTGGAATGTCCTTCTGCTGCAAAGGCAGAGGGCTGCGCAGAGAAACAACAAAGGGTTTGCCTAGGGAAGTGAGTGGCGTAGAGGGCCAGCAAAAAGCTGCGCAGAGGACATCAAAAAGATGTCGGTTTCTCGGGTAGTGAGCCGCGGGAAGAAGAAGGAAAAGAAGGAGTAAGTTTAGATTTTTATCTCTGATACCATGTAAGATTGTATTAATCTTTCTTGTGGAGCCTTTCTCATTAATACAAAATATATATATGTGTACAATGTGGAATTCTTATACAACAAGGGATCTTAATTCTACCATAATTACATAACACTAAATATGGTAAATATAAATATGGTACACTTGCTAATAAAAAATAATCACGATTTGTAAACAAAAATATTACTACTAACTTTATATGACATGCTTTTCCAAGAAAAGATTTGAAAGAAATTTCACTAGACCATTAATAATCTGTAAACAACAAAAAGAGCTTATTTTGCAATCTAACATATACTATGCTTTGATCATAAATTTCAAGTATTTTGAACTTTATTTAGAATTTATGAAGTTGGAGTTGGAGTTGGAGTTGGAGTTGGAGTTGGAGTTGGAGTTGAAGATAGAGTTGTGTTTGTTTATACTTTTTACAAAAAATATTGAAATTTTGAATGTACTTAAATATAACTTCAAAAGCGAAAAGTGAGTTGAAAAACAATTTATATATAACATGTTTTCCAGATTAGAAATACAACTTCAAATTAAATTTAATTTTTTTTATAACCAAACACTAAATTTTTAAATAAAGTAAACATTTATTCTAAAAAAAATAAATAATTTTTATGACCAAACGCGTTCATATAATCAAATCTTGCTTAATAAGCAAACAGCCAAACACACTTGTAGCCTTTGTTATTTTATAAAAACAAAAAGCACCTGAGAGAAATGCCCTAATTATACAACACCGGATCAGCGGTGCAGTGTAATACAATACGACGTCGCGTTTTACCGTAAGAAGCACATTTTGAACTTTCACAAACCAGATCAATTTGGTACACTTACCGTTAACGCTACATCGGCGCTACGATCTTCTCAAATGGTGGACGACACGACGAAGCCTGAGATAGTGGAAAAGCACGAAGAAGAAGAAGAAGCTCAGCCACCTCCGGTGCCAGAAAGCGGCGGCGGTGGAGGAGGATGGGGAGGCTGGCGATTTTCAGCGTTTTCTTATATATCGGATATTCAGAAAGCTGCTACTACCGCTGCCGAAGAGATCTCTCGCAATGTACTCATCATTCCTTGCATTTTTAACTCCAAATTATTATTATTATTATTTGCATTGTAACGTAGCTGCTTTTATCTCGTTGATCTTGCTGTTTAGATTTACTTCGTTTTGATAGATTATTTTAGCCTCGATTCAAATGTAAATAACTTTTCTGATTTTGTTTGTTAGTCCTTCCGGTTCACTTTTACTTGTCCAATTTTGACTTTGCACGCCCCTTAAGGATTAATAAATGAAGTATTAATTTTATTATGAGACCTATATTAATTAGTGTATAGTCTCAATAGACTTGGAAAATAATTTGGAAGTGATAATTAATGTTAAGGGTAAAAAGAGGAAAAAAAAGTTTGTCTGTTCTCTTGATATGCTAAAGTGGACAAGTGTAAGCAAAAAATTATTTTAAGTATAGTGGACAAGTGAAAAAGTGAACGGAGGGTATATGTTTCTTTTGGGTACTAATTGTTAGGCGCAACTTCGCTGGTTGTGTGTGAACTATTGGTAACTTATTAGTTTTTTTTTTCCTTCAAAGTTTTGCCAAAACCAGTTTCTACTAGCTCTTCAATCTGATCTAGGAATTAGACAATTAGTGTGTTTCGGACTCTCCCTTTCTGTAATTGGTGCATTCTACAATTTTTGTGATGCCTTAACTGAGATGCCTAAGATTGCTGGATGATATCAGTGATAATTGAGAACTCCGAGTATTTTGTATGAGGCCGGAGTCGGATAGACTCCCCTAGGGGGAAGCATTGTTGTTCAACAACATTTGTACAAGCTATTATGACATCCTTCTGTAATGATTATCAGCAACATAATAGTTGACGTTTGGTCTGTTAGTACTTGGCAAGTGTCAAAATGATGCAGAAATCTGAAAGAAATATTTTATATTTAGATTTTGGTCAGCCTGTGTTAGCTAATTTGCTGCACTAATTGCTCTGCTGCACACCTGTGGCTGGTGTGCCTGTTTATTTTTGTTTTGAAATGTAGTAGCATTACAGAATTTTAGCAGGAACAGAGGGTTTTCCTGGGAGGCAAATATGTCCTTCAACCGATTTAAATTAAATTTGACATTGCATTGAAACCACAACTGAACGTTATCCTTTATGTAATGTAGTAAAAACTTAATTCCACTTGGCATTTAGATTCTGTTAAGTGATTTTGTAGTTAACAGTTCTAATCTCTGAAAGGAGCTCCTGGTAATTATGTATTGGTGCTTGAAAGTGGTTTTGCAATTTAGTCCAAACGTTAAGTCCTATCATTAGATTGCATGGCATGAATTGGGTTGTTAATTTTTTGGTCATTTCACCTTCCGTCTTTCAATAGATTACACTTTGCTAATTGAGCATTAGATCAACAAGTTGAGTTGAGGCCCTTAGATTAGTGAAGTTTGCTGGACTCTAATTTCATTAATATAGTGTCAGTTATTATTTTCTAATGTCTCAACTTTCGGCTGACAAGTGTGGGCTACTTGTCCGTTTGTTGTTATGGCAGAGTAACACACTTACTTAAACATACACCTCGAATGCCTCCATACGCTCTACTTATGTACGTTTTCACTTATGCAGGCTGTTGAAGCTGCTAAAACAGCTGCAAAAAGTCTTGCAGATGTGCAGAATGCTCTGGAAGACTCCGAATCCTCGAAAGATGATGATGAGCAAGAAGTATTGGTTGAAGAGGAAAGTGAAGACGAGAATGACAAAAAACGGAAGGCTACTCTAGAAAAACTAGAGAAAGCTAGTGAAGAGTCATTGCTTGGCCAGGCAAGTGCTACCAAACTAGTTGTGTGCTCAGTTGAGTCAATGGGGAGTCCATTTTTTAAAGGAAGTTCTTCTTGAGCATTGATAGTCCTTCCACAATCCACCCCTATTTTCACTAATTTGGTCAGAAGTATCTTAAGGTTAGAAGTAAATATGCTATAATTGTTTGGTATGGTCATGGTTTTAACCTTCCAAATATGTGCAGGGTTTGAAAGTTATTGACCATTCAGTCGAGAATTTTGCTTCAGGAGCTTGGCAAGCATTAGGAAACGCATTCAAAGGAAGTTCCGATTTAGTCCACAAGTATGTCTGCGTTTGTATGATTGCAACACGATTGTTGATAAATTACACTACTGATCGAGAAAAAAATTGCATTTGATTGTTATTATTCTTAGTCCTGCTCTCTGGAACCTTCACCTCAGAGGGTTGTTTGTCCAGCTATTTCACAGCAAGTTTTTAGATTTTGTCTAAGCAGTTGCTCATCTTGTGTTTGAAAAAGCAAGGCTGTACTTTATGGAACTGATTGTTGACTGTTGAGGGATAATTAGGGAGTTTGTTTTTGGTTGGACTTCTATTGACCTGTATATTTCGTTGTGCTTTAATTTATCGCAGCATGGTATAAAATCTTATGATTTGTTTTCAACAAAAAAATTATGATTTTGACACATGAATTGATGAATTTTCCCTCTGGACAATCAAGGTGGAAAAATAACCTGGAACAGAAGAAATTTTATGCTAACATATTTCTGGACTAAGAAAAATATTCACAAACTCCCAACTGTTTGGAAATATGGAAATTAAGCGTCTTCCACCATTAAGCATGAGAACTTTGTGATCTTGCAATGTTTCAGTTTTTAGCCATTACCTGCTTATTTCTTCGTTTAGTAATGCCAAATGTTGTTTTGCCTTTTGTTTTCAGGCTTGAGAATTCGGCTGTAAGTATTGCTGAATCAGTTCAGCATGGTGGCTTACCTGCCACAACTGATTCTGTTGCGCCATCCATACTAGAGGTTTGCACAAAATTTGATTTTCTATCTTTTGGGCAGGGGGAGTGTGTTTTAGTGAGCAGTTTATATAGTGCACAATTTCGTGCAGACTGGAAAAGCTTTTACTGCTAAAGGAATGCATGTGCTTGAGCTACTTGGAAAAGAAACTATGGATCTTCTGATCTCAGAAACTGGTATTGGAGTTAACCCAGGTGCCAAAGTAGGGAGAGGAGAAACAGATGAAGATCAGTTTTATGAGGAAGTTACATTTGATAGATGCTTTTATATTTATGGAGGTCCAGAGCAATTGGAGGTCAGTTCCTACTCATACTGATATTCGTACTTAGTTGAGTTCGTTCTGGAAATCCTGTGTCTTATCATATGACTTAACACTCAGGAGCTGGAGGCATTGTCCAACCATTATGCTTTGTTGTTCAACAGAAGAAAGGCGAAGCTTCCAACTGATCAAAGATCTTCATATGATGGAAAACTTAAAGAGGTTCAGCAGATTTTTGACTTGAGTTCTGAAGTATATGAAAGTAGTAAAGAGACAGGAAAAGGAAAGGAAGTTGAGACTGGCAGTGTAGACAGCTCAGATGAGGTGAAGAATTTGCATGATTCTAGTGTGAACAAGGCTGCAGAATTAGCAGCAGGGTAAATATTGAACTTTAATATGCTTTACCTGTTTTTTTTCTTATACTTATTTATGTTTTACCAAGCATGTAGTTCTTTACCATTATACGGCAAGGAATACGTGATTGAAATGTGTATGGTTTGTGAACCCAGATGCTGAGTTATTGTGCCTAGTAGCGTGATTACCTAAGAGTTTGTGTCTAGTTACTTAGAACTCGGATAGTGGTTTTAAGTTCTGGATTTCATTGAATTGCAGATTTACAAATGTTTTGGTTGGATTAGCACCTAATGACATGATTCAAAAGACTACTCGAAGACTGGATACTCTTCATTCAGAGGGTGTTCATGTATGTAAATATTTAGTTAGCCTGCAACTTTCTTTTGAATCAATGAAACAATCAGCTTCTCCTTTGGGAGTAATGTATCTACATGACTTCTCACTGATTGTTCTTATGTACACAGAGACTTTCAGAGTTGTGTTGTTTAGCTGCGACTCAACTTGTAATGCTTGGGAAATCAATCATTTCAACTGCAAATAAAGTTGTGGACCAAGATGCAAATGCGGAAATTGTGAAAATGGAATGGCCTGAGGATTCAATTGAAAGAGCTAAGCTAATCCGAGCGAAGGCATGTTCAATGACTGGATGTGTTGAAGCAGTTTCTTCCAGCTTTGTTACGGGTAGATTTGTGTTCAACATATTATTTTACCTTTTGTGACTTTATCTTGTTTCTTTATTCCCTTTCTAGTAATTTTATCTGCAGTCCGTAGTTTTCTGCAGCTAATATTGATGAATGACCAACCTTATGATCTCTGGTATTGTATATAAAAAGTTTCAAAAAGGTCATCAAACAAAGATTAGA
The DNA here is from genome assembly GCA_029783415.1 of Anisodus acutangulus. NCBI lineage: Eukaryota > Viridiplantae > Streptophyta > Magnoliopsida > Solanales > Solanaceae > Anisodus > Anisodus acutangulus. The sequence goes on along the minus strand of CM056510.1, from coordinate 40,510,679 downwards.
AGCACATGGGAGGATTATGCACAAATAAAGGAACTTTTATGATTTATAATACTTTTTTTTTGCATTTGTTACTATAAAGAAGTACTTAGTCAACTGGTAAAATCAAGTAAATCTTCTGGTCAAATTTCCTCTGCCCTTAAGTTGTATAAAGTTTTATTGTAGTTAAATTGGTTTTCCAGGTCCCCTCATAAATGTTTTGGTCCATACTATGAGAACTGCTCTGCTTAGTGATTGTTATTACAACTGATGATGTGTTTCTCTACCCCTGGTTATCCTGAACTTAACATTACTGGTCTGGTGATGTTGAAATGAGGTGATTGAGTTTGGAGAAAGTGTGAAGTTATGCCTCCCTCAAGACAATTTTGTCTACCTTGTGGTGTGAAGAACGCCTTCAAGGAACAATTCAGCTGATCTTTTTTAGGGAACATGCCATCTCATGATGTCTTGTTCTTCGTGTTAAGAAACTTTAGTAAAGTGGATGGCCTCTATCTCTTGATTAGCTTCGTTATGCTTTTGCAGGGATATCGGAAGTAGCTGAAGCATATTTAGCAGCAGTCAAAGGTGTATCTGATTCACATGAGGTTCCACAGAAATCAATCCAGGAGAAGGCCAATGCATATGCTGAGAATCTTCGTGCAGCTCATAGCACAGCCATTGGCAAAATTCAGGACGGCCTTCACTATTTACCCTATATGGTCATCTCAACCTCAATGCCTGCTGCTTGAAGAATTTCTTGATGCAAAATTTTACACTTGGTGCTCCTTTTAGCTACTTTCCTTTTTCTTCCCCCACCCCTCTTTCGTGTAAATAACTGTATTTGGTTAGTTCTCCCTATACCTTTATCCCTTCAGACTTTGTACAATCTTGGAGTGCTGTTTTTCAATCTTCATATGGTGAACTTGTATGGTATCTCCATCAACTCTTAGCTACAGAGAAAGTCCACTTTCCTTTCTGTTTTATCCAAAGGAAAGAAATTAACTTTTTTTTTTTTTGACTAGTTTAAGTCTAGCCTTTGGCACATGGATATTCTTGTACGAGTTTAAGAAAAGATAAGTACTTTCTTATTTTGGCTTTCTCTTGTGCAGACATGGGCAGATCTATTGTTGTAGTAATAAGTAGTAAGTACAGTCGGACTATGTATGTGGAAAAAGAAAACAAAAACAGCAACCTAAACCATTGATTTAAATTTTAAATCTGGCCATGTCTGCAGAGGATATTTATTATCATGGCGGACCATAGACTTCTTCTGCAATGATATTTGTAAACCTTGCAAAATACATTATATTGAACGTGAAGAATCACCGCTACCTTTCCCTCTTCAACTTGCTCGTAGTTTACAAAATAGAACTACTACTTCTCTCTAAGGCAGTGCCATTTTTTATCAGTTGCAACTTTTAGCGAGTACAAGAGCATTCTAAACCCGAGAGTTACTCAAGTGTTTAGCTTCAGTTTGTGAAACACGATAAAATTCTCTTTATCATGTTTAATCTTGGTTAATGTTTTTTTCTTAAAACAATAGACTTCATTAACTTGGTGGAAAATAATAAAAAGACAACAGTACCCGCTTAACCTGGAAAAGAAAGTTAAAAAACTTCAAGAAATGCCAAGTAGCAAAGTGTGTCCAAAGTCACTGTATCCCATTCAGTTCTGTCACTATATATCTATCATGTGACATATTGCCCCCTCCACCTACTACCAGATTCTCTTCTCACAGTCTCACTTGTAATGAAAAAAAGTGAAGTATCATGGGATAGGTTGATGAATCTTTTTTCAAGAAACTGAACACCGGCCAAAACAACACACAATTGAAGCAGAAAACATACCCTTAATTGATCTTCTCTCCAGTTCTAACCACTGATCCCTCAAACACTTCTTGGTGATGCATGCAATAACTGGGGTTTCTTTCAAGTGATCAACCATGGAGTTCCATCAACATGTCGAGAAAATATAGAGAAAGCATCAAGGGAATTCTTCTTGCAGCCTACTGAGGAGAAGAGGAAAGTGAACAGAGATCAAGAAAACCTTATGGGGTTATATGATACAGAACATATAAGAATGTTAGGGACTGGAAAGAAGTTTTTGATTTTGTTGTGGAGAATCCAACTATTTTACCAGCTTCTCATGAACCCCATGATATGGAACTCAAGGAGTTGACCAATCAAGGGCCTAATTTCTCTACTAATTTCAGGTTCTTGAATTAATTTTTTTTCTCATTGACTTTTGTTGCACACTTTTACTGAACTGACAAGCAGCATTGGTTTCAACTTGTGTTGTTAACTACTATGTTTGTACTCTCCAAAAATATTGTTGCACATGTGTCGGATCCTTAAAAAATGCACTACTTTTGGAGTATTCGAAACACGTCTATTTTCATTTTTGAAAAGTTCGAGCATCTCTATTCATTACAACAACATACCCAGTGTAATCCCACAAGTGGGGTCTGGGGAGGGTAAGATGTACTCAGACCTTGCCTCTACCTTTGCGGGGTAGACAGACTATTTCCGATAGATCCTCGGCTCAAAAGGAACGGAGCAACTCTATTCATTATTTAGAAGAATAAACTCTATCATATCCGTCTACGGTGTATGAAGTTTATGAGTCCTGTTGGTGTAAATACAACCTAGATTTAAGTGGTGAGCAGCACAAAACTTGTTTCAATCAAATGACATAGTATTAGGGTAGGAGGCTTTCCTTTGTTATAGAAATACACAACAACATTCTCGAACTTCCAAACCAAAGAAATGCAATTCATTTCGGTCAATTGAACCTTCTCGAACTGTTTCTTTTTAAGAACAAAAAAGATTTGTGCCAAAATAACAGATGCCAAGAAGAAAAAAAGTCCTTGGACATATAATGGATCTTGAAGTACTATAAGTAACAGATTCTAACCAACTGAAATGATTGATCAATTCGTAAAAGGACCTTTCTCGTGTGGTGATTCTTTAGCTATAATAAGATTAAAGTGTCATTTTGTCGAGGTTCGAATATTCTAATAAGCTTGATGAAATATCTCTTATTAGAATACTTGAAAGTGTTGTTGCTTACTATGGGTGTGGCAACCCTGTCCTATCATATGTATAATGGAGTTCGTCATTTATTGCCGGATTTTTCGGGATTTTTCTTTCTTAGAATTGGAAGAAAAAGATTGTTCCAAATTTCACCTATACCTTTCTTTGAGATTGAAACAAAAATTCTTCTTGATAATTGAGCGTGGCGTTCCATGCAATGAGACTATCAATCAATGATGTCTTCGTTGCCAAGGTAGACCTTTTTCTTTGCCTTTCAAGATATTGCGTATAAAGAGAAAGATAGCCAGTCCTCTTGGGGAACTCATGACTGAAAACAATCCTTATGGTTTGTTTTGATATCCGGTAGGAATAATAAAAAAAAAGTCCAGGTTGGTTGGTGAGCCTAGTGATAGGAGACTATCTAGCTTGGTTCGGAAAGCACTTGTTGGGTTTTTGTTATATGCCCTATACCTACCATATTTCTTATGTACACAATAAAGATCATAATTATTGTTATTTGGATACCAAACTATCTTATCAATATATAACCAAAAAAGCCTTCGATGTAGTGATGAAATTGTGATACAAGTGAAAGTTGCTGGCACCCACCATATCTTGCTTCGGAGCTGATCTCTTATATCGGAGCAAACAAATTCAATGATTTTCTATAATCTATTTATTTCTTTTTTATTTATTGTTGACTTTTTCCCCACAAATAGATTTGCCGCATGGATTGAGTAATCAAGATAGGATAAGATGGGGTCGTTAAAACCACTAAAATCATAACATAAAAATGCATTGTGGAATACTCGAAAGCTTCTTTTTTTAGTCAGGAATAAGCTTTTCCACTTCATAAAACTGGATAAACACCTTGGTGCATTTGAAATAACTACTTCCCCAGCCACCTTTACATGCAAGACTGACCTGATTGGATTGCTTTCTTCCTCATCTCAGAAGCAGAATCAGCCTTCTCCTCCTTGCCTTTTCTATTGATTCCTGGGGATTGGATAAAAAACAACGCTTGAATGAGGCCAGGGATGGATCGAAAAAGAAATCTTTGTTGGTATCTTTTTCGCGAAGGATCAGAAAAAAATGGGTGGCTGATTTGTTCTTTTACCATGTCAGTCACACTCTCATTTAGTCGATCTTGATTACTTTAGTCCGCTAATGGAGTTCATGACTTCTCTTCCAGCAGATGAGAAAGTGGTTCTTGTATCCCATAGTTTTGGTGGATTCGCCATTTCCAAAGCCATGGAAAGCTTCCCAGAAAACATTTCAGTTGCTGTATTTGTCACTGCTCTAATGCCTGGTCCAACTCTAAATGCAACCACCGTCTACACTACAACAACATACCCAGTGTAATCCCACAACGTGGGTCTGAGGAGGGTAGAGTGTACGCAAACCTTACTTCTACCTTGGTAGGTAGAGCGCCTGTTTCCGAGAGACCCTCGACTCAAGACAAAGCATACGCACAAGCAAAGAAAGAGAAACGGTCAGACCCGGGCAAAAAATTTAAAGCAATATGAAAATGCTGGTATCAAAAGCGAATAAGCCATGATAGCGCATTCTGGAAAAAGGAGCAGTAGCTAATGCATGCAAATAAGATAGACAAAATACACTAAAGAACACATAGAAACAGAAATCAAACTAAAGGTGACTATACATCAATATTGTGCCTATTAGTACGATAGGCTAAGCGGGCCTACACTAAAAACACTACAACAACCAGTTTGCAAGCGTAAATAGGACTACGCTCGACTACCTACTACCCTAATCCGTGTCCTCCACAACCCCCTATATAAGGTCATGTCCTCGGTAAGTTGCACCTGCGTCATATCCCGTCTAATCACCTCTTCCCAATACTTCTTCGGCCTACCTCTACCCCTCCTGAACCCGTCCATAGCCAACGTCTCACACTTCCGCACTGAGGCATTTGTGTCTCTCCTCTGCACGTGCCCGAACCATCTCAACCTCGCTTCCCGCATCTTATCTACCACCGAGGCCACTCCCACTCTGTCCCGGATATCATCATTTCTAATTCTATTCCTCCTTGTATGTCCTACACATCCATCTCATCATCCTCATCTCCGCAACTTTCATCCTTTGGATGTGCGAGGTCTAGACTAGACAACACTCCGCCCCATACAACATAGTCGATCTAACCACCACCCTATAGAACTTGCCTTTAAGTTTTGGTGGTACCTTTTTATCGCATAAGACTCCAGATGCGAGCCTCCATTTCATCCACCCTGTCCCAATACGATGTGTGACATCGTCACTAATCTCTCCATTCCCTTGAATAATAGACCCGAGGTACTTGAAGCTCCCTTTCTTTGGAATGACCTGAGTACCAAGCCTCACCTCCAAGCTTGTCTCAAGGTCTCTCCCGTTACTGAACTTGCACTCCAAGTATTCTGTCTTGGTCCTACTTAGCCTGAGCCCTTTAGACTCTAGAGTTTGTCTCCAAACCTCCAGCTTAGCGTCCACTCCGCCGCGCGTCTCATCAATCAGGACTATGTCGTCTGCGAATAACATACACCATGACACCTCCCCTTGGATTTGTCGCGGCAGTCCGTCCATCACCAAGGCAAATAGGAATAGACTAAGAGCTGATCCTTGGTGCAGCCCCATCATCACTGGGAAGTGCTCCGAGTCTCCTCCTACTGTCTGTACCCTAGTCTTGGCTCCATCATACATATCTTTGATCGCCCTAGTGTACGCCACAGGTACACCTCTAGCCTCCAAACATTTCCATAGAACCTCCCTAGGGACTTTGTTGTATGCCTTCTCGAGGTCGATGAAAACCATATGTAAGTCTCTTTCTCTCCCTATACTGCTCCACCAACCTCCTAATAAGGTGAATGACTTCTGTAGTCGAACGCCCCGGCATGAATCCAAATTGATTCTCGGAAATAGACTCGCCTCTTCTCATCCTCATCTCCACGACCCTTTTGCCAAACTTTCATAGTGTGACTTAGCAGCTTGATACCCCTATAGTTGCTGCAACTCTGGATATCACGTTTGTTCTTGTACAAAGGAATCATTGTGCTCCACCTCCATTCTTCGGGCATTCTCGTCTTCTTAAAAATGACGTTAAATAACTCAGTTAGCCACTCCAAACCTGCCCTGTCTGCGCTCTTCCAAAATTCAACTGGGATCTCATCAAGCCCGGTCGCACATCCCCTGCATATCATGCGAACAACACCCTTAACCTCCTCAACCTTAATGTTTCTACAATACCCAAAATCCCGGTACCTACTAGATTGCTCCAGATCTCCTAGCACAATGTCTCTATCTCCTTTCTCGTTCAAGAGTTTATCCAGTGGATCGTCCTCATGGAGAAGGGGTGCACGAAAGTGTCAACTTGAGGGAAGCCCACCAAAGCTGGATTTTATAGAAGTAAGACTGCCACTTCCACCTAATATGCGCGTCCTTCACCAATACTTTACCGTCCTCGTCCTTGATGCACCTCACGTGATCCAAGTCACGAGCCCTCCTCTCCCTCACCTTGGCTAGTCTGTACAACTTCTTATCCCCGCCTTTTCCCTCTAATTTCACATACAGGCATTTAAAAGCCGCCGTAACCGCAAGCTTTGCCTCCTTCCTCACCAACTTATACAGTTCCCTATTCGTCCACTTCTCCACCTCATACTGACGTTCTACCAATTTCGCATACGCCGCTTTCTTCGCTCCACCTTCTCTTGAACTTCACCACTCCACCACTCCACCACTCCACCACCAGTCCTCTCAATGCCCACCACGGCTACCCCGCGAGACCCTTATCACTTCTCTAGCTACCTCTCGAATGCAACTGACCGTCCTATCCCACATACCGATCGCATCCCCACTACTCCCCAAGCCCTCTTGGCCATCAATCTCCCCCTCATTTCCTTTGCACTAGCCATGGCCAAACTTCCCCATTTGATTCTTAACCTGTCATCCACAACCCTCCTCTTCTTCTCCATCTTGATCTCCAAATCCATCACCAAAAACTTATGTCGGGTCGTAAGATATTCCCTCAGAATAACCTTGCAGTCTTTACAAAGACCGTTGTCACCCTTCCTAAGGAGCGAAAAGCCTATCTGAGTTTTAGCCACCGAACTATGGAAAGTCACCAAGTGCTCATCCTTCTTAAGGAACCTCGAATTGGCAAATCACAATCCCAAAGGCTCTAGCGAACTCCAAAAGTGAGACGCCTCCCCCATTCCTGCCCCTGAAGCCAAAGCCTCCATGCATGTCTTCATAACCTCCCGGAAGTGACCCGATATGTCTATTGAAATCCCCTCCTACAAATAACTTCTCAGTGGATGGTATACCTCCCACTACCTCGTCCAAATCCTCCCAAAAGCGCCTTTTCTCCTCCTCATCCAAGCCCTCCTGCGGCGCGTAAGCACTAATAATATTCATAGTGAACTCTCCAACTACCAACTTAATCGCCATCATCATGTCATTGACCCTCCTAACCTCTACCACCTGATCCCTTAGCTCTTTGTCTACTAAAATGCCTACCCCATTCCTATACCTCGACCTACCCGAGAACCATAACTTATACCCGTCCACATCCTTAGCCTTAGGTCCTACCCATTTGGTCTCCTGGACACAGTCTATATTAATCCTCCTCTTCTTAAGAATTTTAACTAGCTCTATGGACTTTCCCGTTAAAGTCCCAATGTTCCAAGACCCTATTCTCAGCCTAGCATCTTCCTTACCCCACTTACCCCCCTAACCCTCGCCCCCGTCCCCGACCGAGAATATGACCCTAATCGACCATCATTTACCAAAGCCACTAGAGTCACAAATACTATATACGAACACTATACTATATCTAATTGCAAGCAGTAAGAAAAGTATGAATCTTATAATCAATAAAACAAGCAGAGCATGCAGCAACTAAATCAGCTATCCAAAGCAAGCAAAATGTAGCACTCAACTAAGGCAATTATTTAACTCACGAGAAAGATAAACAATGCTCAACAAGTGAACCGGAGGTACCAATTCCAGTAAGAATAAGAATGAACCTGAACTGTAGATGCTCCTCCACAAACTGATGGCGTCTCTTTGTGTTCTTCCTCTCTTGCTTGCTTACTGCTGCAAATCCCCTCTGGTACATTGCTAATTGCAGGTCGCCGGAAAACTGGGGTTTTCGGCCGGGACTCCGGCCAGAGAATAGGGTTTCCAAACAGAAAACTATATGAAATTGCAACTCTAGCTCACCGGAATAGACAACACTAGTGTTCACCGGCGTCGGAGCAGCTTAGTAACCCGGCCGCCGGTTCGAGTGGCAGACGCAGAAAAACGAAAAAACAGAGAAACAGAGAGTAGACGAAGAAGAGGAGGAAATGAGAAGCGAAGCAGAAGTAAAAGGGGAGATGATGGAAAAATTTGCCGGCGTAGTAGTCCGGTGGCGTTACCTGGTCGCCGGCCGGAGTGAGTTACCTGGTCGCCATCGGCGGGGGATGGAGGTCGTTGGGGGTGAGAGGGGAGAGGGGAGAGGAGAGAGGAGAGAGAGGCGCCGGTGGAGGCTAGAATACTAGCCGTTTCCGGCGAGGTACCAATTTTCCATATTCCCAACTTTAGCCATGAGATGATTTCTTATGTTTGCTTACACTTTTTACATGTTTGATTACTTCATTATAGTCGGTTACTGGAGTACTATCTCAGCTTGATAATCATGTTACATACGATAATGGACCTACCAATCCTCCAACCACCTTCATCCTAGGTCCAAAGTACTTGGCAACTCATCTTTACCAGCTGAGCCCAAATCAGGTAAGCAAAGCATAATACAAATATGTGTAATTGAAATAGCCAAATTCTGTTATCCTGTTGACTTGTTCCCCACCAAAGTTATTAGTAGGCATCACCTACTCAAAGATTTACTAGTTTATCCAAATTACAGATCTATTCAAGTACTTAATCGCAACATCAACATGGAGCTTATTTGATTCCCCCCCCCCCCCCCCCCCTTCTTGGTGTTAGGATTTGGCGCTGGCCACTACAGTACTAAGGCCATTATATGCTTACACTGTGGAAGATGTTTCTAAGGAGATACTTCTATCAAGCAAAAGGTATGGATCAGTTAGGCGAGTGTTCATTGTGGCTGCTGAAGATAAACTTCTAAAGAAGAAATTTCAGCAGCGTATGATTGAAAAGAATCCACCTGATGAAGTGAAAGAGATCAAGGGCTCCGACCATATGGTCATGATGTCTTAACCCCTTCAACTTTTTAATCTTCTTCTGAGCATTGCTCACAAGTGGCTAGCTTCTTGATTAGCTCAACACAGCTTGTCATTCCATATCCAAGAATAAAACTTAATTGAAAAGGAATTTTAAATTACCCTTCTTTACACGCGTGAAATTGTTGAATCATCCTTTTGCCCATTGTTAAAAGATTCCCCACTACTGTTCCCCATGGGAATCATCTGGACTAGGGGTGTCAAATGGGCAGGTTGGTTTACATCTGAGCGTGTCAAAACGGGTTGAACTGATAAATGGATCGGGTCATAACCTGTTTATTAGCATGCAAGCCTTCTTTTGTTTCAGGACTTAAAACTGGCAACCCAGATCGCACTTGTGGGATTACACTCGGTATTCTGTAGTTATATGTTGTTGTACTTATCAATGGCAACCATATTATACAATCACTGTATTTGTACAGTAAGAAGACATTACAAAGACGCTAACTTTGTCACAGAAGAATTATGGATCGGTTACTGGTGTGTTTATGGTATCTGATAAGATAAGGTAGGCCCAATAGACAACAGTGGAATATTGATAGAATCTGCCAAATCAAGTGGAAGAAATTAAGGGTCAGATAACATGGTCATGATGTAAAAGCCTGTTGAGGTTTTCAATTATTTATTCTCTCCTCCTCTAGTTGACTTGGTGAATGATAACTTCCAAGAAACACATTCAATTTAAAAATAAAATTTCCCATGTATTAACATGGGGCTGCTTAAGCACGAAACTAAGTTAGCAAAAGTCAAAACTCTTCTAATTATAAAACTGCATTGTAATGGTTCATACTATGTGCTCATTCTTCCAAGGAAGGATAAAAGATATGGAGAAAAGCAAGTTTCTAACAAGTCTAGTGGTTCTAATACTTCTGTTGTCATATGTAAATGCAACTGTGTCAGGGCCTAAATGGCCTAAACCTAGCAAGCATTTCGTGCTAGTTCATGGGGCTTGCCATGGAGCCTGGTCTTGGTACAAGATTATGGCCTCGATAAAAGCTTCGGGGCATAATGTAACAGCTCTTGACTTGGGCGCTTCAGGGATTAACCCAAAGCAGGTCCTCGAAGTCCCACATTTATCGGGTTACTTTAGTCCGCTAATGGAGCTCATGGCTTCTCTTCCTGCACATGAAAAGGTAATTCTCATAGGCCATAGCCTTGGTGGATTTGCCATATCTAAAGCCATGGAAAGCTTTCCAGAAAAGATTTCAGTTGCTGTATTTGTCACTGCTCTAATGCCTGGTCCAACTCTCAACGCAACCACCATTTTTACTAATATGGTACATTTCTTCCCAAATTGCCTACTTTATCCATGATATGATCTGTTATATTAGCTTGCTGTTTTTCATGTTTATTTTTTTCACTTCATTACAGCCATCCAGGGCAGCAATATCTGCACCTGATAATCGTGTTACATACGATAATGGACCTACCAATCCTCCAACAACCTTCAGCTTTGGTCCCAAGTACTTGGCCAGTTATCTTTATCAGCTGAGCCCAATTCAGGTAAGCAAAACATAGTAAAAAAGAAAAATTGAAATAACTGAATATTTGTATTCTGATCATGAGAATAGCTTTTAAGCGACTTGTTTCACAAATATTATAGGTATCACCAATTACTTGAACACGATTGAAACTGTCTTTTTTACCTTCTTGGTATTAGGATTGGGCACTGGCTACAACAGTAGTAAGGCCATTATACTTATACAGTTTGGATGACATATCAAAGGAGATAGTTCTTTCGAGCAGTAAGTATGGATCAGTTAGGCGAGTGTTCATTGTGGCCAATGAAGATAAAACTCTACCTAAGGAATTTCAACAGTGGATGATTGAAAAGAATCCACCAGATGAAGTGGAAGAGATCTCAGGCTCTGATCACATGGCCATGGTGTCTAAACCCCTTGAACTTTTTAACCTTCTTCTGAGCATTGCTCACAAGTGAAATGCTTCTTGATTAGCTTAACTCAGCTTGTGATTATATAATCAAGAAAAAAAGCAAATTTGATAGAATCTGTCTTTCGCTCATTGTGTAAAGATTTGTTCCCCATGTGAAGTTTCTAGGGTCACTGTTTTACACAAGCAAGTTAAGTATCTAGATGATTTCAGTTTCTGTATTTTTACGGGCAAAGTTACATATTTGGCCGAAAATAATTACAATCGCCAGTCAAATATACATTATTTTGTATATTTTATGTATACTATATATGTATACAAAAAATATACATTTAACGGCTATTATTTTGGTGGTCAGATTTACAATATAACAATCCCTACTTTTACTACAATGATGCCTTCTCAAGGTTTATACCCTCACGAAAGAAGTCAAAATTTCCTTTAGTTTCTTGTTTTCATTCTATATACGTTGAACATAACTTGGTTTTAATTTAATGTAGAAAAGGACACTGAGATTGCTGTTAATTAATTTTATGTTTAAGCGGCAGTAGTTGACTTTGATAGTAATATTGTTATCCATTTCTTTTTCAGTGAAACTGACAATCAATCTACTTCATAATCTAATAATCTATCCTCTAGTTGAAATGATGAATCATCAAACGTCCAAACAAATTAGTCAATATTATACAAGGAAAAAAAAATATTACATATCCAATATAAAATGCCCAACAAATAATACTTGGCAGCAGGGAAGTAAGTTATAAGGTCAAACACGACCTGCCACCTTTTTCACTTTGTTAGTATTTATCTTAAACATGCAAGTTCAACATGCCTCAAAATTTAATATTCCGTCTATATAGTTTGACTCGGCACGGAGTTTAAAAAATAAAAGAAGATTTTTAAATTTTGTGATCTAAAACAAGTCAAATATATATGTGTGGTTATATATTATCTCGTTAAGTGTAAAAGCTAAATGTTAAAGTTAAATTATTGTAAATTAAGGAAATATATCATTTTTTTTATGGATTAAAAATAAAAATGTATCACATCAATATTGGGAGTATCTCCATTTAGTTTTTTTTTTTTTTTTTCTGTTTCAAGCTTTTAAAAAACTGAAGTATCTAAGAAGTGTATTCATTCATTCTTAAAGACTACTACTCCAATTCCTTTAGATAAGTATAATATTTGAAATAACCAATCAAAACCAGTAAACATACCAAGAATTAAATTGAAAACAAACTAATAGGACAACATATTCCAGTCTGTATATGATTGATATTTTTGGCGTTAAATAAACCAAATCAATTTTCTCTCGTTGTCGTTACTTTTACTTTTATTTTAATTCGTATTCTTCTATCCCATTTTTTTTTGGCTTGTTATTTTGCTGTTGTGTTCAAATGTTGTCCCCACAATGAAAATGAGACCAGAAATATACCCAACAAAAATAATTAGGAAGTGTTTTCTTCCGTTGAAAGAATACCTTGTGGATTAATTTTTATTAGAGTATATAAATGTCTGAAGACTTGTATATGAAAATCCGCGTCCCATTTCATTAGGGAATGATTATAATCAAAGATATCATGTGATAATATTATATTATATTACTCCCTTCATTTCATGATGTTTCACATCTTTCAATTTACCTTATTTAAATATATGGAATTTTACATAAATAAATCATTAAAGAGCTACATCTTTCAAGATATTTAATTAAGAATAAGTTAGTAAAAATAATTCTTATTTTTTAGGAGTAAATATTTTTTAAGGGTGTACCCAAATTTAAAATACAAATTATTATGAAACGGATAAGTATATATAATGTAAAGAATCAGAGGTAAAATCAATTTAATGTGTAATAACATGTGGTTGGTTTCATTATATATGAAAAACTGCGAGCTTTCTGAATACCCAAAAAAAAAAACTTTTACCCGCTCACACACCAATTAGTTATTTTCAACCCGCCCCCGCATAAGAGCTATCCCCCCGCCCAGCATAGGTCGTAAGCACGAGTCAGAATTTTCATATAGGAGTTCAAAAATACAAAAAAATAAATATACGAAGAAGTCAAAAAAATTTAATATTTATTATATATATAAAAAAATTAATTTTATATATATAGTGTAATTTTTGACCGAGCGTTCAACCCCTGACACCTACCTAACCCCGCCCGTGGTTGTAACTCGTCATCCCATCTTGCCAGCTTTAAAAGAATATCTTACAATTATCCGTAAAATTAATCCAGCATGTCCACATTAAAACCCCATTGTGGGACCCCACGCACATGAGCCAGCTGTATTCATTTCTTCTTCTCTCGCTTCTTCACTTCTCTCCCTTTTATGGAAAGCCTAACATCCCATAATTCTCAACCCCTTCACTTCGCACCCTAATATGTGCATTATTTTGCATTTTGTAACCCATAGTTTACTTTTTACTATCTTTCTTTGTGTTATGATTACATTTCACCTTAATTAAAATTAAAATTTAAAAATATATTTAAAATGGATATTTTTCATGTTAATATTCGTATTATAATGACATTTAGGTAAATTTTTGTTTTCATATTAATTTTAGAAGAAAACAAAGAAACAAATATTTCAACTATTGCATTTTTTGTGAATGTTTAACTTGATACAAGTATAAGCCAGAGAAAAAGACTTATTTGAGTTATGAAATTAAATATGCTATGATATTTCTACAATTTTAAAATATGTCACTAGGAGTAAAGGTAAAATTTAAAATTAAATTATTTATAAATATAAAATTATATTATTCTTTTGAAACATGTTTGAAAAGCAAGATGTGATATAACACCCGAAAGTGTGATCAAGTTGATTTAGCAGTGATTTCTTAAATGGGGGTCTCACTTTTGAACCCCTGCATGCTTTTTCGGTCAAGCTCGTCACTCTTTTTCGATTGAGCTCGTCGCACGTGACTTGTCTAATTCATAGTGCGATTTATCTCTTCTGTATGATTGTGAACTATTACATTGAAGTGGGATTTATGCCGTGCACACTAGAATGATAGCTGATGCTGGTGCTCTTATCATTAAAGAAGAAAGATGTGACATAAATAGAACAAGAGCAAATAGCAAATTTGTTTAAAAAAAAACATTAAAATCACGGGGCAAAGTGTAAGAAAGTTGTATATCTAGGTTCCAAAATGCAAATATGCTCCCCACTCCTACTCACCTTGACTTTTTTCTCCACTCTCAAGTCAGAAAGCAAACAAAAATTCCAAATTCCAAACCTTTTTCCTTCCCTTTCTTCCCCAGTCTCCGCCGTTCAATTTGTACCTTTTCCCTTGTGTTATACCCCTCCCCCCTCCAAATTCCCCTTTATCCTTAAACCAAAGTACCAAACCCTAACAACCCTTTTGTTTACCAAAAAAAATAGCCATTTTGCACAATTCTTGATTTTCTTGAACACAAAACCCCATCTTGGTTTCTTGATTTTCTTGAACACAATGAAGTTGAAGAAACCCCATATGGGTTTTGTGTGTTTCTTGATTTTCTTGTCATATGTTACCTGTGTAAACTCACAGTCCAGTGCTACAGATGCTGAGGTTATGCAAGAACTGAAGAAGGCAATCAACCCACCAAGTTCACTGAGTTGGGTCGACCCAAACCCGTGTAAATGGGATAAAGTTCGGTGTACTAAAGATGGTAGAGTAACAAGGATACAAATTGGAAATCAAGGGCTTAAAGGTTCACTACCACCAAACTTAAACAACCTAACAGAATTACAAGTATTTGAAGTTCAAAGAAATGGACTTACTGGGCCAATCCCAAGTTTTGTTGGGTTAAACTCATTGGAAAGTATACTTCTTTCTGATAATATGTTTACTTCAATTCCTAACAACTTTTTTGATGGTATGACTTCTTTACAAACTGTTTATTTGGATAACAATCCATTTTCACCATGGTCTGTACCTGATAGTCTAAAGAGTGCTTCTTCACTTCAATTATTCTCTGCTATGTCTACTAATGTTACTGGAAAAATCCCTGATTTATTTGGTGGAGATACATTTCCTAGCTTAGCAACTTTACATTTGTCTTTTAATAAATTGGAGGGTCCTTTGCCTTTGAGTTTTTCGGGTTCTTCGATACAGTCTTTATGGTTAAATGGTAGAGCTCGCCAAAGTAGATTGAATGGTTCAATAGATGTGGTACAGAATATGACTCAGTTAACTGAACTCTGGTTGCAAGACAATGAGTTTACGGGCCCTTTGCCTGATTTCTCGGGGTTAACTCAGTTGCAACAGCTTAGTTTGAGAGATAATAGCTTCACCGGTCCAGTCCCGGACTCTTTGGTTAATCTTCCTTCGTTAAAAGTGGTTAATTTGACAAACAACCTTTTGCAAGGGCCTATGCCGAAGTTTCAATCTTCGGTGCTAGTGGATGTGTTGCCTGATACAAATAGTTTTTGTTTGTCAACTGGTGTGCCTTGTGACTCACGGGTTAATACATTGTTGGCTGTGGCTAAGGATGTGGGGTACCCTAGGGGGTTTGCTGAGAAATGGAAGGGGAATGATCCTTGTTCTTGGACGGGCATAACTTGTGATGGTGGGAACATTACAGTGCTGAATTTTCCAAAAATGGGACTTACTGGGACAATCTCTCCCAGCTACTCGTCCATTACGTCGTTACAGAAGTTGATCCTAGCGAATAATTTTCTTACGGGAACTATTCCAAATGAGCTCGCATCGCTGCCTAACTTAAGGGAATTGGATGTTTCTAACAATCAACTTTATGGAAAAATCCCACCGTTTAAGAGCAATGTACTGGTGAAAACTGAAGGCAATGTCAATATTGGGAAAGATAATCCACCTCCACCTGCTCCCGGAACACCTTCCGGGAGCACTCCTAGTTCACCCGATGGGGATGGAGGTGGGCGAACACATGGAAATGGAGGTAAAAAATCTTCAACTGGAGTTGTTGTGGGCTCAGTGATAGGTGGTATATGTGGGGCTGTTGTGGCTGCTGGGTTGTTTATGTTTTGTCTTTATAGGACTAAGCGCAAGCGGTCCGGTAGAGTTCAGAGTCCACACACAGTGGTTATTCATCCTCAACATTCAGGATCTGACCAAGATGCTGTTAAGATCACAGTTGCTGGTTCAAGTGTCAATGGAGGGACAACCGAAACGTATAGTTGTGGAAGCAGTGCACCTGGGGACTTACACATTGTTGAGGCTGGTAACATGGTGATTTCCATCCAAGTTTTGAGGAATGTCACTAACAACTTCAGCCAGGAGAATATATTGGGGAGAGGTGGATTTGGTACTGTTTATAAGGGGGAGTTGCATGATGGAACTAAAATTGCTGTTAAGAGGATGGAATCTGGAGTTATGAGCGAGAAGGGTTTGGATGAGTTCAAGTCTGAGATTGCGGTGCTTACTAAGGTTCGCCACAGGCATTTGGTTGCACTGCTAGGATATTGCTTGGACGGAAATGAGAGGCTACTTGTATATGAATATATGCCTCAAGGGACAGTGAGCAGGTATCTTTTCAACTGGAAGGAAGAAGGATTAAAACCCCTCGAATGGACAAGGAGGCTAACCATTGCACTGGATGTTGCAAGGGGTGTTGAATATCTTCATGGTTTAGCTCAGCAGAGCTTCATTCATAGAGATCTGAAGCCATCGAACATTCTTTTGGGAGATGATATGAGGGCAAAAGTTGCAGATTTTGGACTTGTTCGCCTTGCTCCTGACGGAAAACATTCATTGGTCACAAGGTTAGCCGGAACTTTTGGCTATCTTGCACCAGAGTATGCAGGTAAACTTCTTCACGTAACTTGTTAAAATATTCATTTTGTTATTGTATCTATTTGCTTACATAAATGGACGGATTCAAGTGTATGTAAGGTTAATTTTTTATAAAAAAAAAGTGTATGTAAGGTTAAATAATACTGATTAAATTAATAGGCTTAAGAGGACAGTGGAAGTAAAACCAATAGAGAGTTGGACTAAAAGAAGTTTCTGTGGTAGGATAGAAATTATGCTAGCTGTACCTTATATCTTCGAATGATGGAGTGTGAGTCGGATCATAAAAAATAAGCAATATGCCTCAAATAAAGGTAAATTTAAATACTTCCGAAAATTAATGTTTGCCTTTTTGCTTGACAGTTAAAACTTAAATCTACTTCTTTGATAAGATCCTGATAATCAAGCCCTTAGAAAAGAAAGATCTTGATAACCTGTCTCTAATTTCCATAAGTTGGTTATGTTCTATCCGCTATCACTGTTGGACAAAAGGATTGATAACCCCTTGAGAACTGGTGCCCTACAGAATAAAAATTCACAAAAAAAAAAAGAAACTAAAAAAAATTTACAAAAAAATATTACGAAATTACTTGGCACCTTCTCAAAAAAAAAAAAAAGTTTGATAACCCCCAATTTGGTGTTGTGCTCTTGTGTTGAATGATGACTTCTTCGTATCGGAAGGAAACACTTTTCTTCCTCGATAATAAAGCCGTGTTGCGGTAGTTCATTCCCTTTAGGCTCAGGTCAAGTGTAGTTCATGTCCTTTAGGCATTGATTGGGTTCTTTCATTTGATTTCTTGTACATTTTACTCTCCCTATCTGATTAAAATTCAATTTAATAGATCTCAATCTTGAATTGGATCATTAGTATGAGAAATTTTAACACTGACTATTCTGTTAAATTGGACAGTTACGGGACGAGTAACCACAAAGATTGATGTATTTAGCTTTGGCGTAATTCTGATGGAGCTAATTACGGGAAGAAAAGCTCTGGATGAATCACAGCCTGAGGAAAGCATGCATCTTGTCCCATGGTTCCGCAGAATGCATATAAATAAGGAGACATTCCGAAAGGCCATTGACACCACAATTGATCTTGATGAAGAAACTCTGGCCAGCATTAGCACAGTTGCTGAGCTAGCCGGTCACTGCTGCGCTCGGGAACCCCATCAGAGACCCGACATGGGCCATGCTGTTAACGTGCTCTCATCCCTGGCTGAGCTCTGGAAACCAGCTGAAGTGGACGAGGATGAAATATATGGAATCGATTATGACATGACCCTACCCCAAGCAGTTAAGAAGTGGCAGGCTCTCGAGGGAATGAGTGGCATTGATGGCTCTTCTTCATACATTGGCAGCAGTGAAAATACACAAACAAGTATACCCACTCGACCCTCTGGATTTGCTGATTCGTTTACGTCAGTAGATGGACGATAATTTGATCGTCCAACAATACTGGTGGAGCTTTTGGCCTATGTTGTGTTGCCCTCTAGAGGGTTGGTTTGTTCATTCCTTGTACTCATCTCTTATATCTATCTTTCCCTTCTTTTTCTCCCTTTCTTGGTTCTGCAGGGTTTTGTTAAGATCTTAGTGACAATATGGAGTTGCTTTCATCTGATTCTTCTTAAACATTTACTAGCCTGTGCCTTCTTTCTAGAAGTTATCCAATATGCAAATATTATGAGGCGATTTCTAATTTCATATTAATTAGTTTGGATTCGTTCATCTTTTCTGATCTCATTTAAGTCTTTTCTTGGGTGTCTAGATTCTAATATGGAAATATCTTGTAATCCCTTGGAAGATAGTATTAAGTTACGTAGTGACAAAAGGATAATGTTTGAGATATAGATTCTCTTGGAACCATATGTAACTGAATATGTTATCTTAATGGCTGAGAGAAATGTTGATATGGACCAATACTTTGTGGCCACGTTGGGCTACAAAACCAAAATAAAGTGGGACTGCAGATTTTGTTGTCACTGCAGAGATTTAAGTCAACCATAGTCATTAAAAATGCTATGGGAAGAGACGAGGAAGAATTATTACTTGTTAATTAGTGTCATGTGATATAAATAATAAACTAAAGCAAAGATCCATTTTATTTTCTACGATTGGGGTAACTAATGGATTACCCTTTTCTCCATCTGTCTAATTGTAATGAAACGCTGAATCTCCTATAGGAGAACTCCCAGCTACAACTAATACTACTAGAACAAAGGAACAACATTCACTTAAAAATTATGTAATCAAGATTATCACATTATTCACCAGGTATGTTGTTGTTGTTGTAAGATTATCACATTACTCAAGTCTACACAGATATGCTTTAGCTCAAATTTTTCCTTGGATAGCAATTAGCAAGTCAGCTTGAGACATTTACCATGTGCTCTTGCTAATAAAAATAACAGGGTGATGGAGAAGATAATATTGGTTTTGATCCTCCGATTTGGTAATGCAAGAGGTTCATAGCAGGAGTAGTAATGGCCTAGCACGGCTACTAATAGAGAGGCCACAATCCCCAGGCTCGCACCAGCCCCTACTACATTGCTTTCCCACTTCCTCAAATAATAGTCAACACGGGGTTGCTTCTGCATGGAAGTAAGTTAGCAGAAGTCAAACTCCTCTAAAAATGGAATGCCTCAAAATAATAGCGCCGACGTGGGGTTGCTTGTGGCATGGAAGTAAGTTGGCAGAAACCAAACTACTCTAATTATAAAGCTGCCTTGTAATGGTTCATATTAGTGCTCCATCAAAAGAAGGAAAAATATATGGAGAAAATTAAGTTTCTAACAAGTCTAGTTGTTCTAATACTTCTGTTACCATATGCAAATGCAACCTTGTCAGGGCCTAAAGCTAAGAAGCACTTTGTGCTAGTTCATACGGCATCCCATGGAGCCTGGTCCTGGTACAAGATTGTGGCATTGATGAGATCTTCAGGGCATAATGTCACAGCTCTTGACTTGGGCGCTTCAGGAATCAACCCGAAACAGGCCCTTGAAATCCCACATTTTTCTGATTACTCAAGTCCGCTAATGGAGTTCATGACTTCACTTCCTGCTGATAAAAGAGTAGTTCTTGTAGGCCATAGCTATGGTGGACTCGCCATTTCTAAAGCCATGGAAATCTTCTCAGAAAAGATTTCAGCTGCTGTATTTCTCAGTGGTCTAATGCCCGGTCCTACTCTCAATGCAACCCACCGTCTATACTGAGGTACTAGTTTTCCATATTCCCAACTTTAGTCTTGAGATGATATGTTATGTTTGTTTAAACTTTTACACGTTTGAAACTAAATATACTTCGTTATAGGCAATCAATGCAGTAACAACTCAACTTGATAATCGTGTTACATACGATAATGGACCTACGAATCCTCCAACCACCGGCATCCTAGGTCCGAAGTTCTTGGCAACTAATGTTTACCCGCTGAGCCCAATTAAGGTGAGCAAATCATAATACAAAAATATATATATATATATATATATATATATATATATATTTATTGTAATTCAAATAGCCAATAGGTTCTGTTATTCTGGTCATGAGAATGGCCCTAAAGTGACTTCTTTTGCCAAAAAATGTTAGTAGGCTCACCTACCGGAAGATTTTATTAGTTTACCTAGATTACAGATGTATGCAAGTACTTAGCCGCAACATCAAGTCTTCTCATTCCCCTCCAGTATTTCAGCAAGTCTTCACGTCCTTCTTTATTGAGAACTGCTTGGTACGGTACAGAACCCTGCAAAATAAAAATATCAAACTCGCTAATTTGGTTAGTAGCATTACGGCCGCACATTCTATTTCTGAGGCTTTCAATACTAGCCACAGAAACAACATGTCTTTTGTGAGGTTGTTTTGAAGAAGAAGAAGAAGAAGAAGAAGAAGATTGTATGGAAGCCGATAGGTTGCTAGCACTTTCTTGTTGGTAAAATCTATATACTTTTTTGCATTCGTCTTCTACGCTAGACAACACTTCTTCTTTAGTTTGTTCAATAGGTGGTGGGTGATTTGGATTTTTGGGAATTGGAGGTGGTAGTATTGCTATACAATCATAAGTAGTTTCAACAAGTGATTTAGTACCGTCTATTTTAATAGTCTGATTTAATACAACACCAATAATATAAATAGTGGGAATAGGAATAAAATATTTTTTTATTTTGATAAACTTTTTTTAATAGCTGCCTTATAAGCTGGTTTATCCGTATATTCATTAAGCAGTAAAAATACTAGAGCTATATAAAATAACATAGTTGAAATAGTAGGATAATATATACCAAAAAAATCTTTTGTTGCTTGAAAAAATTTCTCTAGAAATACAATAAGTTCGGAAATTTTTCCCCAATTGCTATCTACAACCATATCAACTGGATTTTGATTATGAGAGTTAAAAAATAAAGTTATAGGTTTTCTATCGTCATAAGCAACAAGTAGTTGCTCGTATAAAGAATTTCCACCTAGTGGGTACTTCTTCTGGAATTTTTCTATAAAGTAGTTGGCAATTGTGACTAGTTTTTTTTTCGTTGTATTCTATTATTTTTTAAAATAAAGTTTATAGCAAATTATATTTTACTAAGAGTGTCTTCAAAAAGTGATAGACCATCATTTACAACTAATTTATATATATGTCACGCACATTTTATATGAAAATGATCTGAAAAAGATGAAGTTAAACTATTTTTTTAAATTGTAATAGCATAATTGTTAGAATAAGCATTATCTAACGTAATAGTCATAATTTTATCAGTTATTCCGTAATAATCGCACACTTGATAAATATTTTCTACAATAAAAGTATCAGTGTGTCTATCATCTATATATCTATATGCTAAGATACGTTTTTGCATAGACCATTTATAATCTATCCAATGACGGGTTACCGTTAAATAATCTTGGCCGTTAATACTATGGCTTATATCAGAAGTGATAGTCACTTTGTCATTAAAATGATATAATGAATAACGTAAATACTGTTGATATTCATGTGCAAATTTAAATACATCTCTCTTAACAGTTGATCTAGGAAAACCGTTAAAAGCAGGATTATATATTTCTCTAATGTAATGAATAAAACAAGGAGATGAAGGAAATGAAAAGGAAAAACCCTCCACAGCAACTAATTTTGCTATTGCTTCCCTATCTCTATGTTTATTGTAATTAGGGCCTACGATTCCCCCCGTCGTGGGGGTGAGCACTTGCTACGCGTCTCATTAAACCCCCCTCCCCCGGTCCCACCGTGACCTTTTCTAGTTTTAAATTTTAAAACATCTTTACAAATTTTACATCTAGCTACTTGATTCTCTACGTCCCTATCAAAAAATATCCATGCATCTGATTTTAATGGTCGTTTTGCTGGACCTCGTCTCACACTAGGGGGAATAGGAGGCATTTCAGTTGAAGGTGCACTAGTGGGTGTGTTGTCATCTACATTAGTGGGTGTATCATCTAGATCATCGTCTAAATTAAAGTCTTCTTGAGTTCCACAAAATAGCTCCTCGTCTAAATCTAATGGTATTGTAGGGATATGTTCAATATCAACAGAATCATCTTGTGTAGGAATAGGATTATGTCTAGAAATAGGATGACTAGAAGAAGTACATTTGCCCTTGTTGCCCCTACTAGAAGAATCCCGACCCTACCCGTAAGCATGCGTTTAAATCCTTCAATTATAAATTTATAATTATACTAATAAATAATTAAAGTAAATGAAATTAAGTGCGCTAAATAAAATAAACAGACAATAATAATTTAATGAAGGAACGAATGTACCAAACGCCGACGTAACGTCGACATGTAATCGGGAGGTTGAAAATTGAAACTTTGCTCGATGAAAGATCCTCAAGCTAGTTTCCAACTTCACTCCCAAATGAATAAATAAAATTCAATATTTAGTAGACAATGTAGACTTGTAGAGAGATAGATTTAGAGAGATTGTAGGAAGATTTGTGAGAAAGATGAAGAGAAAATGAGGTATTTATAGTTGGAAAATTGGGTTAAAATAAATATTAAGGGGGTAGGGGGAGGCCAAAAATGATCGTTGCACAACGACCAAAATATAAAATGGTCGTTGGTGCAACGATTATTTGTGCAAAGGGGAGTTTTCGGGCGGGATCGGGGGCGGTACCGGGACCGGGTCGGGACTGGGGCGGGATGGGAAGGGTCGGGATGAGATCATGTCCCATCCCGCTTCGAGTTCCGATACCGCAATTTTTTTTAAAGTCGGGGTCGGGGAGGGACCGGGCCGACCCTACCCACTGGCCAGCCTTAATTTCAAACCATAAAGGGACTTACGCAGACGACATACATATTGAGGGGGCTATTGGATGTAAAAAACCAGGTGGTTGATGCATGTAAACAGTTTCTTTCAGATCCCCATAAAGAAACACATTTTTCACATCAAGCTAATGAATCAGCCAATGCTTACCTAAGGCAATGCTCAGAACTGTGCGAATGGTAGCCGGTTTAACCACCGGACTGAATGTCTCACCACTATCAATGTCTTCTTGCTGATTAGTGTCATTTGCCACAAGTCTCGCATTATATCTCCCCAAGTCACCATTGTCTTTCTATTTATGATGAAAAAGCCACATCCAACAGATCACATTCACCCCCTCCGGTTTAGGAACCAAATCTCAAGTGTGTTATTTTGTTAAAACGTTAAATTCCTTACGCATGGCCGCATTTCAATTAGGGTCTTGTTTGGCTAATTTGGGTTTTTGGGTATTGGGGAAATGGTTTGGGTAGACAGGTTAAATTGGACTTTGGGTTTGAAAATTCCGTGTTGGGATCGGGTTTCCATATGGTGCGTGGGTTTAGGTGTAGGATGGGTATTTGGGTGAATGTGTGGTGGCGGGTTACTAGTGGAAGAACCTGGGTCGCAGTTTCCATCGGATTGGCGGACGGTAAAGGGAATTGGGTGGTTGTTGTCTGATGTTGATATCGGGGGTGGTAAGGGTGGCGATCTGGATGGAACGACGGGGGCTGAGGCTAGTGTTGTCGGGTACGACGGTGGTGGTGGGGTGGGTCTGTTTGGTCGGGTGTCGGCAGGGCGACTGGTGCCGATGACTGGTACAGTGATGGTGTTGGTGTTGGTAGTTATTAGTGACTGGGACACAATGAGCGTCGATTGGGTGTAGGAGATGGTGACATGAATTAATAGAGAGACAACGGTAACATATGGTGGTGACTGGTTTGGAACAGGGACACTGTCGGCGATGGCAACAACGGGAGACTGAGACGGTGGCACGGTGGCAGTGCGGGAGACAACGACGGGAGGAGAGGCGGTGCCGTTGTCGGGGGAACTGTTGGTGGTGGCAGCGGCGTGAGTTAGTGACGGTGACAGAGTGTTGACTGCTGCCGGAACAGTGGTAGCATGTCGGAGAGCTTGGTGGACAAGCGCTGATATGTCTGAATCATCAAGAAATTTGTAATCAATGACTCGGAATTTTTTAATGTTGTCAAACGAGAAAACATACTCGACAAAAGTGATGTGGCGTGAGATTATGATTTTGTCAGTGGATAGTTCATAGCACATGTACCCCTATGGTTCGATGGGAAGCCTAGGAAGGCACACAGAGTAGATCTGGGCGCCAATTTGTGGGGGTCGTGGATGTCAGATTAGGGTAACAGAGACAACCGAAAATTCTAAGATGGTCACAAGTAGAGATACGATGGTAGAAAATTTCGGTGGGTGTCCTATTTTGAATTGCACCGGTGGGTAGAATTTTGAGAATGTGTTCTATCATTTTTAATGCATATACCCAAAAAGTAGGGGAGAGACGCATGAAAAAAAGAGGGTACGAATCATATAATTAATGGTTCGGATAATTCTTTCGGCTTTTTCATTTTGAGGGGAGGTGTGAGGGCACGAGAAATGAAAAATCATGCCATTAGCCGCACAAAATTTATGAAATAGGAAATTATTAAACTCTCGACCATTATCACATTGAACAATTTTATGTCTTTTTCAAATTGCTTTTTAACCAGTGTACGAAACTCAACAAATTTGGAGAACATTTGAGATTTGAGTTTGAGTGGATAGACCCAAAGAAAGTGAGAGAAATCATCCAAAAATATCAGATAGTATTTGTGGCCTAAGTTGCTAGTTATTGGAGATGTCCATAAATCAGCGTGAATAATATCAAAGGGAGAGAAAATAGTACTCACGGAAGTCGTAACTATGAGAAAGGTTCATTTTGTTACATTGTATTAAATTTCAATTTCTAAGAGAATAAAAAACGTGAGAACCCGAATGACCAAGTCTACTATGCCACGTAGAGGGAGATATGGTTGTTAAAACAGTGTGAGAAGTGACACTAGCAGCGGATGTGGGTAGGAACAGATATAGGCCCCCCTCACTATTGCATCTCGTAAGGAGTTTTCCGGTACGGAGGTCCGTTACAGAAAATCCAAACGGGTCAAAATTATTTGAGACAGAATTATCAGTGACACATTTTCTAACAGAAATTAGATTTTTGATGATGTTTGGGGCATAAAGGACGTTTGTAAGAGAGAAGTGGTGATGCGGTAGTGGGGTAAGGGTGTGTCCAAATCCTTGAATTGGAATGCGATGACCACTACCGATCATAATAGATTGTGGAGTTGGTAACTGGCGCAGTTAAGGAAGATTACCTGAATTGTTGGTGAGATGAAACGTGGTGTTCGTATCAATATAGCACGCATTATCGGACTGTTGACGGGTCAAGGAAGCCATTGATTTGTTCTCGGGTAAAGGTCAAAGAAGAGGAAACAAAGAGCAGAAAAGGTTGACACTTACTGTTTTTGGGCAGAAAACAAAAGAAAGACACAGGGGGCAATGGTTGGTTTCTCGGGCAGACAACCAAAAGGAAAACAATGTTAAGCTTTTCTGGGTAACAGAGAAAGGGAACAGTTGGCAGTGTCTCGGATAGAGCACGACGCAGAGACCTAGGGGTTCTACGGCTAAGGAAAATATTTAGGGTTTAGGTTTTGGCTTCTGATACCATGTAGAATTGTATTAATCTCCATTGGGGAGTCTTTCTCATTAATACAAATGTATATAGTGTGTACAATGAGGAATCCTATTACAATAAGAATTTTATATTTATCATAATTATACAATACTAAATATAGCTAAATAATACACATTATACACGTTAACAGATTATAAGAACAGAAACGAATGTGGTCGATAATTTAGACCAAGTTCAATGAACAAAAAGAAATAGAAAAAGAAGAACAGAAAAAAATATTGAAAATTATTTTGCGTGGGGATTATTAAAGAATATCACCACTTTACCAGCATCTGAGGGGATTATATATTTTATATATAGAAAATACGGCAATTTCTGATAGGTATGAAATGGAAAAGGTCAGAAAACATGCAATCACATGTTCGAGTATTTGTGAGACACAAGCTATTTAAAAAATAAAAGTGTTAATCATGTCGATTTATCTATAATGATGCAACTACTACTAGGAGTACTATCTAATTAATATTAATATATCGTGTTTCCGTTCAAAGTTTGACTTTTTTTTTTCCTTTTTGTTTTTCCTTTGTCCATCAGTATTCAAGAATCACACGTTTTCAGATTATCTATTTCCTTTGAAGAAGGGAAAGACGAATCTAGATGATGTTTGACATTTGCATTTTTTATGTATCCAATATCTTCGAACATTATTGAAGAATATAATACCATTTTCCTCCAAGGACTTGATCAACTCTTTGTAATTAGGGTTAATAGCATTTTTAGTCCTTTAGTTATCATATAGGTGAATTCTAACTTTAGTCCTTATAATATTTGACTAATTAAACACATTTAATATTTATTACTTGAGATGTGCACTTTTGATTCCTTTGCTTGTTAATTACATATTTTCTGAACCATTTTATTACCATGTTTTATATTAAACTTGTATTATTGCTCCATATTTAAAGGTGTTGTACTTCTAAAAATAGTCCAAATATAGCATATTTCCTACATAAAGGGGTAAGCACACATTTAACTAATTGAAGGTTAAATGTATGAAATCATATATCACAAGAACCAAAATCGAAATGTACCCATAACTGAAGGACCAAAAGTGTTATAATCCCTTAAAATTATCATTTTGCTTTCAAAAAAATAAATATTTTAGGAAGACTGGATCTGAAGTCAAGGAAGAGCTGTCTAGGAAGGTCTTTTGTGAATATATCCGCATACTGATAAGAGGAAGGCACATGTAATACTTTGACATGACCGAGAACAACCTTCTCACGAACAAAGTGGATGTCCATCTTAATATGCTTGGTTCGTTGATGTTGAACCGGATTATGAGAAAGATAGATGGTGGATATGTTATCACAATAAACCAAAGATGACTTACGCAACGGACACTGAATCTCCAAAAGAAGATTTCGGAGCCAACAGATCTCAGCAACAACATTAGCAACACCTTTGTACTCTGCTTATGCACTCGAACGGGATAATGTGGCTTGCCTCTTGGCAGACCAAGAAATGAGAGTATCCTCCAAGAACACACAATAGCCTAAGGTAGTAGCTCGCTCTAACGCTCGTTTAGTAGACAGTGAGTGGAGTGCATAAGCCCCTTTAGAGATAGGGGTGAGAACTACACGAGCTCGTAAGTAAAGTACGGAATGAGCCTTGTCTACGAAGCAGAGCGACCTCATCTTGCTTGCTTCTGGAGAAACTTCTATCTCAGAGAAGATTCTCAAAGATGACCGGAGTCGTTAGCTTAAAGGCAAAGAAGGAGGGAAAAAAGTATCCCACCATGTGAGAAAAATGTATTTCTATACCTTTGGGAACATGCCTCCCCTATACGTTAGCCAACGGGGGGAAACCACAGTAACAGTAGTAGTAGAGAGAGAAAAGAGGATTATCAAGCCAGAGGGGCTTATCTTAAAGGCAATGAGAGGGGCTCTAATCAACTCGACTGTAAAGGGCGTGGAAAGCCACTTGCTTGACTGATCATCATGTGTCCGGGCAGCCTGCCCAATTAGCATATGTATATGAAAACAACCTGGTCGGTGTTGATGGGTATAGATGCAATCCATAATCAAGTGTGTCATTAACGTATCGAATGATACATTTAAGGGCAGTAAAATGAGGTTCCATGGGGGCATGCATGAATAAACATACATGCTGAACAACATAAGCAATATCATGCATGGTGAAAGTAAGGTATTGTAGTGCACCTAAAAGACTCCGGTAGAGAGTGGGATTTGCCACTTCATAACCATCCAAAGAACTAAGCTTTGATTTAGAGTCAATCGGAGTAGACATGATCTTGCAATTTGCCATTTTAACCCTATACACAATCTCCTCTGCATACTTGCGCTGACAAAGAAACATAGTATCTGCAGATCTAGTCACTGAAATCCCCAAAAAAATAGCTCAATTTCCCCAAGTCAGTCATAGCAAATTCGGTTTTAAGCAATGCAATAATCTCATTTTTCTACAAATCAGAGGAGGCAGTAAATACTATGTCATCCACATACAACAATAAATAGGCAATGCTACTATCGCGATGAAAAATAAATAGAGAGGTATCACATTTTCTACATACGAACCCAATCTGCAAAATGTACTGTGCAAAGCGATCATACCACTCTCGAGGGGCCTGTTTCAAATCATAGAGTGACTTACGCAGACGTCATACATACTGAGGGGCTGCTGGATGTACGAAACCAAGCGGATGATGCATATAAACATTTTATTTCAGATCCTCATGAAGAAATGCATTTTTCACATCAAGCTGACGAATAGACCAACGATTACCCATAGTAATGCTCAGAACTGTGCGAATAGTAGTCGATTTAATAACTAGACTGAATGTCTCACCGCAATTAATATCCTTCTGCTGATTGGTGCCATTAGCCACTAGTCTCACCTTATATCTTTCTAACTCACCACTGTCTCTGTATTTGTGACGAAAAAGCCACATGCATAGGATCACATTCACCCATCCGGTCTAGGAACCAAATCACAAGTGTGTTATTTTGTTAAAGCATTAAATTCCTCACACATGGCCGCATTCCAATTAGGGTCTTATTTGGCTAATTTTGGGTTTTGGGGAATTGGATATACGATTTGGGTGAACAAGTTGAAGTGTACTTTGGGTTTGAAAATCCCATGTTTGGCACGGGTTTCCATATGGTATGGGGGGGGGGGGGAGGGGGGGGGGTGGGTTGTTAGTCTCTAAAGAAGGCAGGAAATTGGGTGGGGGGTCGGGGCATATTCTTGGGGCTGAGGTTTCTGGGTTGGTAGTCGGGTTTGGCGGAGGTGTTGATGTGTGGAAGTCGACGACGAAATTTGGGTGGCGGTGAACAAGTCTGGTGATGAACAGTGGGTGGGGGGAGGTGGCGATTGGACGACGTTGGTCGGGGCACAATGATGGTGATGGGTTGGGTTATGCGGTACAATTGCGAGGTTAAGTCATTCAGGGGTCGACATGGCGGTACAGTGACGGAGTTGGGTCAGGGTGTGACTAAGTCAGTCTGTGAGGTCGGAGGAGCGGTTGTAGGTGTTGCAGTGACCGGAATCGGAGTTTGCCGGTTTGAGGGGGGACTAGCGATTGGAGGAGACTGAGTGAGAGTTGTCGCAATCGGAGAGGACGAAGGCGATTCCATCTGATTTCGATGGCGGCGATGGTTTTGGGAGGCGACTGAGCAGGGGGTGGGATTGGAAGTGGGGGACTGTAGCAATTCTGAGTTGGTAGCAATGGGTGGCAGAGAGCTGAATCCTTGAATTGGAATGTGATGACCACTACCGATCATAATAGATTGTGGAGTTGGTAACTGGAGCAATTGAGGAAGATTTCCTGAATTGTTGGTGAGATGAGACGTGACATATGTATCCATATACCACGCATTATCGGACTGTTGACGGATCAAAGAAGCCATTGATTTATTCTCGGATAAAGGATAAAATTTTAATTATTTTCAGATAAGGAGAAAAGAAAAAAATATAAAGCAGAAAAAGTGACTTGGATAAGTAAAAGGTACAGAGAGGCGTTCCTTTTTGACAAGAAGGGACAAAGAAGAGAAAGGCAAACACTTTTGGCTTTCTCGTGCAGAAAATGAGGCCGGGAAACATAGTGGTTTGGTTTCTTGGGCAGTGAGCCGTTGTTAGGTAGATTTCAGTACTGTTTAGAGTGTATTTTAGGGAGTCTTTTTGTTTGTCTTATAGTTATCTTGTGCAGTATTGTGCGTGTTGTTTTGAATTTTCAGATTTTAAGCGATTCAGAAAGGAATAAGGCGAATCCAAAGGGAATAAGCGATTATTGAGGACAGAAATACATAACCGGTCACAAGAAATAAGTCAAAGAAGCCATGGGGAGCTCGGACAACAGTTTAAACAAATTTCGGACAAATAACACTGAAGCGCCGCGGCACAGGAAGATGGAGCCGAGGCGCCTGGTTGGCAGTAGCAGGAAGAATCTTACCGTCAAAGGCGACGCAGTGCCAAACACCAGAGCCGCGACGCCACTTCACCAGAGAGCAGAGTCGGCTTCTACCAAGTAGCCAGGAAGCGAAAAAAACCCTAAATTTAACAAGGGCAAAAAGGTCAATTTAGGGGGTTTTCGGAATATATGTTGGGGGAGGCGAATTTTAGAGGGGGATCACATTGGAGGCAAGTAACAAGAGAGCAAGAAGCAATTAGAGACATCAATTGTCCAAGTTCTTTTCCTTTTCTTTACTTTAATTCAATTTATGTTGGATAGTAGGTTAATTAGTTCTCTTAGCATGTCTATGAGCTAATTACTTTTATTAGGATTTTCCGTTGAATCACTTGAAACTCTGTTATGATTTAATGCACTGCTAGTGTTTCTTCTTCATCTATTAAGATCTCTTCAACTTGTGCTTATTGAATGAGAATTAATTGGCCGTTAGTTTTCATTACATATATGATTTTAAATCAAGATCTGAAAAGTGAGATTTGAATATGCTATAGTTGATTAGACGTAGGTTTAATCTGGAACGAGAGTATCACGATTGCATGTGTAGCTTTTTATGTTATTGATCTTAATCCTCCTATGTGATTGAATTTGTCATAGAAATATAGAAAATTCTCACTTAGGTTGAGTTTTTATATGTCCTAACCGGAATATAGAACATCTCAGTTAACCTGCTATCTTAATAAGAAGAAGAATCACTAGTCTTTCATTAATGAATGATAGAGTGGATTGTTGATGAGATTGAAAACCCTAATTTCCTTCATTATTGAATTAAACTTCGTGTGTTTTCACTGCTATTTTATTCCCGCAATCTATTTTAGTTTGTTAATTCTTTAGTTTAGAAATCACCACTTATATTCGTTTGCCAAATAGAAACTAAAGATTAGTTAATTGGTAATTGATAAATCAATTTCTGTGGACGATACTCGGTCTTACCGAAATTATTACAAATTGCGATACGTACACTTGCGTAGCATCTAGAAATAACGCAACAGCCGTCGGGAAAGAGAGAGTATGGTTTAGATTTTGGCTTCTTATACCATGTTAGATTGTATTAATCTCTCTTAGCAAGTCTTTCTCATTAATACAAAATATATATATGGTATGCAATGTGGAATCTTTATACAACAGAGATTCTATATTTATCATAATTTCATAAGATTAAATATGATTAAATAATATTGTATAATCTATATATATATATATATAAAGGAGAGACATAGGCCCGGTGAAGTGGCATGTCTCTCTTATCAGAATATCTATTTATCTTTCTCTTCGGTTTTTTGACATTTTAAAATTAAAAAAATCAATTATTCAATTAATTAAAACCCAAAAGTCCCTTGCATTTACCGTTACGGATAAAATGAAACGGTGCATTCATTCATGAATTGGTGCAACTCTTCATCTTTTCCTGTTCAACTATTCCATAGGTCATTGTGATATTTATCTTCACATGCCTATTTATCTTTTCACACCGTTTCTTCTCCAATTAGTTCTTATGTGAAAATTTCATTGTTGTTCCAACAAATCATCTTATTTAAATTTCTTAATAGCATGTCTATTGCTCACAATGCAAATTTAACTCTGTAAAAGAATCAATTACGTATACAAGAGGGAGAATTGAGCAGAAAGTACCGCATTCCTTCAAGATTTAAAATCTTTTATCCGTACTCTTCACAGTAGATTGACCATCCATGTAAGAAGTTTTTGAATACTAATCTTAACTTGATTTCAACTTCATATAAATATATTCCTTTTAGCGCTAACTTTTTTTACGGCAGTTCTTGATGTCAGGATTGTTGTCATAGTGTGGAGTGTCCGTTGTTGTCGTCCGAGCAGAGGCGGACTCAAAATTTGAAACTTAAGAATTCGACATTCTACTATCCTTTTAAGTTAATGATTTTAAATTAACATGTATATTTAATGAATTTCTTATGACAAATATAAAAATCAAATCAAATTACTTGGTTCAATCGAAGTGCGAGGTCGTGAGGGTGAAAGGCGTTGAACTTTGAAGAGATTTATATATCACCTTCTTTGTCTGTGATTTGCCTTACTTTTTACTATACTGATTTTCGTCATTCTTTTTTTTTTCTTCAAATTTTACCTTGATTTGATTATGCCCATAGAGTCTATTATACTTTCATTTTTGGTAGCCAAGTATTATGTAAGAACAATATCATCTTCATTTTACATTGTAGTTCTAAACTTCTGGCCCAAGAGAGATAACATGACATCTCTCTTAAAGCAGATTTTTGTGTGTGTGTGTGTTTTTTATATTTTATGTTTTTGGCCTTTTATCCTCTTATCGCGCCCCAAAAGTCTGAAAGTTTTGGTTCTTTTCTCTTTGATTAATCTACGGATTTATAAAAACAACCATCACGGAAAATGAAGGCAAGAAAAAGAAGTTGAACTCAAGAAGGGAAAAAAGGAACTCAAGAAAAAACAAACAAGTGAAATTGTGGTGATGATTCCTAATAATTTTATATTGGGGACATGTAAAAAGTTGAAGATTCCGGTGCCACATAACTCTGACTCTTATATATATAAGATGAATATGTTTTTGCTCAACTAAATTTTATAAAATATTTTAAATTATTTTACTAGTGTTTCTATATATCGCAGAAAAATAAATAGTTCTACTATATATCTCTATTATATTGGGCACATGGGTTCCCTCAGTTCTTCTCCCCAGTTATCTATATTCAGATAACGACATTAAGTTCCATATAGGATACGATATTTTATTTTAGAATATAGAAAAATTAGTTAACCTAAATAAATGCTTCAAATACCAACTCATTATTTTTTTTCTACACCATAATTTTGACGACATGTAACATTAGAGTGAATTTGATCATACTTTTCCGACTTTTTTCTGATCATTTTTTCATAAAGATTATTTGATATTATAATTTAGACTATTATCTTGGCTAGACATGTATCCACCAACAACCCCAAAGCTGATCTTATACTAAGAGAAGATTTGCCAAATATATCACTTTGAAACTTAAATTGACCAACATGTCACCAAATTTCTTTTTGATTTATTTTCTTGGATTAGGGTTATGAAAAGTGGGTCCGGGGTTACTTTTGCAATTTTTAAATATTTGGAGTTTTAAAGTTATACATTTAAGTTCCTTTGGCAAATATAAAAATATTTCTCTCTTCTCCTTAGATATGAATAAGTCTCTCTCTTCCTCTTTTCTATCAAGATCTCAATCCATTTTCTTCTCTCCGGAGCTTGGAAGCTCTCCAATCATCGTCTTCAAACATGTTAATTAATTTTACATCAGTGGTGAAGCATTTTGAGCTTCATATTGCCTATATAAAAGTTTTTATTTTTTTTGAATTTGATAAACTCTAGTGTTCATAAAGTTTTGGATTTTTAAATTTTTTTGAAACTTTAGCCTTTTTTATTGAAATATATATCATTTCTACTTATTTTGCTTGTTTCGATAGTGTTTTTTCTCTCTCTCTTTGATTTTGCAAATTTATCTTGTCTATTACTAGATTTGAGTTTGAACTTTGGGTTGCTTTTATATAGGGAAGATGTATTGTTACAGTTATAAATTTAAGAATTTTTCATTTTCTTACCATTATCATTAAAGATTTTGGAAACTTAACATTCACCCACACTGCAGATAGCGCTTATTGTCTATCGCGGAAACGGCTTTGGATTTGGTGTTTCTTTACAGAAATCACTATCTGAAGTGCTCATGCTTCCACCGAAGCGATCAACTGAACCTTTTACAGCTTAGTTTTCCCATTGAACCTAATTTCTGGGATCTCCAGTCAGTAAGGTTGGGTTACCACCGTTAAGTATTTTGGGACAATTATAAGCCAACCCGAAAATAAATCACCTTAGCTTGCTCTATAATAACTTACTGCTTGGATAATTTTAGACCATTTTGGTTGATGATAAACTAGAGAAATAAATGCGATTGTTGGAATTTGAAGCATGGTGAATTTGCACTAGTCTAACGAGAAAAAAAAATAAAAATAATGAAATTGAAACCCAAACCCCAAGCGCCAAACCCCAAACCCCAAATTCCAAATTGCACAAAATCTAAGGGACTGTGGACAGGTATACCATAAATCGACCGTCGTCAATAGCTAACAGTTCTCATTTAGGCTCGACTTCACGCATGGTCAATAATTATCCACATGTTATATATAGACCAAGGACAATATTTATCTAAAAGACATAAATAAAATAAAATAAATAAAAGGACATGCCAAAATTTAAATATTATAATAACACTTTAATACATCATATGAGAGTACTCATTCATTGAACTCGTGATCAAAAGAGTTTTAGGACAAGTAATGGTACTTAAAAGGCCAATACTTGTCTAAAAATACATAAATAAATGGAAAAAATGACAGCCCGGTGCACTAAGCTACCACTATTTAAACATTATAATAACACTTTAATACTTCATATGAGAGTTCTCATCCATTGAACACATGATCAAAAAGAGTTTTATGACAAGTAATGGTACTTAAAAGGCTAATATTTATCTTAAAAGCCATAAATAAATAAAATAAAATAAATAAAAAGATTTGATACTATTTAGCCATTATAATAACACTTTAATACATCATATGAGAGTCTCCATCAATTGAACACATGATACAAAGAGTTTAAGCACAAATAATGGTTGTCCTTATAACAAGGTTGTGCTTTGAGAACATTGTCACACTAATTGGATACTGGTGTTATGATTATCACTATTTGTCCTAAAACTCTTTTGGTCATGTGTTTAATGGATAGGTACTCTCATATGATGTATTAAAGTGTTATTATAATGTTTAAAAAGTATCAAGTCTTTTTTTTTATATGACTTTTTTAGACAAATATTGATTTTTAAGTATCATTACTTGTTCTAAAACTCTTTTGATCATGTGTTCAATTGATGGGGACTCTCATATGATGCATTAAAGTGTTATTATAATGTTTAAATAGTATCAATTTTTTATTTATTTATAAAATTTTTAAACAAATATTGGCCTTTTAAATACCATTACTTGTCCTAAAACTCTTTTGATCATGTGCTCAATGTATGAGGACTCTCATATGATGTATTAAAGTGTTATTATAATGTTTAAATAGTATCAAGTCTTTTTATTTATTTTATTTTATTTATTTATGACTTTTTAGACAAATATTATCCTTGGTCTATATATAACATGTGAAAAATTATTGACCACGCGTGAAGTTGAGCCTAAATGATAACTGTTAGTTATTGACGACGGTCAGTTTATGGTATACATATCCGCGGTCCCTTAGATTTTTTCAATTTGGGGTTTGGGGTTGGGATTTGTTGTTCCATTTTTAAATTTTTTTTGTTTGTTACACTCTTCGTCATCACTATTAGGATCATCATGTCACCTTGCTCATAAAAATTCAATTCCAACATTTTGAGGTTTCTTCCCATTCACCCATGTAATCATCACTTACTATAATATATTCTGCAATCGATGCCATAGTAAATCTATAATAGGTTATGGCTATGGTATATGACTGTAATCGACACCATAATAAGTTGTTTGGACTGTTTTTTTGATAAAAATAGAATTTTCGCCGGAAACGAAATCTGAAAAGTGGAGAAATCAAAAGCTTTTGGAGGAATATATTTAGTTTTTTATTTTTTTTGGGGGGTAATTAAAATGGAGGAAACTATTTTAGTTTTTAAATTCTTTTCCTGGTAACTAAAATATTGGGATCGAGACTAAAATGTATTTTTCAAGATTTTGAGGTTAGGATTGAACGCAACGAAGACTGACATTGTTGATGTCATAATTGGTGGTTATTTTGTCAACACTTCAATACTTATGATGTTTTGACAAATATAAATCTTAAAATTGGCCTTTTGGTCAATAGTCCCCTGTTACTAAGTTATTTTTTTGTGTTCTTTAATTTTCGTGGTTATTTTTTTGTGTTCTTTAATTTTCGTGAAAAGGAAAACTTTATTTACTAGAGGCAGTTTCTTATCTGTTCATGCAGGGCAACACCTACCAACAACCCTAATCATCAATTGGTCGACTAGTTAATTTATGATAGGAATATCAAAAGAACACATCAACCGAATATTGTAACAAGTTTCGACTTTCGACTAAACATTTTATCCAATTTTTTTGAGAACGTTAAGTAAACATATATACTTATACTAAAAAAATAAACATATCTCCATAATGCTACTCTAATCAATTATATATATATATATATATATATATATATATATATATATACTAGCGGAAGGGATCGCAGAAAGGGTACTATCAAAAGATCCTTTAGTGGGTTTATAACTCTGGCAGGAAAATTGTCTTAACTCAAAACAAATTAAAAAATGCCCTAATGCCACCTCGGCTCAGCGGGCTAAAAACAGGACCATCAGCCTGAGCTTCAGACATTCCGTCTGGGTTATCCTCTGTCCGACCTCAGTACGTTCTCATATGAATCTTTACTAATTAAAGTATTTTTACCAAAATTACCTGATAGTCTAGTGTGATATAGTTCAACACATAGTGTTTAGCCTACCATTTAGGCTAAATCTGAATATAAAAATAACTAAAACAAAACAAAAAAGAAAATTACCTAATTACAAGTAGTTGTGATCAATAGAGAGAAATGTACTTCAAACTTTATTTATTTAGAGAGAGAGTATTGTACAAGAGAGAGGGTGATCTAAAACCTTAGGGGGCGTTCGCCTACCTCCAAACTAAAACTTCATATCTTTTATATAGATGATCTTTCTTTCAAGAAAACAGTAAAAATAGTCAAAAAAATTTACAATTATGACCGACAAACCAAAAAGATAATAAGGGCCCACTACCTATGGCCGATAAGGAAAATTAATAAAAATACAATTCTGCTTTAGTAAAGCAGATTCCTGGGCCCACTTCATGTGGCCGACAAAGAAAATGAACAAAAATACGATTCCTTCTTTTCAGATAATGTTGTTGGGTCATGTTGCTTTATTCAAATCTTTTTCTTTTTTTTTGAATTTTTCGGAGGTGGAAGATTCTTCCATTTTATCCTGAAATATTTGGAGGTATTCGTCAATGTTAAAGATTTCTTCATAGGGTTGAGATTCTCCTCACAAGACATTGTCTTCCTCCTCTTCTTCTCATGTATTACCTGAAGCCATTGATGTATCCGAGGGAAATTCTTCTTCCAGATTTTTCATTAAATCTTTCTTTACCTCTGCCATATAAGAGGTTGTAATCTCAGACTTTGAAATTACTCATTTTTTTATCTGGAGCCTTCTTGCAATATGCTTAAAAGGACTATGCATCTCTTACTGTCCTTTTGTTTGTTTAAGCTCCTTATACTGAGCTATGGTGGAGTAATATGGTCTATTAACTCTTGACCAGAAATTACACCTTCCTTTGATTTCTAAAGGAGTTTCTTTCAGAATTTTGTATAAAAAGTCATGTGAAGGCATGGTATGTTTTGCGGGGTATAACCCACTTTTATGAACCATTTCATTATCCAAATGATAGAAAATTCAATGAAGAAATGCATATTAGCAATACCTTCAATAAGCATATTATCATTTTACCATTCTATAACTTTGAGAGATACTTCAATCCATTCCGTGTATAAAGTCTTGAATAGTTTCGGTAAAATTATTACATATGGACCATAATTAATCCACTATTTATAAAACCAATTTGGTATATTTTGTTTATAAATATTGGCACAAATCTTTATAAACCACGAGTGTTTCCTATTAGGATTCTCGTATAGCATTTAATAGTAATTTTAGAAAAGTTATAAACTTTTTTGGTATTCGCCGGATAAAAGTGTTACAATTCTGGTGCACTAGAAATTTAATATTGGCACAAATCATCATATATGTTGCACTAGAAATTTAATATTCTTAGACGCAAATTTTTTAGAAAAATTTATCTGACATAACTAACTATTAGTATCTAATTATATTTAGTAACTATAATTTATTTTAGTTACATCTCATAACTAAATTATATATTAATTATTATTCATAACTAATATCAAAATACATTAAATTTATGACTTATATTTATCTCAACCTTCTATTTTCCCCCTAACCCCACTCTCTCCCTTTCCACGTCGCCGCCTCTCCTTTCGCCGTTGACAGGTCTATATCTATAGTGAGTTAATTATAGCAAGCAAATTTCTTGTATCAAATATCTGAAAATGATATACATGTTCTAGTCTACCAAAAGAAGACAAAACAAAGTTAAATGTGCTACTCTCATCACGGAGTAAAAGCTTGTTTCACTGAAAGTTCACTTTTCAGGTTATATCACTTTGCAGGAAAATAATTTTGTGTGTATTTTCAATTTGGATCACATATCTCATCGAACTTGCAAAAAAATTAATCTTCTTGTGGCAATTCTGGCGCCACAATGTGAGAATATAACCCCTCCTCCGCTATCACCATCACAGTCCAATAATATAGCCGCTGCTACCGGATTCGCCGGAGCTCCAGTGAGCAGCGACGACCACTCGATCTGGCGTTCGTCTTTTTCCGGTGGTAGTCGTTCTCTGATCGTCAGTCGATCTGATTGGTTCAGATCTGGCCGGTCGTTATCGATGGAACAGTTAGCCGTGGTGGAACAGTTCTCCTCCGTCAGATCTGGTCAGTCGTCGTCGTTCTCCTCCGTCAGATTCCGTTCACCGTGATGAAGCAGTTGGGCCTGTCGTCGTTGATAGGACAAGTAGCTTGTCGCCGGAGCTCTGGCGGCAATTTTCTCCGGTCGTCATCTCCTTCTCGTTACCCCGTCGTCATCTCCTTCTCCTTCTCATTGTGTGTTCATATTTTTCTTTTGTATTTTATTTCTTGTATTCATATTTTGAGTGTATTTCTTAAATTTTTGATATAAAATTAAGTATTTATGGATATATTTTATTTTTTATATTCAGTTTTTGAGTATATTCGTACACTTTATTCACATATATTTCGAAGGAGATCCTTTTGTATATAAATGAATACAATGTATTTTAGAGTGCATTCATTTTTTTAGTGTAAAATCTAATTTTTTGTTATGTATTTTATTTCTTTTATTTAGTTTTTAGTGTATTCGTAAATTTTTAGTGTAAAATCTAGTGTTTGGAGGTGTATTTTATAGGACTTTTTTTGTACACAAATAAATAAAGTAAATTTGAATACAATTTTTAAATATAATAAATTAAATACAATGTAAAAGTAACTATAAATTAATATAGTTAAATTGAATACATTTGACATGAATACAACTGAATTGAATACAAAACAGATTTTTACTCGCCGTATACAGCGAGACCATTTTATAAATAGAACGAGGTCGTTTATGAATACAGTAGCAACTAAAAAGTAGCAAAATATTAAAACTATATCTATGACAAATTTAAAACTCATAAACTATAGTCATTTAAGTAAACACAATTTTTTATCACTTTAATTTATTCCCATTTTATGTGAATTTCCTCTTTATTAAGAAGTGTTCTCCTGCACTAAAATAATATTAGAGATGTTAGGCCTGTTCCTCGTGTGCCTAAGAAGCCAAGGCAATCTCCATTGAAGCAGTTTCTTGTTTTAAATTTACATATATCGATTTGGATTGATTTTTTCATAATTAACATACAATATTTTTCACAAATTCTCTCCGTCCAATAATTTATATATAAGTCTATAATTTCAATCATGTTTAAATTCTTTTTTTATGAGCAAGTACACTAATACGGATGAAAAGCTAAGGTTTCGTGTTTTCCCATGTCCGAAAAAGATTGCATTTTGTTCGTAAAAGTTTCATCAATATTTATTTTTTCTTTTTTATTTATTCTTTCTTCTAGTAATTCGTTTGAATCTTGTCGTCGAATTTTGGATAAATCCATTAAGGTTCGCCGTTTGTCTACCAGCGGTTCTTCAAAGTTGCGTAAGGAATAAATAATTATAACAAGAAATTAAGCTGGTGAGGGTACGGTGATCAAACTTCAAAGCTGTTAATAAGCTCACGACAAATTACATGATTAAATATAAATAATTTACCCAAGAAAGGAACTAAACTACTCTTATCTCCCAAGAAAGCTTTTTTAAGCTGATTTTACAATTTAAAGGCTCCTCTCAGTGAGAAAAAAAAGAAAAAAAAAGGAGATAAAATGCAGCTGTAGTGATATCCTTGCATGCGTCAATTCCTTCCCTACTAATTGGTTTCTCATGCAATTCAATTTAGTCGGATCAGTAAATTTCGAATATTTATGGAAGAAGGCCGATGTAGGGCACTGTAGAAACATGGTCCCTGTCTGAATCATTTTGTGAGATAACAGTACCAACTGCTTCTACAAAAACCACAACAAACTCAATGAAAAGTTTCACCATACCAATGCACATTTCCAATCTTTGGATCACCATAATTGTTGTAAGTACATATGAAATGTATTAATCGTCTCTCTGTTTCTTCTCCTCTTTCTATTTTCCGCGTATTTACTTTCTCTTTGGTCCATTTCAGTACCTGTTCTATTTATAGTTTCCAAGATACAGCCATCACTTAGAAGAACAAATAAATCTTTACCTAAATTTGGCTTTTGGAAACCCCCAAGAGACAGGGGAATATAAAATTAAATAATACTAATAGCAATAATTACATGGAGCAACCATTGATTTTGTTTCTATTTCTCTCTCAAATAATACATAGGAAAACTTTCACTTTTAGTCCCTTAAATATTAATAAATTATGATTTTGGTCCTTAAATTTTTTGGTTAAGTGCCTTCACTACAAGAAACTATAGAATTGACAACAAAAACGTAAATGACAACAAAAAAATAATATATTATTACTAAAAAACGTAAATAAAAACAAATTTAATATGTTGTTGTTGCGAAAACTTTTTGCATCAGAGGTTATTGCAACAACATACAATAATTTTTGTTGTTGCGAAAAATACTTTTGACAATAACATCCAACATATAACAATAAAAGTATTGTTGACAAATGTCTTTCTTCTTTTAGAGATTTAATTAACTTTGAATTATATACTTAAACGTAATTGTATAGTACTTTTGATCCATCTACTTGTGCCAAATTGTTAAATGCTAATCAACTATTGAATTACCGACGTGTTATACTAAATTTATCTTGTTACTCCATATTTGAAGGTTATATAGTTCTAAAAATAGGTTAAATGTCCCATACCAAAAATACATATTTTAGTAAGTTAGATGTTAAATGTGCTTAGTTCAATCAATTAAGATCAAAATTATTATAATATATCAATAATTGAGGTATCAAAAGTGTAATTATTCTAATATATTAAAGGATCAAATGTGCTGTGCAATTATTCTAATATATTAAAGGATCAAATGTGCAATTATTCTAATTATGATGAGAAGTTTGGAAGATAGATTGAGGAGATATAGATGTGAATGGTTTCAACTTGTGGGTGAATGAGATTGAGACCCTTTACTACTAAATTGACGACCTTATCCATTTAGCATGTTTGCAATAAAATAAGGTAACTATATATACTGAACGACGTGGCATTAAAAGGATTATCTTATACCGTGCCCACTACACTAAATAATGAAATTGATTGTTAGTATGTGTTTTAGGACAATGAAAATTATATTACTATCTAATAAATGAGAATAGACTGCCTAAGCAGGCACCAGACCGTCAACATGCCTGCTTGGGCTTGTAAAGGGCATCTGAGTCATTTGACTTATAATGGAGCAATTTGACGGGATATAAAGGTATCTTACTGTAGCTCCTTTATAATTGTACTTATATCTGGACTATTTTGTCCTTCTTCCTTGAATTGAGTTTGTGTCAGATTTGTTCTTACTTCTTACCTATCTTATCTATTCCAATAAAGATGTATAGATAAATGTTCATGAAAAATTCTATTTGTCTTTATTATTTTATGAGTCTCTTTTTTTTGCGTCCAACAATCTATAACGCTAGTCACTATTTCCATCGAAGCTAGGAAGTAAGTCCATAATCCAAAATGGCCAAGAACAAATAGAATTTACCGCAAAAATCAGTTCATCTCCTGCAACTTTGTCCTCGTCTTTTGCTCATAAGTAATCTCTTGATTGGGACATAGGTTTGCTTCTGTCAAAAGCTAACCAAATATCACCAAATGGCATGATAGTAAACGGCTTTTTTTTACTTTAATCTATTATTACATGGTTCTTTCAGTTATAACAAAAAAGCACTTTGCCATCTTAATCAAACTTAATTTATTTTTCTTACTCAACATTTAATTTTGTTAAAAATATGGTGAAATTAAATATAAAAGAGTTAGAGCTCCATTTTAGTTTCATGAAAGTTATCTAATAGGAGTATTATATTTCATAAAAAAATCTGCAACATTGAATTGCTTGTTAAACACAAAATATATGAAATAAAGAAACAATAGTCACTCTTCTTCAGCTCTGCAGTGGTCAGGAAAGACATATTTTTTGCTAAGAATGTTGATTACCTAATTTAATGTTTTTATATGTTAGAAATTTTAAATAAATTTCTAATTGTTATATGAATAAATTATGTGTGCATTAATATTAAACTTAATTTTCATTGTAATTTACAATAATTCTCATATATAGTTCTTGAATATAAAAATATTTTTCATAAGAAATGTATTCTTCAATGTTTGATTATAAGTTCAGTGAAAAAGTAATTAACTGTTTTTCTTAATGTCATTATTTAACATGGTAAAGAATGGATCTTGGGTCTAACTCAACCCCAAAAGCTAGCTTGTAGGATGATGATTGTCCAAGTCCGTATAAGAAGTTCATGTTGTTGAAAATTTGCCTTTGGCGCGGAGGTGCGTCCACCCATGTTTAATGAATTAAACACTAGTGTTCCGCATGTTGGAGGCTTTGTCTCTTCACACATGCATAATCTACTAAGTGAGTAGATGACCGTAGGGCCAAGAATCGTCAAATTTCGTTGAGAAATGAAAGAGATATTGGTCCACGAAGTAAGG
Source organism: Anisodus acutangulus (assembly GCA_029783415.1). Lineage (NCBI taxonomy): Eukaryota > Viridiplantae > Streptophyta > Magnoliopsida > Solanales > Solanaceae > Anisodus > Anisodus acutangulus. The sequence goes on along the minus strand of CM056510.1, from coordinate 40,467,396 downwards.
TATTTGAGGCATGGAAATATGGTGTGGGACAAATCTACCAAATCGGTGGGAAAAAGAAGAATTGCTCTCTTTATAAGTCTCTAAAGTGGTTAAGGGTTTGGGACCCCAAGGGGTATCCCATGTGTTTAAAGGAGAGAGGACCTAGATGTGCTTGTGTTCAAGGCTAAGCCCACACGCGCGCCGCCGCCGCCGCCCGCCCGTCCGGTCACGGGCTGTGGGCTGTGGGCTGTTTCTGATATTATCTTTTTGGACCCCAAATTGCTTAATATTTACAGTTTGGTCCCTAGAGTTTCTGAAAAGTTGATTTTGGGAAAGACGGAAGGCAAAAACTTTCTGCCTACCGTTTGGGCTATTTTTTGGAGCGTTAACCAGCCATTACTTGGATGTTAACTCCTCCATAAACAACTCTCCTTCATGACCATAAATCAACCTCTCTAAATGGCCATTAACAGCCCTCGCTAATGTCATTAACAGCCTTGTTTGTGGCAGTTGAGGAGTCCCTCATCCATGTTATATATTGAGGCCTTTTGGCTCAATTGTGTTGGATATACAGACAGAAAAATAGCACATTTCAGTCACGAAAAATAGTGCACTAACAGCAACGAAAAATAATGCACTAACAGTGAGCAAACACACACGCATACACAAGATATACACAACAGAGACACACTATATACACAGAGACAAAACAGAAGAGAAAGTCAGTCCAAAACGTTGAACGAAAACAGAAACTCTCCCTTCCTTTTCCATTTCTTCAGCAAGTCGATTCGTATTTGTTTTCTTCGTCAGACTCAACCTATTTGCTTTGTAGTGTTGAGATTAAAATGTTGTTTTATCTTGGAAGACTATTGCCCGCTAACGTAAAAACATATATACGGGGCAATCTTATCTTAAGGACAAAGTGCAATCACTCGACTCAGCACACAGTTGTAACCATCCAGATTTAGTGTTTCTTGATTTCAGGTTATCAAGATTCAAGACACAACAAACTTGCGGCATTTTTTAAGATTGGCTATTTGTTTATCCTTTCGAACACTTGTAATATTTATTTACTTCCCGTACTGCTTTACCACAATAGAAAGGCAACAAATATTTCCATTCCGTTTTCGATGTGGGACTCTTAACACTCCCTCGCACGCCCAGACCTCGTTAATGAGTTTGTCTTTAATATCATGTAATTGTAAATAATGAATTTGTTGGAAATTAGCCTTTGGCGGGGAGATGCGTCCACCCATCTTTGATGAATTAAACACTAGTGTTCCGTATGTTGGAGACCTGGTCTCTTTACACATGCATGATCTACGAAGTGAGTAGATGACCGTAGGGCCAAGAATCGTCTAATTTCGTTGAGAAATGAAAGAGATATTGGTTCACGAAGTAAGGTGTTTAAGGCATGGAAATGTGGTGTGGGACAAATCTACCACATCGGTGGGAATAGGAAGAATTGCTCTCTATATAAGTCTCTAATGTGGTAAAGGGTTTGGATCCCCAAGGGGTATCCCATGTGTTTAAAGGAGGGAAGACCTAGATGTGCTTGGGTTCAAAGCTAAGCCCACACGCTGCTGCCGCGCCGCTTCGCTCCCTGCCTGGCCTGGCCCGGTCCGGTCCGGTCCGGCCTCTGGCCACGGTCACGGGTCACGGTCGTGGTCGTGGGCCTTTCGATATTATCTTTTTGGACCAGAGAACTCATCGGATATACGCTTTGATCCTGAAGTTTCGGGATGTACGCTTTGGACCGTAATTCTTTCATATGTACAGTTTGGTCCCCGAAGTTTCAATATTTACAGCTTTGGTCCCTGAATTTCGAGACTTTTTCTCGCCTACCGTTGGACTGCGTTTTGGAGCATTAACCAGCCATTACTTGGCTGATTAACTCTCCATTAACAGCCATTACTTGGGGCATTTGGGCGCCTTCTTCAAGGCCTTAATAGCCATTACTTGTTTGTTTTAATGGCCTCCTTTAAGGGCCATTACAGACCTTGTTTGTGGCTGTTGGACAGCCCTCCTCTTGCTATATATTCAGCTTCACTTGGCTGAAAATGAAGCAAGAAACAGGCAGAATATAGACGAAAAACAGGCCACAAAGCAGGCGAAAAAGACAGCGAAAAATCAGCAAACCAAGAGCTGAAAAATCAAGAAACCAAAGGGCTGAAAAATCAGCAAAACAGTGGCTGAAAATCACCAAAAATAGTGACCAAACCCTCACGTATACACAAGATATACACTACAGAGACACACTATATACACAGAGACAAAAGAGAAGAGTAAAGAGAAACTCTTCCTTCCTATTCCATATCTTCAAAGAAGTCGAGTCATATTTGTTTTCTTCGACAGGCTCAACCTATTGGCTTTGTAGTGTTGAGATTAAAGTGTTGTTTTATCTTGGGAGACTATTGCCCGCTAACGTAAAAGCATATATACGGGGCAATCTTGTCTTAAGGATAGAGGGCTATCCTCGACTCAACACACAACGTTGTAACCTTCCAGATTTAGTTGTTTCTTCATTTCAGGATATCAAGATTCAAGACACAACATACTTGCGGCAGTTCTCAAAGTTGGCTTTGCAAGGTGATCAAGATTCAAGACACAACGCACTTGCGGCAGTTTTGAAGTTTGACCATTTATTTATCCTTTCGAACATTTGTAATAGTTATTACTTCCCGTACTGCTTTATAAAGTACCATAGAAATACCAACAATTTAAGACAAGAATGTATTGTAATACTATTAGTGTTCGAAAGATGTCGGTCAAAAATTGTGTGACCAAATCTGGATATGAAAATGGTTTTCTGGTAGAAGAGAGTGATGATGATGAACGTATTCATATTGTCACCGCTACCAAGACTGGTGGGAACAAGCGCTCTCGAGAGCCTGAGGATGTCAACTGGGACAAGAGGAGAAGACTGAAGATGTACTTCTATCTTGCAGCAGAAGGCCTGTATCTATCCCAGACAAAAGATCCGAATAATGGTAAGAAGGAACTGGACACTCAGTCTGATGAAGTGACTGAAGTGAGCCAGAATCCGAAATTGGGATAACTATTTTTCTTACTTGTCAAGAATAAAGATTAGATGATGAGTATTTTTCTTACTTGTCAAGAATAAAGATTAAATGATGTCTGATTAAAAATGGATTAAAGTAAGGAGGAATATGAAAATAATTTATATTCCTTACGCTTTAACAAATCAGAAGTTTAATCTCATCTTCTTTTCCGTTTAAAGATTGGAGTTTGTAAACGACTTAAAAAGATCCGTTCTTTTAAGTGTAAATTATTTAAAGCGTGTAAAGTATGTTCGCACATACGATGGAGAAAGATCCACTAACTGTGCGAAAACTGTTACAACTCTTAAGTAAGCGCCAAGAATTATCTGGGCACCAATCATAACGGAAGAAGTCTAAAAGTTAAAGACGTAGAACTTTGTCATACTATTTGGCGTAAGATCCTTCATAGGATGATATTGGACACTGGGTCATATAAAGCCTCAGGCGATCGAGTGGGCCAAAATTCCTTTGATATGATGATATTGGACACTCAGTCATACAAAGCCTCCGGGTGACTGGAGTGGGGCGTAATTCATTTCATAGGAAAAGTAATGGACACCTAGTGTGGTGGGCGAGTTTCAGTGTCTTAATGATCCAAGGCCTAAAGAAAGGCAAGAAGAAAGAAATAGGACACCTCACCGCCAAAGCAACCTAAGTGGGCGCAGTATCGAGATCACATATGATCCGGTTACGCCTAACCACGGGCAAGAGGTTGTTCATGTGAAGCAACGCCACCTCTAAAATCAAAGGGCCGGAGAGGTTGTCCTCAATAGGACTTCAGGGAATGAGATCACTCTAAGATGAGGTGATACATGTCCCTAACTTGGTTTAAGGGATCTTTGTTGGTCAAGTGGATTGAGACTAGTCCAACAGTGCAGTAATAACTAAGAATGGTACAAGATGTATCTGTAGCCAAATGAATGATATATTTGTAATCCGTGCATCTATGCCATCATAGATTAAGACACGTTAAATAGCAAGTCATTCAAAACTAACGATGTTGATATTGTTTCCTACTGTCGACATAAACCCTCAAAATAAATGTGAGGTAGATGAAGAGGCAAAATCACCTTTCCAAATTCCGTCAAGGGAATAGCGAAAGAAGCACCGCTCCTCTAGAACTTAGTCACACCTACTTGGGTGATTTGAAGTTTATACAAAATAGGGGGGGGAGAGAAGTTCGTTGTGATCTTCATTGATGATGATACAACGTATGGAATCCTTTGTTTATTGAAAAGCAAAGATGAAGTTGTTGAAGCGGATAAGCGCTACAAAGCAGAAGTTGAAAATCAACTAAGTCTACGGATTGAGAAATTCGTAGTGATAGAGGGGGAGAATGTGAAACATCGTTCATTAAACGACTGTTCATTACTCACCTCAGTCTAACGGTGTTAGCCAAGCGCAAACCCGTACGCCTAAACTATGTGGGGCAAGGTGATCCTTACCGCTAATGCGATTCTCAACAGAAGGATAAGGATAACTCTCCCTGTGAGACATGAAAAGGATCTCACATACAAAAGTTGTGATGTGGGGTGGCCTGGTAGAAGTTGGACTACCGAAACAGGTCAAGTTCGACCTAAGACTGTAGATTGCATATCCACTGGATCTGTGAATAACAGTAGTACTTATCGCCTCTTGGCGTCAAAGAATGTTGAATTCTTATAAGATAACTTTCCTTGAAAAGGAAAAGGAGTAATTGCTCAAGGTTAACAAGAACCCGCGAGGGTTCGACCGTCCTAACTAGACGCCCGCAGTATCTACAGGACTCGAAAGTTGCCGCTATCCTAACTCAATATTCGGATCCGCAGAACTCGGGGATTCTAGATGTTGAACCAAGACGGAGCAAAGAGGGGACAAAGACTTGTTCCAGTCCTTCTAGCTTGTATGGTTAAGAACGAACCATGGACTATTAACAAATAATTGTTATCTCCAAAAGCGCTGCTTTGGAAAGAAGCTAAAGAGAGAAATATATTCCATCATATAGAACCATACTTGCGTAATGGTTGATCTTCCTCCGGGAAAAGAACCTTTGGGTTGCAAAATGTGCTCCCCTGTGAGTAGCTTCACATCCAGGGCCATTGTAGTCTTACATGGCGTGGATGTTGAAACAACCTTCCCAACCGGAGAGTTGGAAGAAGAGAATCAGAGTTGATTTGCTGAACTGTTGGGCTTCTTCCTGAACTTTCTGAAAGTTTCAGATAAAACAGAAACAATGAATCTGACCACAGAAACATTGACTCTGAAATTAGAAAGCCAACAGTTGGAGAATCAACAGTCTGAAAGTAAAAGTCATATTGAAACAAAGTCTCGATATGAAAGATATGGGTATCACAGATGACATCTTAGGAATTGGATTTCTAAGACATCTAACGGACTGGTCGATAGTTGACAGTCTCGTTGAAGCCACCAATGGATATGAATCATAGAACTGATTAGAATCATGGTGCACCCATAAACAAGGAGCGATATGCTAAGGTCACGTGTAGTTCAATGTATTGTACACACTACAAACGACCTGGTATCGGTCGCAAAGCGCATCGATTGAACTAAGGTTCACCGATGATTTTAATACATGATCAATAGAAGGCGTTAAGTCGGATATGACGATATCCTGAATTATTCGCCATCTACAGATTATAGTATTACGGATGTCCAACGGTTCTGGGAGAACATAGTGATGCAAACTGGACATCAGATCTGAAGAACACCAAAGCCACAAGTAAATGTGTATGGTGGGTCTTGGAAAATCCTCTAAGCAAACTTGCATCGGCCGATTCATGATGGAATCAGTGTTTATCGCTTTATACAAAGCATGAAAGAAGTTGAGTAACTTCACGGCTCCTTAGAGGACGTCCCTTACTGGGAGATACCCGTGGCTTCGGCCAGCTTATACATCGTGGGCTAGCCGTCGGCCAGGAAGGACACGGATGACGGCGTCTGGACATATTTTTTAGGATCTGTCGGAGACATAAGATCGTATGGCAGTTGATCATCACGGGTGTCACATCCTTGTTTACTAACTAAGGGACTACCCGGAGATCAAGTGTTCTGCCTGTCTAGGGGAATTGGCTTAAAACCCAAACAATACGAACCTTTGCGGTGGAAACCCAACCATACTGATTGGAGATCCCAAGAATGTGGTTCAATGGGAAAACTAAGCGGCAAAAGGTTCAGTTGAGCGGCTCCGTGGAAGCAAGAAGCACCGGATGATGATTTATGTACGGAAACATGAATCCAAAGCTGTTCCCGCGATAGACATTAAAGTGCTGCCTGCATGGTGGGTAAAGGTTAAGCTTCCAAACCTTTTAAAAGATCCTCAAACGGTTGAGGTTAGGGTTGTGGAACTTTTAATGATTCCTAACACTTGTGAAGTGGGGTATAGCAGGATACCTTGTAGGAGATCACCTATTTAAGTGCGAGGATGGCCGACTCAAATGAACGCACTTAAGAATCCAAGTGTGTCCATGGCCACAACGGACGTAAACGTAAGAAGGAAAATGAATAAGAAGAGTTATTGTGTTGATATCGTTGTCTTGGCTTACACTAAACACCGACGGTTCAAGACATCACGCTCACCGCGCGATAAGTAAGTCCGATAGTATTCAACTAGGGAAGGTTCAAAGCGTAAGCTACCTCTCCGATGCAATATCTTTCGTTGAAAGATTGCTGAAATGTAGGCACCTTGTGTGCGCCACAATCTCTCTTTCATAGAGGGGATTGTTGGAAATTAGCCTTTGGCGGGAGATGCGTCCACCCATCTTTGATGAATTAAACACTAGTGTTCCGTATGTTGGAGACCTGGTCTCTTTACACACGCATGATCTACGAAGTGAGTAGATGACCGTAGGGCCAAGAATCGCCTAATTTCGTTGAGAAATGAAAGAGATATTGGTTCACGCAGTAAGGTGTTTAAGGCATGGAAATGTGGTGTGGGACAAATCTACCACATCGGTGGGAATAGGAAGAATTGCTCTCTATATAAGTCTCTAATGTGGTAAAGGGTTTGGATCCCAGGGTATCCCATGTGTTTAAAGGAGGGAAGACCTAGATGTGCTTGGGTTCAAAGCTAAGCCCACACGCTGCTGCCGCCGCCCGCCCTGTCCGTCCGGCCCGGCCCGGTCCGGTCCGGTCGGCCACGGTCACGGTCACGGTCGTGGGTGTGGGCCTTTCGATATTATCTTTTTGGACCAGAGAACTCTGTCGGATATCTGATTTGATCCTGAAGTTTGGGATGTGCAGTTTGGACCGTAATTCTTTCATATGCAGTTTGGTCCTGAAGTTTCAATATTTACGGTTTGGTCCCAGAATTTCGAGACTTTTCTCGCCTACCGTTGGACTGCGTTTTGGAGCATTAACCAGCCATTACTTGGCTGATTAACTCTCCATTAACAGCCATTACTGGGGCATTTGGGCGCCTTCTTCAAGGCCTTAATAGCCATTACTTGGGTGTTTTAATGGCCTCCTTTAAGGGCCATTACAGCCTTGTTTGTGGCTGTTGGACAGCCCGTCCTCTTGCTATATATTCAGCTTCACTTGGCTGAAAATGTAAGCAAGAAACAGTGAATATAGACGAAAAACAGGCCACAAAGCAGATTTAAAAAGACAACGAAAAATCAAGAAACCAAGAGCTGAAAAATCAGCAAACCGGTGGCTGAAAAATCAGCAAAACAGTGGCTGAAAATCAGTCAAAAACAGTGACCAAACCCTCACGTATACACAAGATATACACTACAGAGACACACTATATACACAGAGACAAAAGAGAAGAGTAAAGAGAAACTCTTCCTTCCTATTCCATATCTTCAAAGAAGTCGAGTCATATTTGTTTTCTTCGACAGGCTCAACCTATTGGCTTTGTAGTGTTGAGATTAAAGTGTTGTTTTATCTTGGGAGACTATTGCCCGCTAACGTAAAAGCATATATACGGGGCAATCTTGTCTTAAGGATAGAGGGCTATCCTCGACTCAACACACAACGTTGTAACCTTCCAGATTTAGTTGTTTCTTCATTTCAGGATATCAAGATTCAAGACACAACATACTTAAGTAGCTTCTCAAAGTTGGCTTTGCAAGGTGATCAAGATTCAAGACACAACGCACTTGCGGCAGTTTTGAAGTTTGACCATTTATTTATCCTTTCGAACATTTGTAATAGTTATTACTTCCCGTACTGCTTTATAAAGTACCATAGAAATACCAACAGAATTTTGGATCTAACTCAACCCCAAAAGTTAGCCTGTAGAGTGATGATTGTCCAAGTCCATATAATGAGTCCATATTCACATTCTGTTTTTCCGATGTGGGACTCTTAACAAATATTAACTTTAATTTCCTACACATCCTAACAATCCAAACATTAAAAGGAAAAAAACATCTTAAGAAGAAAATGCCATTTGTACCTTCGAAGAACTAAATGAACGAAGAATCATTTTTAATATACTACAGTTTGAAATTGTTTCTTGAAGGAGCACTTTGTTCATTATTGAATGCTGCTTAAAAAGCAACGAAGTTACAGATGTTTGACCTCTAAAGACATTAACAGTAAGTACAACACCATTCTGCAAATGCTAAAAATATATGTTGTATTTTATTAAAATATTAAACTGAATGTTCCGATTACAATCAAAAGAAAAACAGAATATACAATAGAATAAATAATATGTAGCTTTTTTCATGTTGGGCCCGTGCACCGCACGGTCTATTCCTACTAGTATATATATATATATATATATATATATATATATACACATATATATGTATGTATATATTGAAAGAAATAATCCCCTTGATTATTTTCATTGATTTAATAGATATATATACAAGTTAAAATAGGAGAATCCTATTCCTAATCTATTCCTAAAACCTTGTTCTACCATAATTCTAACTATAGAATTATGGTAAGTGTATAACACTAATTTATGGTAATGAATATCCTACAATATACACACAATATTCTTTTCTTAATATACAATATTTGTAATCGATTTTCGCCCTAACTATGTGCAGTGGTGGACGAGAGGCTCAGTTGGGCCCACAGTCTTGAAGGCTGGTCATTACTCTTTGGCTCTTTGGATCGCTTTGTCAGCTGGGTCATTGGTCACTGGATCTTTGGGTCAGACTGCTTCTTTGTTGCTTTTCTTCTAGCAATATACATGTGATATACACTCATGTATATTCAGTGTATATCATATGTATATTGCTCTATTTAACACACCCCCGCAGTCATAGCGGGCGGTTTCCGAATGCTGAGACTGTCCCTAAAGTCTTCAAAGAGAATATTTAGTAGACCCTTTGTAAAGATGTCTGCAATTTGATAACGAGACGGGACATGGCATACACGAACTTGACCCTTTGCAACCTTTTCACGGACAAAATGAATGTCCATTTCGATATGCTTAGTGTGTTGGTGTTGAACCGGATTCCCTGACAGGTAGATGGCACTAATGTTATCGCAGTATACCAAGGTTGCCTTTTGAATGGGACAATGAAGCTCCAAAAGCAAATTACGTAGCCAACATGATTCAGAGACCACATTCGCTACCCCTCGATATTCTGCCTCGGCACTTGAGCGTGATAGAGTTGCCTGACGTTTGGCTGACCAGGAGACCAAGTTGTTGCCAAGGAACATACAGTAGCCGGAAGTCGATCGTCTGGTGTCGGGACACCCACCCCAATCAGCATCCGTGTAAGAGACAAGTGTGGATGTAGATGATGGATACAAGTGCAACCCATAGTCTAGTGTCCCTGAATATACCGGATGATGCGTTTGATTGCATTCATGTGCTCAACTCGGGATCATGCATGAATAAACACACCTTGAACCGCATATGTAATATCCGGCTGGTAAAGATAAGATCTTTGGAGGGCCCTCGCAAGATCTGCGATAGCGGGTGGGTCCTCGTATGGTGCACCATTGCCGCGCGCTTAGCTTTGGGTTTGCATCAATCGGCGTGGAGGTGGACTTACAGGATGACATCGACCTCTCGATGATCTCACCGCATACTGCTGAGACAGAAACAAACCACCTGAATGACGCGTTTGACGGCAATCCCCAAAAAATAACTCAACGGTCATAAGTCCTTCATAGCAAATTCAGAACTGAGCATGGCCATGATAGACTGACGCAAAGCATCGGAGGAGGCAGTCAAGATGATATCATCCACATATAACAGGATATAGGCCAATGACGAACCACGGCGGTAGATGAACAAAGAATTGTCGACTGGCCGTGTGTGAACCCAATAGTCGAAACAAAATCGAGAAATCGTGTATACCAGGCACGTGGAGACCGCTTAAGCCCATATAATGACTTCTTCAACAAAGCAGACATGATGAGGCGGTTGGGATCCTGAAACCCAACTACCGATGCATATAGACTCAAGTTTCCTTGAGATCACCATGTAGAAAGGCATTCTTGACATCCAACTGATGGATTGGCCAAGTCTTTGAAAGAGCCAAGCTAAGCACAGTGCGAATGGTAGCCGGTTTGACCACCGGACTAAACGTCTCACCACAATCAATTCCAACCTGTTGAGTCTTACCATCACCAACAAGTCGCGCCTTATGTCGAGCAAATGACCCATCTGAATTCTCCTTATGAGCAAAAATCCACATAGACCTGATAATATTAATACCATATGGACGGGGCACCAACTCCCATGTCTTATTATCAATAAGAGCATTATATTCATCGATCATAGCAATTTTCCAATTAGGGTCATTTAATGCGGACACGTGGGATTGCGGGCAAAGGGGATCTAGAGACATCGAATGTAAATTAAAATGTCTTTTAGGTGTAGAAATACCCCGCTGACTACGAGTGACCGGTCTATGACTCGAGGAAGAATTAATGGAATTTTGGGAAATTTCTGGGCTCGGGACGGATCGCGACAAGCGGTGGGCTCTTGGCCCAAAACGGAAATATTTGGACTCGGTTTACGGACCAGTTCGAACTTAGTCGACCGGCCCAATTGGAACTATTCGATGTTGGAATAGGGTGTGGCGGCTTGGCAGATCTTGTTGGGCGGTAGCGATGGGCCCGTCGGAGGATTTTGGGTACGGGAGATGTCCGAAAAATTTCGAATAATATACGGGGATATTTGGTCATCCAAAAAATTATATGACTTAGGTTCGGGAGTATGAACTTTCGTAAATGGAAATTGAGTTTCATCGAAAATGACATGGCGATTGATTATGATTTTCTTGGAGGATAAATCAAAACACTTATAACCACGATGATTTGATGGATAACCCAAAAATACACACGGAGTAGACCGAGCCTGAAGTTTGTTAATTGTGGTGGATGGGAATAACGGATAACACAAGCACCCAAAAATCCGAAGATGAGAATAAGATGGGTTCTTATTATATAGTATTTTTAGGGGGGAAGAATATGTCAGACCCTTAGAAGGAATTATGTTAAGAAGATATGTGGCCATCTGTAGAGCATGATGCCAAAAATATGGAGGTATGGAGGCATGTATTAGGAGAGTTCGGACAAGGTTACGGATGGAACGAATTTTATGCTCGCTTTCCCATTTTGTGAAGATGTATGAGGACATGAAAAACGAAAATTTATCCCATGAGTAGCACAAAACTGGAAACTCCCTATTGTCATATTCTTTCCCATTATCACATTGAATATTTTTATTTCTCTTTCGAATTGAGTACGAATGAACGCTCTAAATTTTATGAAGACGGAAAACACTTGTGATTTATTCGCAATTGGAAACGCCCACAAAAATCTAGAATAATCATCTAAAAAGAGAACATAATAACGATGACCCATTGAACTAAGAGCAGGAGATGTCCATAAGTCGCTATGAATAATGTCAAATGGCATAGAAGTATGAGAATTGGAGTCTACAAATGGCAACTTAACAATTTTTCCTAATGAACAAGATCGACAAATTGGAGTACGATTTGTACCCTTACATGAAATAAAGCTATTTTTATCTAAAGTCGATAAAATAGAAGATCCCTGATGACCCTGGCATTTGAGCATGCCACATGGAAGGAGAGATGGTCGCAAAAGTCGATGGCAAGGTGGACTCGATGGGTGAAACCGGCATGATAGGATATAGATCCCCTACTATCACACCTCGTGAGATGACTCCCGTCTTGAAATCCTTCACAGAGAAACCGAAAGGATCAAATTCAATGTAAATGTAATTGTCATTTGTGAACTTTCGGACAGACACTAAATTTTTAATCAATTTAGGAGCATGTAAAGTATTTTTCAAGAGAAGTGGTGGATTGGGAGGAGACAACGTTTTCTGACCATACCCTAGAATTGGAATTGAACTGCCATTACCAACAATTATTCCCCGAGGGGTGCTCAAATTGTAATAAGATGAGAGAGTACCTGATTCGGAAGTCATGTGAGTAGTGGCCCCGGTGTCCATGTACCAATTTGGGTCCGGTTGAGTTAATCCCAACGTGTGCATCGCGGCCTCGATATCAGTCTGAGTGGGGCCTGCTGCATGATGGGCTTGCGGAGGACGGGGCCCAAGGACTCCTGGCCGTCCGAACCGGCCGTTACCGCTGTGGGCCGTTGGGCCATCGATGGGCCGCCAATGCTGGGTATTGGGCCTGCTGGACTGGCCAGCCCACTGGCCGCTGGCAGAAACTGCTGGAGGGTGCCACTGCCACTGGCCCCACTGCTGGGCCCACGGTGGTGGTGGCCCACTGTACCCCGAATGGGACCCACCGCCTGCTTGTTGCTCACCGGAACCGCCACCAGAACCACCTCGTTTGCCCCCGCGGTTTTTGTTATTTTTGCGATTATTCTTGCCGCCACCATTATTATGGTTTTGGCCCGAATTATTAACAAAACCCGAAGGACTAGGAGAGGATGCCACCATGACAACTGGGCTTGCTCCGGTAGCCGCCTTTTTAGCCAAACCGGCTTCTTCCAATGTCAGCATGGAGCGGGCTTGATGAAAGTCGGGAAGAGGGTTGCTTTGGCGAAGGAGAGTTCCAACACCATTATAGGCCTCCGAAAGCCCGGCAACCAACTGTAGAACTAGACGATTATTTGTCACCGGTGCGCCAACATTACGGAGTTGATCCGCCAATTCCTTTAGTTTCTTGCAATATGCAGAAACGTTCGGAAATACGTCCATTCGAACGAGAGAGAATTCCTGCTCGAGTGTGACGATACGGGAATGTTGGTTGTCTTGGAATATGTCACGCAATCTATTCCATGCAGCCATAGCCGTGGTATCGGGCTCCATAATCGTCTGTAGAAGGTCCACTGAAATAGTGGCGTATATCCACCGAAGAACGGTAGCATCAAGTGTAATCCATACCTCATTATCCTCCGCAGGAAGGGGTCTAGCGGGAGGAATTATGTGATGAAGAACTTGGTAAGAGATAGCGTGAATTTTAAATAACTCCGCCCACAATGCATATTGAACGTTTTCCATCTCAAGGACAATTGGGACGCTGAGCTTGATATTGGAAACCGTGAGGGCAGGGTGAAAATTGTTCTTAGACATATTTGAAAGAACAATGAAGGAGGATAAATTTAAGAGAGGTTTTTTTTTTTGAGAGCGGAAGACGAGATATTTGGAGAGAAAAACCCGAGGGAGGGGGGGGGGGGGGTTCTCGGCCAATAGAGGAGGCAAAAGTTTGAGAGAAGAAAACTTTTGTTTAGACCTAGTCTCTTGATACCATGAAAGAAATAATCCCCTTGATCATTTTCATTGATTTAATAGATATATATACAAGTTAAAATAGGAGAATCCTATTCCTAATCTATTCCTAAAACCTTGTTCTACCATAATTCTAACTATAGAATTATGGTAAGTGTCTCTTTACTAATTTATGGTAATGAATATCCTACAATATACACACAATATTCTTTTCTTAATATACAATATTTGTAATCGATTTTCTGCCCTAACTATGTGCAGTGGGTGGGACGAGAGGCCCAGTTGGGCCACAGCTGATCTTTGGTATATTTGTACTATTTGAAATTTCTTGGGCTACTTCTTCTTTGAAATTTCTGAATTTGCATTATCTTCTTTGAAATCTTTGATCACCTTCTTGTTGCTTTTCTTCTAGCAATATACATGTGATATACACTCATGTATATTCAGTGTATATCATATGTATATTGCTCTATTTAACATATATATATATATATATATATATATATATATATATATATATATATATATATATATACACATATATATGTATGTATGTATGTGTATGTGTATTGTATTGAGTCTTATGAATTGGTATAGAGAAAATACATCATTACATCCCTGAACTTAGATCGTATTTTCAAAAAGATACTTAAACTTTGTGGCTTATATTATCCTTCTGAACAATTAAGAATTGATATTATTACCTCTTTTTTGACCATTTGGCATAGAGAGGGCATACACTCTCTTAAAGAGCACGAGCAACCCCAAAAACGATTAAAATTTTATTTTTTACAAGATTTTCTTTACAAAATGTATTGTCCTATTTTTCTTGCTATTTTTTTCTTTTCTTTCTTATTCTTCTTGCCACTTTCAATGCCACCAGTCCGCTCACCTTCTTTACTAATCGTTTCGACACTTTTTTTAAAATTTCAAAATCTTATCCAAGAATTTTTCTTACATTTTGAACAATTTTACAAAATTTATTAAATTGAATTTTAGGAATTCAAGAATGGAGGTAGTGTCTATCTTTTTATCTAAGTTTTAGCCCAACGGCTTATAAATTTTTATTTAATTGTTTTGAAATTTTCATTTTTAATTGTGTTGAAGTAATATAAAAAAGAGATAAACTAATTGATGATATCCTCAAAATATTGAATTTGCTTACAAAAGAGGAAATGATTAAATCTTGTTACCATAACTCAACAAAATCTAAAAAATTATATGGAAAAAGTTTGAAATACTTGATCTAAAGAAGAATGAAAGAATATGGAGAGGGGTTAGACCAAGAAGAAGATGCACAGCTTGAGCGAGGGTTGGGGGTTGGGGGTGGAAGGGGAAAATCTAAAAAAAAAAAGGAAAAAGAAAAAATAAGAAAAAATATTTTTAATTAAATTGACACATGTTAATTTGTTAAGTAAGGATTGGTGCGTGGTTAATGAGTTGGTCAAAAAGGCGATAATAATATCGATTCAAAGTTGTTCAGGAGGTAATAGGATCCCCACAAAGTTTAAGTGTCTTTTTGAAATTAAGTTCCAAATTCAAGATGGTAATGATGTATTTCTCAATTGGTGTAAATGAGAAACGAACCATTGCACTTTTTCATGGAAAAGATTTCACACATTTTCTCTTCACCTTGTAGGCTATAAATATTGTATTCTTTAGATTTTTTCGTAATCTCTCATCTTTCTGCATCATATTTTCTGCCACAAACAGAAAACTTCTAAGTGTGATTCAGCTATTTCTTTGCGTTCGCAGCACACCGGCGTTTGAGGTACCGCTACACCGGTGACGATAATATGTTATATTCTGGGAGGAAATAATTCACAACCTCGGATACTTGGGGGTATTAAGTTCCTTAAGGAAACACTATATATTCAGTGAGCTCAGATTTGTTCATCATTTTCTTGTTTGTTCTCCATTTCTGTTTTACTTTGCTTGATTACTTTTATGAAATTTAATTTCAAATACAGAGTAACAACAAGGTTAAGAAACTTAAGATAATATTCTATATTCTGAATTCTGTTAATTTTCATAAAAGAAAGTTACTTGTTTTTAGAAAATAAAGTATTATTTTTTGAAGTAAAAAGTATTTTTTCAGAAGTAAAAAGTACTATTTTCATAATAAAAAACTTTTGGAGACTAAAATCTTTGAATTTTCTACTCCGATTTTGAGATTAAAGTTCTCATAACTTTCTACTCATTTGGTTACTCGATTTGAAAATATAAAACCTTTATCGAGTAAATAACGTTTGATTTTCATTTTGAAGAAATAAAATATTCACTAGATCTCATTGTTGTTCATCCGTTTTAAAGAAAATAAAATTTTACCTATTTAGTGATTTTTGACTGATTTGAAGATATAAAATCTTCATTGGTTCTCATTGTTGTTTATTTGGTTTGAAGATATAAAAATTTCACCGATTTATTAATTTTGTTTGTGTTTGTCAAACAGAAATGGGAGATCCAACTGAACATGTTAATGCTACTGGTTCTAGCACAACATCCCCTGTCATTATCCCTACGAGCAATGTTGCTTCGTCCAGTCGTTCTGCACCGGCCCCGGCACCGGTAGAAAAATCCGAAAAGTTTTCTGAAATTGATTTTAAGCGACGACAACATAAATATTTTTCAATTTGACTACTTTAAGTTTATAAAAATTCATTAAGGAGGATGTTCCGATTTTGCCGGATTCAACTTTCGAGAATGAACGTTTTGTTATGATAAGAGGCATGAAAGCACTCGGATTTCTTGTGCAAGAACTATATACTTAGTGGACTGAAGAATGATATGTACAATGTCTATAGTAATGTGAAGACTTCGAAAGAACTTTAGAATGCATTGGAAAAGAAATATAAAACAAAAGATAGTGGGTTGCAAAAAGTTTATAGCCGCAAAATTTCTGGACTACAAAATGATAGACAACTAGTTTGTCATTACCCAAGCTCAAGAATTGCAAGTTATTATCCACGATCTCCTTGCTGAAGGTTTGATTATTACTGACGCATTTCAAGTTGCAACATCAATTGAGAAGTTGCCTCCTTTATGAAAGGACTTCAAAAATTATTTAAAACATAAATAAAAGGAGATGACGCTCGAGGATCTCATCGTTCGGTTGAGAATCGAGGAGGATAACAAAGCGACTGAAGAATTATGGGAGCAAACATTGTTAAAGATGTCCCAACTAATTCGAAAAAGAGGAAGAAGCCTTCTAGATCGAAGAATTTTCCCAAGAAGAAGTTCAAGGGTAATTGCTACAATTGTGAAAAATCTAGACATTAGTCTTCAGATTGTCGTGCTCCGAGGAAGGATAAGAAAAAGGGGCAAGCAAACATGATTGAAACAAATGAGGATATGAACGATTTGTGTGCCATGTTGACTGAGTGCAATTTGATGGAAAATCTCAAAGAGTGGTGGATTGACTCTGGAGCCACTCACCGTGTTTGTGCGTTTAGAGAAACGTTTGTCTCATATGCTCCTGCTGTAAATGAAGAAACACTCTCAATGAAAAATTCTGCAACGGCCAAGATTGAAGGCTCTGAAAAGATACAATTGAAGATGACTTTATGCAAGGTAGTAAAGATGAAGCAATAGATGCATTCAGGCAATACAAAAATGAATTTGAAACACAACTTAACAAAAAGATCAAAATGATAAGAAGTGATAGGAGTGGTGATTACGAATCTCCTTTTGAACAAATATGTTTAGAATATGGCATTATGCATCAAACAACTTTCTCATACAGACCCCAATCCAATGGGATTTCAGAAAGAATCGATCTTTAAAGGAGATGATGAATGCTTTGTAATAAGTTCGGGTGTACCTTAGAACTTGTGGGGAAGCGATCCTTACAGCTAATCGAATATTAAATCGAGTTTCCCATAGTAAAACACACTTTATTCCATATGAGAAATAGAAAGGAAGAAAACCCAACTTGAATTACTTCAAAGTGTGGGGTGTTTGATAAAAGTGCAAGTTCCTAAACCAAAAAGGGTGAAGACATGATCAAAGAAAGTTGATTGTGTCTTCATTGGATATTCTACCAATAGTAAAGCATATCGATTTTTGATTTACAAATAAAAAATTTTGATATTCATGTTAATACATTTATGAAATCAGAGAGTGTTGAATTCTTTGAAAATATATATTCATATAAAACTGAATATGAGTCGATGGGAAAAGGAACCAAACGACCTCGAGATAGAAGGGAAGAAAGCACATAAAATGAAGAAGATCCAAGACGTAGTAAACGTCAAAGGACGTCGACTTCATTTGGATAAGATTTTGTGACTTTCTTGTCGGAAAATGAGCCTCGAACATTCAAAGAAGATATGTCTTCTTTAGAATCACTATTATGGAAAAAGGCGGTCAATAGCGAAATAGAATCCATATTGAATAATACATGAGAATTGGTTGATCTTCCTCCCAGAAATAAACTGTTTGGCTCTAAATGAATTTTTAAAAGGAAAATGAAAGATGATGACCCTATTGACAAGTATAAAGCAAGACTTGTTGTCAAAGGTTATAGATAACGAGAAGGCCTTGACTATTTTGACACATACTCACTAGTTACGAGAATTACGTCTATACGTAAGTTAGTCGCATTAGTTGTTGTGTATGGTCTTGAAATCCACCAAATGGAGTTAAGATGATTTTCTTAAATGGAGATTTGGAGGAAGAAATTTACATGAAATAACCCGAAGGGTTTGTAGTTCCAGGCAAAGAAAAAAAGGTATGCAGACTTGTTAAGTCTCTTTATAGACTAAAACAAGCACCCAAACAATGACATGTAAAATTTGACCATACAATGTTGTCAAATGATTTTGAAACTAATGAATGTGATAAATATGTTTACATTAAAAATACACCAAATCACATAGTCATTGTTTGATTATATGTGGATGATATGCTGATAATAAGTAATGGCATTGCCAACATAAATTCTACTAAACGTATGCTAACTAGCAAGTTTGATATGAAAGATTTAGGAGTTGCCGATTTAATCTTGGGTATTAAAATTCATAGGACTCCTCAAGATTTGACATTGTCACAATCTCACTACATCAAGATAGTACTTGACAAGTTTAAGTACTTGAATTTCAAAGTTGCAAAGAATCCAATTGATATAAATCTTGCACTTGCAAAGAATAAAGGTCAAAGCATATCTCAATTGAATTATGCTTGTGTATTGAGATGTTTAATGTATATTATGAATTGTACACGATCCGACATAGCTTATGCTATAAGCAAATTGAATCAGTACACGGGCAATCTAGGCCAATCACATTGGATGACAATGAAATGAGTTTTGGGATATTTAAAAGACACCCAAGACTTTACTTTGCACTACATTAGATATCCCACAGTTATTGAGGGATATTGTGATGCAAACTGGATCACCGGTTCAACTGATTATAAATCCACAAGTTGATACATATTCACAATTGGTGGTGAAGCGATGTCTTGAAAATCGCCCAAACAAACTTGCATTGTCCACTCTACAATGGAGCATGAATTCATAGCCTTAGAGAAAGTTGGTGAAGAAGTAGAATGGATTCGGAATTTCATGGATGATATTCCATTTTGGACCAAACCGTTAGCATCAATATGCATACATTGTGATAGTCAAGCGGCAATTGAAAGGGCTGGAAGCATTATGTATAGCGGTAAACCTCGTCATATACGACGGAGACATAAAACCGTTAGAAAACTATTCTCTAGGAGAATTATCACAATTGACTACGTGAAGTCAAGTGATAGTATATCGGATCCACTTACAAAAGGCCTAACTAGAAATGTAGTTGACAAATCACATAGGAAAATGGGACTATGACCGAGGACAAGCCATCATGGGGTTAACTCTACTTAGAAGACTAAAGATCCCAAGATTTAGGTTTCAATGAAATCAAATAAAGTTATGAATGACGGTTCAATATTGTCAAGACAATTTTTTGGTCCATTCTCATAATGAGACAAAGTTCAATACCAAGGATAAGGCATTGAAGTCTTTTAATGATTTCTAAGTTTGATACGGGGTATATCAAATAGTGTATCTACGGGATAACACGTTTAGGAATCACCTATGTAAATGTGTAGTGTTAGTCGCTTCAAGGAGAATTCTGTAAGGTCAATTCTCTACGCACTTATGAAACCAAGTGATGTTCATGGCTGAAACAAATATAACAATAGAAATCAAAGACGGTTAAGGGTTAATTGTGTGATGTATGTTGTCTAGATATACATTAAAGCTCGACTGTTTCAAGGATATCAAATCTATCAATTGATAGAGTAGATCTGATATGCGTTCACTACGGAAAGTTTCAAAGGAAAACCTACTTATCTAGATGCGATTAATCCTTACTTGCGAATCACATAATTTTTCATCCATGTTTCTATCATATAGTCATTCTCCATTCATGTGAGGAATTGTTGGGGTTTTATGAATTGGTGTGAATGAAAAATAAATCATTTCCTCCACCTTGTAGGCTATAAATATTGTATTCTTTAGATTTTTTCCTTACGAAAAAATCTGCGATCTCTCATCTTTCTGCACAAACATAAAATTTCTAAGTGTGATTCGGTTGTTTCTTTGTGTTCGCAGCACACCGGCGTTTGAGTTACTGCTACACCGGTGACGATAATCCGTTCTATCATGGGAGAAAATAATTCATAACCTCGGATACTTGGGGATATTAAGTTCCTTAAGGAAACACGGTGAATCCAGTTGGCTCGAATTTGTTCATCGTTTTTTTTGCTTCTTCTCCATTTCTATTTTATTTTGGTTGATTACTTTTCTGAAATATAATTTCGAATACTCTAAAAAAATCGTGTATAAGATAATGTATGTTGAACCCTTTAAAACTAAGCATCTATCTCTGACATTGGATTAGTAGAAGATTCTCGCTCGAGTTAGCTAGTTGACAAGCATAATGATTAATTTTCATCTAATCTGAGCTTTTAGAATTAAATGTTGGCATTAGTTTAAGTTACTTTTTGGTGAAGAGACACTTCGTTGTGGATATACTATGTCTCTTCAGAGGTTGCAAGTGCTTTGAAGCAATTTTTTAGACACTTAATTTCATCTTTAGAATCTTTTTAGATTAATACTTCTCGTTAAGTAAGATGAAAGGGAAAAGGGAGATTAATATAATGTTTCATCCCTTGCACACCAAACTAGGATGTTCTAAAGAAATTGAAATTAATCTCGCTCAAATCAAACAAAGAAGCCGGCTCAAACCAACTTAAAATAAATTAAAGGTGTGATCTTTGATTGGGTGTAGTTTAGTGTTAAATTTAGAAAAGCTGTCGGATAATTAGTTCGACTTGGCATTTTATATAAACTTCAGGACATTAAATATGTCTTTAAGTTCAGTTTTTTTGTTTAAAATTTCAGAACACCGTGTCCTTAATTTCAAAGACTGTGTCCTAAAGTTCAGAATTTGTAGTTCAAATTTCAGTTTTGTACATTCTCTCTCCCTCCTTTTATTTTTACTTTGTACACTATACTTAAAATAAATTTTCACGTTTACTTGTCACTTTTAGTATATCAAAAGAAAACTATTTCTTTTTTACTGCTTTACCCATAGTATTAAATATTTATTTCAAATCATTTTTCAATTTCATCAAAATTATGCACCAATTAATATGTTTATCATGGTAAATTATGCACTTCACTTAAGAGATGTGTAAAGTCAATACTGGACAAGTAGTAAAAGTGAACGGAGGGAGTATATGTCTATTTCTATTCAGCAGAATAAGAAAAAAATTAGAAATATGTATAAGAAGACATAGGAGAAGAGCAACGCGCGGACAATAGTCTCAAAGAAGCGAGAAGAGTAGAAGCAGAAGAAGAAAATAGATATGAAATGGAAAAAGTCATAAAACATTAAACATGGGAACAGAAGCTAATTAAGAAATAAAAGAAAGGAAAATGTGATGAAGCCTAATGTAGACTGTTTTGCTTCAAATATAATCTCTTCCTTTTTCTTTTCTTCCCTTTGAAGAAAGGAAAGACGAATCTAGCTGATGTTTAAATGAAAAGATTTTTTTATTTTTCAAATATCTTTGAACATTATAGAAGAATATATGACCATTTTACTCCAAAGACTTGATCAACTTTATGAAATTATCATTTTCCTTTCAAATGAAAATCAAAATATAGGTTTTATTCTTCCTTTTTAATTGGTTAAGGGAAATTAATTAATGGTTAAGGTCAGATAGTTTTACTAAATATCTATTTAGGAATTATACTCTCGGAAAAGTAATTCTGTTATATCCCTTATTGTGGACACATGGGTCCTCAGTCAGTTCTTGATGACAAATCACATGGCAAATTCTTGAACTTTTGACGAAAGCCATTATTTAACCCAATTCATTAAAATAATAAGTCTTTTAAATTTTTTACGGAAATAGAATAAACGTATTCCTCAATAACGTATTAGAAATTATTTTATTCAAAAAATTCAATGGACAAAAAAGTTAATGATTAATGGTGTTAAAGGATAATTCGTACTTGTGTGTAACGGTTTTACCCATAATATGTAACTGAGAGTAACGACTCTAAGAATTCAGCCACAAGCAACGTTATGGAAGTTCCTGGATCGTGTAAAATAATAGTAGTACCAAAGACAACACCTTCTATCAAAAATATTTTTTTTACTCCCAAACGCACACGCAAGTATACGCGGTCGACAAGTAGTATAGGATTTTAAAGTCTATATATCGTACCCACATGGACTTATGATTAACTATTCACTAAATTATATTAATTCTAATTATATAAACAAGAAATAGAATCCAATATTAGATTTATAACTAGCTAAAAATAAAAGAAAAATAAATAATGAACTTTAACCAAGAAAGATCGGATTTTTATCGGAGAAGAGATAGATCTAGGGCTTTGACCACTAACAATACAGTTGAGTCTTCCAACTGTATATACCTATTTTATTTCTTGGGTTACTAGTTGACGGGCTAGTTATAACTTTATGATATTCTTTCGAACTAACAAGTCTGTAGATGCTACTATAACGCCTATATTATTATGGTCGTCAGAGGTAACAAGAATGCATATATATCTTTGAATCCAACTAAGTAGGGCTAAAGGGTATATTTCTATCCTCAGCGAAACGATAAATCGAACAAACTCTATTTATTCTTATTACGTACGTGAATTCCCTCTTTCAAGTTCAACTCACGCACCACAGATGGTGTTTAATTAGTGATCAAGTAACTAAATAATTAGGCTCAAGAATAAGTAAATAACCCAAAGATGGAAAACCAATAGATATAAACGATAATCAAATGCCAACTCTCATGATAGCGTCAAAACCTAGAACTAAATAGTTTAGCTCCGCATGGAGGAAAATCATCCGAATAAAAATATAAAAATGAGTAGTATAGAGAAGAAAAGGTAAAACTCTGTAACTCCGGCCTCCACGATGGCTCCAAACTCTCTCTAGGTCCAAAGTTCTAGACTCAGGGTCAAAAGTAATCCCAAAGCTATGTAAAAACATTGTAAAATATGTATTTATAAGGTACCAAAAGGCCTAGCTTTTAAAAATAAAATTCAACTCGGATCAAGAAAAATAACGGACCCATGCTGAGCGTAAGCAAAAATTTAGAGACTTGTGTTGCTTGCGTTGTGTGCGCGACGACGACAAGGTATCATAGAAAATTGATTGATTCATTCAAAAATTACTACTCAGTCTTCTATGATACCTACATGGTATATCATATACTCAGATGGTATCATGAAGAATTGTTGAAGTCCTTGAATGCAACAATCCCCAATCCTCCGTAATACCATCATGGTATAAAAATATACTGAGATGGTATCATAGAGGACTTCTTAAGTCCTTCACATGTGTCAGCAATCTTGCATGATACCATTATGGTATATACCATATAATGAGATGATATCGTGAAATTTGTTGGATTGAAACTCATTTTGAGTCGAATGTATTCATCACCTAAAGATGAAGAGTTGAGTCAGGCAGTGTATCATAAAGCAAATTCCTTGTTTGATGACTATAGGAAAATGTATGCTCCTTTCACTCCTCATACTGATGACTCATCCAATGGTAGTAGTAGATTTACTTCTTCACATTCGAATTCTTTTGACTTGAAAATCAAGTAAGAATTTTAAGGTCAGATGGTAGATATTCGACCTCAGAGTTTGAAAGATACTTGAACGAGCAATTAGGTGAGCATGAACTAGAGATGGACATACAAACTTGGTGGAAGATGAATGCTCATAGATATCCGATATTGGCATACTTAGCTCGTGATGTACTAGCAATGCAAATATCCATTGTTGCATCTGAATCGGCATTTAGTGCAGGGGGTCGTCATCTAGATCCATTTAGGAGCTCCTTAACTACTAAGGTGATGTTTTCATCATTTTTCTATTTTTCTTCATTTATTTTTTATTTTTACTTATTAATTTTTCTATAGCATTTTTATTATTTACACTTTGTATACCAATAAAAGATGATGCAAGCTCTTATTTGTGCACAAGATTGGCTTCGCCCTCGAAAAGATAAAGAGAAGGGGGTTGATGTAGAGGAAAAGTTGGAGGAATTGGAGCTACTTGAGAAATGTATTTTCTAAAATTATATTATACTTAATAATTTCAAAATAATTTATTATGCCTTCACTTTTATTATTTTGTTTGTTTGTTTATTATTATTATTATTATTATTATTATTATTATTATTATTATTATTATTATTATTAATTGGAAAACTCTACTTTGAATGATGGTGATTGGTGAATTAGAAGTTGTATTTGCTTCATGCAAAGTAATGAAAAAGGTAAACAGACAATCATCTAATACTATATAATGTAAATATGAACTCCTCATAATTTTTATTTGATATTAAATTTGAACTAATTAGTTTTTTATTGAAACTTTTTGTTGCAGATTGATGTTGATGGTGTAAAGATTTCATTAATATCATTATTGTTCAAGGTTTGAGGATTTTTTTTAATTTTTAGTAGCCTTGGATTCAATATTTCTAGTAATTTAGTTTTGGGATTATTTTTGGACATGGAGTTGTAATATGTGACTTAGTTCTTCTTATTTTCTTATACTTTAATTGCATTTTTTTGGATCTCTACTGCCCATGAACCGTATCCGTATGGTCCGTAGTGATAAATATCCAAGTACTTTACGCTTCAATACATGAATTTTGATCAAATTTAAAAGAGATTAAATTAGTCAAATTACTTAAACGTACCAGATTTATAACAAAGCTAATGCAAAGCAAATTGAACTTTCTTTAGAACCGGTCTGGTCCGGTCCAGGACCGATAATTGCCGGCCCGGTCTTCAGTATTCCATTTTATAATTTCCGATCTTCGGTCCGGTCCGGGTTTGGACCGGTGAACAGCCCTACTTGTCAGTATATGATATATACCATGTGGGTATCAGAAAGAATTGAGTTGTGTTTTTCTTGAAGGAATGAATCAGTCCTCTATGATACTCTGTCAGTATATGATATATAACAGGTTCATATCATAGAGGATTACGTTTTTTAAGGAATGAACTGTCAGTCCTGTGTGATACCATGTGGGTATCATAGTATATTGCAACAATATACTTAAACTGCTATTGAAAAAGGAATAAATAATAAAAAATGAAAGAAATTCGAATTAAATATAGAATCAAATTATGGTGAAAAAGAAAATAAAATATTATATGAAAAAAATGAACAAAAAAGGAGAAAAAAAGAAATAAGAAATTAAAAAAGAAAGAAAATAAAAAAAGGAAATGAAATGAGCTAGAATTACATATGATATTAGATTATGGTGAAAAAAATAAATAAAGAAAATTTGTCAAGAACGTAGAGGAGGTAGGATGGGCAGTTGATCAGATCTAGTATAGATCGTACATGGACTGATAGTTGGAGTCATTGAAAAAATATAAATGAAACAAAAAGAAGAAGAAAATAAAGAAAAACACGAGAGAAAATAGGAGAAAAGAAGAAAAGAAGTAGAGAAATAAAAAAAGGAAGAAAAAAGAGATAATTACCTACAAAAACTATAGTGGGTACTAAGGGTAAATAGAAAGGAAGAAAAAACTAAAAAGAGAAAATTACTTACAAAAACTATAAGGGATACTAAGGGTAAATAGTTTTGGGGTATGAAAAGTAAAAGGGGTAGATACACGTAATTAGTTTATTTTAAGGGTATAAGTATAGTTTCCCGTAACTATAAGTCCAAATCTGTTGTTAAACTATTACTCCATGAAAAAAAAATTATGATGAAGTTAAAGAAATATTTATAAGATATATATAAATATTTTTATGTTTAAAATAATTTTTAAATTATAAAATATAACGTCACACTGATTTGGTCTCTGTTTAACTTTCTTTAGTTAAAATCTAATCGTGATCAAATTTTTTTTCAATACAAAACCACAAACATAATTTTTTTCTTCAATTTGACTCAATTTATCGATTTGGTGCAATTAGTCAATTTACTTTGTATACCCCTACTCATAAATAACAATATAAAACTAAACCGAACAAAACGACTCAATTCAAATTTCTAATCACTTGGTCGATATCTATTTTTATGGAATTAAACGTGTTCACTCATTCTAATTACTTTTAGTTTCTCATATTAATTTCCACTATCTTTTTTTTTTTTTGAGAAAGACATCATAGCATAAAGAAATCTTTTCAATTGTGAATTTACACACAGAAGTCAAGACTGCAATCTGATTCGATCGGAATGATTCCAACGAGATACATCACCACACCTACTTAGATGAGGAAAAGGACCACGCCAGGGGCTAAAGTGAAGTTGTAACAAGTTAACTATATTAGAAGGTGTGATTGAATCACTTTTTTTTTTAAAGTAAGAGTTAATGCTTATTTTTTATTTTTAGTAGGGTACCAAAGAAGTGTGTTGTAGTGAATTTGAAAGGGTCAAAATGGCTGAATCAATAAATGTACTAATTATCATTTTTTTTTGCAGATTGCCCTTCAAATGCACTGGTCTTTAATTTTTATCGTTTATATTTGTGGTCTATACTTTTTTTTGCTGCTACTTATTTAATAAAAATATCCAGACATGCTTCGTAAGACATAATTTCTACAATATTTTTTATCTTCAGAAATTGATTTTTTTCCTGGCTCAGCATAAGTTCTATAGGAATTAAGTTATGCCACATAATTTTGTAGTATTTTCAGATTATGTTGAAAGTTTGCCTTGTCTGACATAATTTGTGTGGATGTTATGATACATATGCCGAAGTTACACGTAAAATATGCTTTGCGAAATCTAAATTATGGCGCGTCAAAAAATGTTGAAGGGCAAAAATTAAAGACCACCCGAAATAAGGGCATTTGCGCGAATGAGCCACGAATTATTAACCCGTCTAAAGATTACTTAGGCTGAGATGAGCTAGTTATGATGAACTAAACAATGGATCATATAGCTCAACCGGTCCAATTCTAGCTAAATTTTAATTTCTTTACTATTTGTTTGATTACTAAATAAAATTAATAGTGATTCTTTTTGTTATGGTTATTTCTAACCTATCAGATAACAATTAAAATATTTTGATAAATTTGATGAATCAACACATTTTGAGATAGACTGGCTCGAATTCATCCACTATGAAAATACATCCAGCCCAACCTGCCCAAATATAGCACCCACAATTTTCAGTCATTTAAAGCATTTCGTTTCTTCGAAGCACCATTCAAATTAGCAGTAGAACCATGATTAATCTTAGTTCTTGGTAGAGTAAAAACCAAAAAAAAGTGTGGAACAAAGGTAATAAAGGAAAAAGAAGGGTCAAAGAAAGAATAAATTTGAAAAAAAAGATCTATAACAAAGTAGCCGTTAGGAATATGATATTTCAAAATCTCTCCCTCCTATTCCTTCAATTTTCCGGAATAAACCCCATCCCTTATTTCAAAACCCAAAGCGCCATTTCAAACCTTTAGATTAAATCATAACCGTCCACCTCAGCCCCAGACTCAAATTAACTGTCGTGATTTCTAAAAATAGTTGGGTGGGCGCCAAAAGCTGATTCCAGCCCGAATTCTGTGGAAATGGGGGATGAAGGAAAAATGGATGCAGATCAATCAAGGACAGTAGCAGTGAATGCTACTCCTCGGTCCACTAGGACGACAGGGAGGGTGAATTCTAACCATTCGGAGAGTCATTCTAATCAAAACATACCATCTACAAGTGTAACTAAGCCTCCAAATCCTGCATCTTCTTTAGCTAGTGGTTCAAGGACTTTAGCGAGTGGAGCTGCCCGGATGGCCAATTATGCATCATTATATAGGGGAATTCCAATCAGTGGTAATTCATCGAATGTTGTTGATACAGTTGAAGTTCCTCACTTTGACCTCAAGGAAAATCTATCATTCTGGTTGGAGCACAACGTACAGGTATGCCGACCATCATTTGGTGATTAAGTACTAAACTGCAATGATTTTCTGTTAGCCTATCATTTGGTGATTAAGTACTAAACTGCAATGATTTTCTGTTAGCCTATCATTTGGTGATCAAGCATTGAATTACTACAGGTTTTGATATGAGTGCGTCCTCTCAACAGCATGGAGAGAAGGTACAATAGGTGCTTGAAGCAGGAAAGTGCACAGTGCATCACTTGGATTGGGCAGCCTGAAACTCGGTTCACATTTGATCACGTGGTATGTGAAACAATCAACCAGGTCCGTGTAATTAACATTTAACTTGGAAGGATATGATTTTTTTCTGGTAGGACTATGGGTGGTCCTACAAGATACTGAAATGATTCAGTTTTATTGTGCAGGAAACACTTTTTAGAATGGTTGGTTTATCAATGGTGGAGAACTGTTTATCTGGATATAATAGCTCCATCTTTGCATATGGACAAGGTGAGGCATGATATTTGATGAAAAACTATTGGTGTCACTGCTTCTGAACTTGTGCACGACTAATGTTAAAAGTTGTTAATCCACATGCTTACACAAAGTTTGTTGATGGGGAAAAACCTTATTGTTTACCGGAAAAGGTTCATTAAGTTTTCATTTTCAATTTTTCAACCTGCCCTCTGCAAATTGATGTATAATTTTTCAACCATATCTAGTAGTTCTAGGGATCAGGATGTGATTTGTATTAAGCCAGTTACTTGATCAATTGAATGTTGAGATATCCACCTACACCTATAATAAAATATAAGCTTACCTGAGGCGTCTAAAGTTTATATTCTCGTCCTTACTCTAAATGCAACTCTTTTTGAAATGTCTGCAAATGTTTGGATGCTAAGGCAACTGAACACTGTGTATTTATGATTATTGTCCATATATCTTTCTAGGTCTCAAAGCAGTGACACCTATTCCTGATTCTTTTTCCACTCACAAGTTTTTAGTAGCGCATTCGGATATAACATCTTCTTGCAGACTGGTAGTGGGAAGACACATACAATGCTTGGTGAGATTGAAGAATTGGAAATCAGGCCGAGCCCCAACCGTGGGATGACTCCACATATATTTGAATTCTTGTTTGCAAGGATCAGTGCAGTAAGTAGGATATTTTGATGCTTTTTATTCCTAACACAACTTCTAATTTAGGAATTGTAGGTGAAGTCACTTTTTGATCTCTATTTTTCAGGAAGAGGAAAGTCGAAGGGATGAGAGACTACAATACAGCTGCAAATGTTCTTTTCTAGAGATTTATAATGAACAAATCACCGATCTCCTTGATCCTTCATCCACAAATTTAAATGGTAATTTGTCTATCCCATAACTGAACTTGACCTAAAAACAAGATACAACTTACTGCTGTTGGTTCACATTCATATTTTTTTCTCTTATAGTTGAGAGAGGATATCACGAAAGGCGTGTATGTTGAAAATCTGCCGAATTTGAAGTCCAAACTGTGGGTGACATTCTTAAGCTCTTGAATCAGGTGACAATGTCTGTGCGAAAAACAAAAAGAGGAAAGCTTCTGGTATTCGATTCAGGTGACAATGTCCGTTCCGGGCCCGGTGCAAAAAAAAAAGTCTTTTTTATTCACATGAAAAATTAAAATTAACTAATTAATCAATATTAAAAAAAAATTATTGATCAAAACATCAAATAAACATATAGTAAACACTATATTCGATTCAACGTTTGGGCCGACTGGTTGGGACTTGGGGCCAAATCTGATTTTGTGTTTAAAAATAAGCCTAAGGACTTTTGAAGGGAGCTCTCAATCGCTAGGCTACAACTCTCACTGATAAGATTGGAGGCATTTTTAATATATACCTTAATTTTTGAAATCAATAAAAGAAAAATGAAAATTCTGGGGCGAAGGCCCCGCCGGCCCGAGGACCTGTGCGGCGCCGCCGCCTCGACCGCCCCAGGGACGGCTCTAACAGATCTTTATCAACTCTAGGGTACTTTTCCTTGATGATTTCCCCTGATAACGCTTGCTTCATCTCCTGGTCTTTTTTGCTTCACTTGACAGAGCATTTCCTTCTGCAGTCATGTTATAATGGTTCTGGTGGATGTGGCCAATGGGAGACCAAGGCATGTTCCTTATAGGGATTCGAAGTTGACATTTCTACTTCAGGTGAACTTTACAACACATTTTCTACTCCTTAGCTTTTTAGATTATATCAGCGTCCTTACAGTATTAAAATGCAGGATTCACTAGGTGGAAACTGAAAAACAATGATTATATCCAACGTCAGCCCTTCTATCTGGTTGGTGTAATTTTAGACTTTTTTTTTTTTTTGATAATCCAGGTTTCCAGGCTTGCGCCTGACTACTTCACTGGTATTACCCAGACGTCCTGGAGATAATGGGACCGGTCCTTCAGCACCCCACCACCAGGTAAATCGCGGGATGTGCACACATGGTCAGTGTCTGCTTGCGTCCAACGGATCAATGCTACAAGGTTGACCCCCCCACAAGCCCCATCCACAAGGCTTGGCGGAGACCGAACCCACACTGCAACATGCCCGCGCGGCTTTTAGCGCCCAAGCTTTACCACATGTATGTGCCCCGGAGGACGATATCCGGAGGGGAGAATCGAACTTGCGACCCTAAGGCCGCAAAGTTGACTCCCTGCCAGCAAGCTGACCCCTTTAGACTTTCTTAATCTTATGCTGACTAGTTTTGGTGAAAAGTTATTGGACTATGCTGATTTTTCTCTCATCAGCTGTGCAGCTGAAACCGTGAAGGTAATACTTTGAAAATATTTTCCTCAATGTATTCATCCTTCAAGGGTACAATATATACATCATATACATTAATTAGGAAGAGTCAATCATGCCTAATCTTCCTAATCAATTCCTAATAATCTTCTACCTAATTAACATAATCTTCCTAATTAACATATTACTACCTACCATATATAAAGTGATACTACATTAATACATAATAATAATATGATTGCATAATATTCTAACAAATATTCTAACACTCCCCCACTGTTGAAGCTGGAGGGCGGTGAATGCTGACACTGTCCCTAAAATCTTCAAATAATATCAGCGGAAGTCCTTTTGTGAAGATATCTGCGATTTGATGTCGCGTTGGGACATGTAGCACCCGAACTTGTCCGCGAACCACATTCTCGCGTACAAAATGAATATCTAACTCAATATGTTTATTGCGTTGATGGTGGATGGGATTCCCTGAGAGGTAGATCGCACTAGTATTATCACAGTATACTATTGTTGCAGTCGGAATAGGGCAATGAAGTTCAAGTAACAGGTTCCGAATCCAACATGAGTCAGATACAACATTGGCCACAACACGATATTCTGCTTCAGCACTTGAGCATGATACCATGGCCTGCCTTTTTGAGGACCATGAGACTAAATTGTCACTAAGGAAGACGCAATACCCGGAGGTGGATCGCCTTGTATCCGGACATCCTGCCCAATCTGCATCAGTGTAAGTAACAAGTTTGGAAATAGAGGACGGGTATAGATGTAATCCATACTCCAAAGTGCCCTGAATATATCGCACAATGCATTTCAGAGCATGCATATGTTCCTCCATTGGATTGTGCATGAATAGACACACTTGTTGCACTGCATAGGTAATATCTGGCATGGTGAATGTGATATACTGTAAAGCTCCTACTAGGGTGCGGTATAATGTTGGATCAGTAAAAGGTTTGCTAGAAATGACACTCAATTTTGACTTTGTGTCGACCGGAGTTGCCGAAGGTTTGCAGAAAGACATCCCAACTCGTTCCACGATTTCTGATGCATACTTCTTTTGGGAGAGGAATAATCCACTTGTATGTCGGGTCACAGCAATCCCTAGAAAGTAGTGGAGTGGGCCAAGATCTTTCATAGCGAATTCAGAACTAAGTTGTGACATGATATTCTTGCGAAGAGAGTCTGAAGATGCTGTTAGAATAATCTCATCCACATATAGAAGAAGATAAACAATATGATTACCCTGACGATAGATAAATAGGGAATTATCTGAACTGTTGTACGAGAAACCCATGCGTGACACAAAATTTGCAAACCGCTTATACCAAGCCCTGGGGGCCTGCTTGAGGCCATATAATGATTTGTTGAGCAAACACACATGGTTGGGATATTTAGGATCCCTGTATCCCAACGGTTGGTGCATGTAAACAGTCTCATTAAGGTGTTCATGGAGGAAGGCATTTTTGACATCCAATTGATGAAGTGACCATCCTTTGGAGAGAGACAGGCCGAGAACTGTTCTGATAGTTGCAGGTTTGACCACTGGACTAAATGTTTCCCCGCAATCTACACATGCTGTGTCTTCCCATCACCTACAAGACGGGCTTTATGTCGCTCAAAAGTTCCATAAGATTTTTCTTTATGGCTGAAAAATCCACATAGATCGAATTATATTAGCATTAGATGGACGAGGTACTAAATCCCATGTCCTATTTGTAATTAGAGCATGATATTTATCATCCATGGCCATTTTCCAATTCGGATATTTTAGAGCAGACACTGTATTACGAGGCAAAGGTGATTTCGAGACCTGGGTGTGAAGGCTATATTTGACATTGGGTTTGACAATTTCATGTTGACTATGGGTGACCGGACGGTTTGTTGGGCCAGTGGAGTGGACGCCACTGACCGAGGAGTGAGAAACTGAGGGTCCAGTGGGCTGCATTGATGGAGCTGGAATTGGGCCTGTAGTGGTGGACTGGCCCAATGGGTCTGAATTATGGTGTTCAACACTAGTAATAGGTACCGAGTTGTGAAAAAAATGTGTTAGATACGAAAACTTATCATTATCCAAAAAATCATAGTTATGAGTCCCGGTGGCATGTAACTTAGCAAATGAAAAAAATTATTTCATCAAAGATTACATGACGACTTATAAAGATTCTTTTGGAAGAAATGTCGTAACATTGGTAACCGCGATGATGAGTACCATCCGGGCTTGGAGTTTTGTGATTGTGGTGGATGAAAAGAGGGGGTAGCAAAGGCAGCCAGACACTCTTAAGTGATGATATGTGGGCTCTCGTAAGTAAAACATTTTTAGGGGAGCTTGGTATGATAGATTTTTATGAGGAAAGACATTCAACAGATAAGTGGCCATTTGGAGTGCATGATGCCAAAATATAGGGGGAAGTGAAGCATGAGAAAGAGATGTTCTAACAATATTATTAATGGTTCTAATTTTGCGTTCTGCCTTCCCATTTTGTGATGAAGTATGAGGACAAGACAAACGAAACTGAAGACCATTTGTTTTGAAAAAATCCCAAAATTGTTTATTGTCAAACTCCCCCCCCCCATTGTCACATTGAATATTTTTTATATCACGTTCCAATTGAGTTCGGATGAATGCTCTAAAAGTGAGAAAAGTGGAAAACACTTGTGATTTTTTTGATAAAGGGAATGTCCACAAATAATTAGAGTAGTCATCAAGTATAAGCAAATAATATCTATGACCAGAAGAACTCAAAACAGGCGATGTTCAAATATCACAATGTAAAATATCAAATGGCAAAAGAGTGCATGAAGTAGAGGAAATAAAAGGCAACTTAACATGTTTACCAAGTGTGCAAGAATGACACTTATTTAGAGTGCGTGTTTGGCTAAAAGAAATAAAATTATTTTGTTTAAGAGAAGCCAAAACAACCTCTCCCGGATGTTCCAAATGTCGGTGCCATAAAGATGGTGCCAAGGCTGCAAAAACAGAAGGAAACTTGGATTGTTGTGTTGACGGATTTATTGGATAGAGCTCCCCCTTGCTATCGCATCTCATGAGAAGCTTCCCCGTCTGAAAGTCATGCACGGAAAAGCCAAAGGGGTCAAACCGGACATATACCTAATTATCAGTTGTAAACTTTCTAACAGAAACCAAGTTTTTGATTAATTTGGGAGCATGAAGGACATTCTTTAAAATTAGGGGTGAGTTTGGTGGTAACAATTTGCTAAAACCATAACCTTTTATTGGAATTGAATGGCCATTTCCGACAATTATTAACCTTTTATTGGAATTGAATGACCATTTCCGACAATTATTCCATTATCATTGCTCAAATTAAAATAGGACGAGAGATTACCTTGGGAGGACGTCATATGTGACGTCGCTCCGGAGTCCATCTACCAATTTGAATCCGGTGGATTAAGTCCAAGAGTGTGCATGGCGGACTCAATTTCCGTGGGGTGGCCCCCTGTTGAATGGGCCTCATGCCACTGGGTCGGCTGAGGCCCACTACTACTGCCTATGGTAATAGACCCAGCGAAATGGGCCTGCTAGGCACATTCTTTGCTTCTTTGCCCGATTCGATGGAAAGAACCCCTTTGTTTCTTGAGGTTTGGCGGTGGGCGTTACTGCCAGGCTGATTGCCTATTGAGTGGGATGGGTGGTATAGCCCAGCCCTTTGCCGGTGGTGGAGTTCTTTGCCCTTGTCGCCTCCCACTGTCGTCATTCTGCGCCGCTGTTCGCCGCCTCTGCGGCCGTCTTCTTTGCGTCCACCACTGGAGTTGGTGGTGCCGCCATTACCGCCGCCACCGGAATTTCGGTGGCCTCCACCTTTTTTATTTTCGCGATTTCCACCCTTATTTTTATTGTTATGACGTCTTTTTTGTCCTTTATTTTGTTGAGAAGGGTAAAAAAAATTAACATCATGTGAAGGAGTGGCAAGCATGGAGGAATTTAAAGTAGTTGAGGCCTTTTTCACCAAGCCCGACTCTTCAAGTACAAGCATGGACCTTGCTTGATAAAATTGTGGTAGATGATTACTTTGACGGATTAGAGTTCCCACGCTGCTATACGCGTCGGTGAGACCGGCGACCAATTGCAAGACTATAACCGGTTATTAGTAACCGGTGAACCAATGTTTCTTAATTGATCGGCCAACACTTTGAGGCGTTGACAATATGTAGAAACATTAGGGAAATCCGTCATGTCAATGGTTGAAAACTCCTGTTCCAATGAAACATCGCGAGAGTTTTGGTTATCTTGAAAAATATCTCGCAAGCGTTCCCACGCCGCCATGGCTGTGGAATCCGGTTCCATTATCGTATGCAACAAGTCAGTGGAGATTGTTGCATAAATCCAACCAAAGACTGTGGCATCAAGTGTATCCCACAATTCCTTATCTGCATCGTTTGTTATGTCTTTCCCTTTACCATCTTTTGGAGGAATTATATGATGAAGAACTTTGTGAGCACGACAACATATTTTGAATAATTCCGCCCAAGTCGCATAATGAACGGTTTCCATTTTTAGTTTGATGGAAACATGTGTTTTGATGTTTGAGACAGCAAGGGCAGGGTGAAAGGATGATTTGGTTTCAGACATAATTGGTTGTGATGAAGGATAATCAATAATGGAGTAAAAAAATGAAGAAATTTTTCGGCCACTAGGGTTTCTAGGGAGGAAGATGACCGAAAATTTGGAAGAAATTAAACTAATTTTGAATCTTTCCTTAAGCATTGATACCATGTAATACTTTGAAAATATTTTCCTCAATGTATTCATCCTTCAAGGGTAAAATATATACACCATATACATTAATTAGGAAGAGTCAATCATGCCTAATCTTCCTAATCAATTCCTAATAATCTTCTACCTAATTAACATAATCTTCCTAATTAACATATTAATACCTATCATATATAAAGTGATACTACATTAATACATAATAATAATAATAATAATAATATGATATTCTAACACTGAATACGTTGAAGTTTGCTCAGCGGGCAAAGCTTATTCAGAACAATGTAAGCATATAACTTAGCTGATGATAAAGTGGTGAACCCACATTCAGCCTCAATATTTTAACTTTGTTCCTTTTTCCTTTTCAATATGAAGGCTGTCGTCAATGAAGATTCTTCAGCAGATATCACCGCTCTTAAACATGAGATAAGACTTCTAAAGGTGGAAAACCTCTTGTTAAATATTTACTATGCAATGCTGAAGTTGGCGTGAACTTAAAAGCTAATGGAAAAGATTGGTGGAATTTTTGAAACAGGAGGAGCTTTCATCTCTGAAACGCCAGAATGTATCTAGAGCTTTATCATTTGGTCAAACAACGATCTCAGGAGACTCTAGACTGGAAGATGACAGCAGTTATGACGAAAAGGCACTTGAGACAGATCAGCATGGTAGTTTGATCAGAAAGGAGGCCAAGGGCATTGTAAGGTTATCCTCTAAACAGGTACATCATATTGTTTTTAGGCTGCTTTTTACGTTGTTTGTCATCCCATATAATTTATTTTTCTTTCACGAAGAAAGTTTGTAAGTCAACATTATGACTCAACTCTTTCAATAAGCTTTCAAGTTTATCATTCAAAGCCGCTACGTCATCTTCTGATATACGAACACTGAAGAATACAACTATGTTTGATTCAGTTTCATTTTACATTTACCAAGGTCTAAAGTTGCACGAATGTGTTACCACAACATAAGCACTCAAGGGAGGTCAAATGAAGTAGGTTGAGAACCACAAAATCTTTTGTTCAAATATCTGAGGCAAAAACACGACAACACCTTCTGATATACGAACACTGAAGATACAACTATGTTTGAATCGGTTTCATTTTACATTTACCAAGGTCTAATGTTGCACGAATGTGTTACCACAACATAAGCACTCAAGGGAGGTCAATGAAGTGGGTTGAGAACCACGCGATTTTTGGTTCAAATTTCTGCAGAAGCAAAAACACGACGTCACCTTCTGATATACGAACACTGAAGAAGACAACTATGTTTGATTGAGTTTCATATTACATTTACCGAGGTCTAAAATTGCACGAATGTGTTACCACAATATAAGCACTCAAGGGAGGTCAATGAAGTTGGTTGAGAACCACGAGATCTTTGGTTCAACTATTAGCGGAGGCAAAAACACTAGGTGATTTCTTCCATTTGTCCAAACCTTGGTGGACAGAGTCACTCGGTACCTGTATTGGTGGGAGGTAGAAGGTATCCCGTGGAATTAGTCTAGATGCGTACAAGTTGGTCCGGACACCATGGTTATTAGAAAAGAAAAGGAAAAGTGTTGCCACAACATAAACAATTTATTCAATTAGTCACTGTTTTAAATATAGACAATAGTGAGAATAGAGGAGCGGATGTGAATTGAGAATATGAGATGTAGTGCTGCCTAAATACGTACAACTCAAAAGTCTTCTAGGAGAATAGCATGATAGATGAAGATGTGTAACATATATAAATAGAATGGATGTCTGAATAGAAGAGTGTTACATATATGTTAAGATAAATTTGCGGTCATACAAAATTAGGTAAGAGTAGAAATGATCATATCTGAAAGAAGAGTAGCACACATGGAGGTAGAAATCTGTAACCTTTATCCCAATGGATGCAACCTAATTCAATTACCCTCATGTAAACTATTCCTACCTAGAGCCTCAGAATCGTATGATTCAGATACCTGATGAAATGAACATGGATTTTGATCTTCGAAACCCATTGGAAAAGGGCTGCTGGCAAAGTGGGGGGGGGGGCAGAATCACAAAGCTTCCTGTAGCTTGGGATGATTTTTTCATGTCCTACATAGACATATTAGATACATCAGTTCATGGGTGTGACAACAAATGATGTTGATAAAACAGGATAAGTTGTACCTAAAAACCAAATCGAGGAAAGTTGCTTTAGAAGACTTAAAATCTCTCAAAATCAATGAACTTAGTTAAGAATAGAACACAATTGAAGTAAAGGTTATAGGCGATACCCACTGGTGTGTAGGAATTAGGATAAGTGTGGTGAGTGGTCGGAGAACTCCTAATTCTATGTAAAAAGGTAAGTTTATCTAGAGGGGTGATTTTGACAACGGAAAATCTTAGAAGGCGGAAGGTTGTCTGCGTCAGTTGGTGTTACATATGCAAGGAAGGAGTCGAGGATATGGATCACCTTCTTCTACATTGCGGGCTTACCATGAGATTATGGTGAGATATGTTTAGGTGGTTTCACACACATTGGGTAATACCAAGAACTGTGAAAGATTTGACGTTCAGTTGGAAGAGCGGGAGGAGGAGAAGACGAAGGGCTTGGAACATGGTTTTGCTTGTGTTAATGTGGGTAGTGTGGAGAGAGAGAAAAATAGGAGAGCTTTTGAAGGAGTAGAGTCGAGTTTTTCTCAGTTGAGGAGTAGCCTCCGCTCTCTTATTTTCTTTTGGAGTAAACAGAAAGTTCCTTGTTGTATAGAGGATTGGGTGAAGTTTGTAGAGGATAGTATTTTGTAGATTCTTGATCTTTTGGTATACCCTTTGTATACGGCCGTTGTGGCAATGTTTATGAATGAAAATATTTTTACTTGATAAAAAAGAAAGGCAAGTTTATTCAATGTCAGTTTGAAGTGTACTTGAATAAAGCGGAATGGACTAGAGAATTCATACAACCGTCACCATCTGATTTGGACTAGTCGATTTATTACAAGAGCAGGAAGAAAGGAACTATATCTGTACGCTGAATATATTAATTCATGTTCTCAGCCTACCTCTTAAAACAATGTTCTTCTTTCTGATTTTTATTCAAATAATTCGTTACATAGTTACTTCTAATAGTATCTTAACACCAGCAAATTCTGCTTCTTTGCTTGTCCCAGCTTCGTTCACTCTGATTATTGCATCTCTATCTGGTGTTCTTACATTCTTGCATCTTCATGGTTAAAGAATCAGAGCTCATTTTTCTTCATCCAAGAGATCTGGTGTTCTTACTTTCTTGCATCTTCATGGCTAATGAATCAGATCTCATTTTCTTCTTCCAAGTTCTTATCTACTCTGCTGTGCAATGATTCCTCTTACGTTTATTTCTTTATTTTCAGTTCAAATCACTAGAGACCACACTAGCTGGTTCTTTAAGGAGAGAGCAGATGGCTCTGAAGCTTCTATCAAACAACTTGAAGCTAAAATTGAGCAGCTTTAACCGTCTGGTAACCCACTTCACACTTTCTTGCCTTCTCTCCCATTTCGTTGTTTCGGTTTGACATTTGCAAAAGGTATTGCAATAAGATACTAACTTTCAAACACGGTTATCATGCTTGTCTCTTAGGTTCCTCAGAGAGAGGAAGATAATCGGTGCACCAAGATGAGGCTAAAGTTCAGAGAAGAGAGAATTCAAAGGATGGGACTTGTCAATGGACTAATACCAGCAGATAGCTATTTATTGGAGGAACAGTGCACTTACTGAAGAAATTCAGTTGCTTCATTCTAAGGTTGATAGAAATCCAGAAGTAACTCGATTCGCATGTGAAAACATTAGGCTTTTAGAAGAACTATGGAGGTAAAATGTTCATACTTATGCAATAACCTAACTATTGAAGCTCGTTTCTTTTTTATTCTTCAACAAATTTTCGTTCTGTTGGGCTAGTAGATATCAAGATTTTTATGAAGGAGAGAGGGAAATTCTGTTAGCTGAGGTTTCTAACTTGCGGGATCAGGTAAATTCTGGCCTTTTGTCTTTTGTAGTTCTTTGACTTGTTTGAGGCTATAATGGTAAGTCAATATATGTATTTACAGCTACTTACCAATATTGATGGGAACTTGAAGCAGCACAGCCATTTGGACATGAATATTCCATCTCAGGTAATGTACAACAACAGCTTGTACGGTTTGTTCTTTCCTCTTTCAACTGCTGTAAAGATTCAAATTCAAGCCTGCTTATGTTCAAGCATCGTTTGCATGGTGTAGGAGTCTATACATGCTTGCGACAAGCAAACTACACTACATTAAAAGGTTGGTCGCTGGTGACCCCCTAACTTGAATAAATTGAACAAACTTGGTCTCTTATATGTATTTTCATGTTTCAGTTAAAAAAGACTTTACATGAGTTGGTGGAATGCCGGACTAACCTAAACTGTTGCTTGGAGAAAAATGAAAAACTCAGCAGGTTACTTTGGTAACACTATCTGTGTTGTCTTGTTCAACTAAGCTTCTACAGACTTTCCTGACGTTTTAACATATTTAATTCAAATTGCTGCGGCTATTAGTTTCCTCTAACTTGCTCTCAACTGTCCTCAGGGAAATAGATGAGCTACGAGGTTAATTAAATAACATCAGTTATGCTGACAATGATCACAATGGTGGGGCTGAAGTCATAAAGGTAATTCTCCTTCTGAGCAAGCATGTTTCTGTCATTATATAACTGAAAATAAGAGAAGTGGGAGAACGATAAGGGAGAACACGACACCTTTATAATGATTCAGAAAGTCAATCCGGCCATTTTAATTAAACTAATGATTTTCCTAACTTGGTAATGAATCTGAGATGAGAATATTTCATGATTTGTCCACTAAAAGTAAGGCAACGAAATAACAGAATAACCTTGGGTGACATAATGTTCAGTTATTAAAGCCATTGACATGGACGTCCAAGCTCACATTTTGGGCCACTAATTTCTGGCCCAATTGCTTATCTGTATTTGTCCGAGTACCCATATAATATATCCAACACATTTAATTAAATCCAAAATCCAATTCAACTTAATTAAATAATTTCTATCAAATAGAAATATTCCATAATTATTATAAATTTAATATCTCGATTCTCAATCGAATATTTAATACTTTCTCAATACACTCTTAGATCGAAGAAACAATCGCATGCAGTGTGACCCTATAGGCCTTCACATATCGACATTAATCTAATTAAGGTCCACACGAAACTCCTAGACTGCGTCGTATGACGAACTCAATATGTGAAATACGTTTACACGAATCCAACAAACTTAACCTTTATGCGGAACTATAAATTCCTTTCATATGCGGAACTTAACCTTTATACGTTTTATATCTGTTTAGGTTTTGTCCTGAACTCCTATATATATAACACATACCCCATAATTATATAGACATAGAAAATAACTTCTCAGTTTCTATAGCAAGATTTCCTAGTTTTCTTGAGTAGGAAATACACTGGAGTTAGATCTTTCATGTAAACGTACTTCACATATTGAGTTCGTCATACGACGCAGTCTAGGAGTTTCGTATGGACCGTAATTAGATTAATGTCGATATGTGAAGGCCTATAGGGTCACACTATATGCGATTGTTTCTTTGATCTAAGAGTGTATTGAGAAAATATTAAATATTTTATTGAGAATCGAGATATTTAATTTATAATAATTATGGAATATTTCTATTTGATAGAGAATTATTTAATTAAGTCGAATTGGATTTTGAATTTAATTAAATGTGTTGGATATATTATATGGGTACTCGGACAAATACAGGGAAGCAATTGGGCCATAAATTACTGGCCCAAAATGGGAGCTTGGACGTCCACTTTGGGCATGTGAAGTCCACTGAACATTAACATGGGCCCAAGTTTTCCTATTTTATATCTGTTTAGGTTTTGTCCTGAACTCCTATATATACAACACATACCTCATAATTATTGAGTGATAGAAAATAACTTCTCAGTTCCTAAAGCAAGATTTTCTAGCTTTCTTGAGTAGGAAATACACTAGAGTTAGATCTTGCAATTGCGGAAACAAATCGTGTGGATACCTTAAGGTTGAATCCCGCGTACGAAAACCTGTAAGTTTTCTTTTATCATGTTTTGAACATACAACATGATTATCGCATAAGTCATGCTAAGATTGTTGTTGGGTAAGAAATTTTAAACTTCCGCTGTGTTTACTACTTGTTTACAAACCCAACAAATCCCTTCAGTTACTATATTTAATGATTACTTATACTCTGGACAATTTCTTAGATAGAGAATGTAAGTCGTAAAAAGAAGGTCATCAAACTTGAATTAGATATAAAGAAGTTGTCTGGTCAGCAAAACCTTCAACAACGCATCCACCATCACGTTAAAATTGTTGGAAATTTGCCTTTGATGAGTATTGCGTCCACCCATCTTTAATGACTTAAACACTAGGGTTCCGCATGTTGGAGACTTTGGTTTTTCACACATGCATAATCTACTAAGTGAGTAGATGACCGTAAGGCCAATGATCATCAAACTTCGCTAAGAAATGAAAGAGATATTGGTCCACAAAGTAAGGTGTTTGAGGCATTGAAAATATGGTGTTGAACAAATCTCCCTCATCGGTGGGGAAAGAAAGAATTGTTCATTTTATAAGCCTAAAAAATAAATAAGGGTTTGGGACCCCAAGGGGTAACCCATGTGTTTGAAGGAGGGAGGACCTAGGTGTGCTTATGTTCGAGGCTAAGCCCTCACGCGCGCCACCGCCGCCCACCGGTCCAGGCTCGAGTCGTGGGTCTTGGGCTTTGGCTTATATTAATATTTACAGTTTGGTCCCGGAGTTTCAGGAAAGATAAAATTGGGAAGAGGCTCACGGCGTAAGGCCCTCTTGAGCTGGTTTTGGAGTATTGAATCTCCATTACTAGGCACTTGAATTCGGCCATTATTTGGCTGATTGTAACCCCTCAATAAGTGTCATTACATGGCTATTGAAAGTCATTAGTTGGCTATTTGAGAGGTCATTCTCCTTACACTATAAATTGAGGCCTTGGCTCAATTGTTCCACACTTGAGAAAATTACAGAAATCTTCCTCTTCCTCTCTAGCATTATTTCATTACTCAAAGTTCTTCAAGAGTAACATTTCCCTTGCTCATTTGTTAAGTTGCTATTTTATCTTAGGAGACTATTGCCCATAACGTAAGAGGATATATACGGGGTAATCTTGTCTTAAAGACATAGTGTCATCACTCGACTCAGCGAAGTTTTAAGTGGTTGTAATCATTCTTATTTCCAATTTGTTGTAATCGTTAGTAGTTTATCCTTTCTGCTAATTGTAATATTTACTTACTTCCCGTTTCCTGCAATTGTTGTAACCCACAAAAATTAAGGTTGGTACCTTTTCTTTATTATGCTTAGACTTGCCAGAATCTGAAGATCAACATCATAAAAATGTTTTAGTTGTATTTTTTGCTACAGACTAATCCCCACCATGGCTTCTATATCTTTTGTCACAGGAAGAGAATAATTTACTGAAAAATCAGAATGATGACCTTATTGTTAAGCTGCGGAAAACTGAATCAATTCTTTCAGAGAGTCAGCGAAGAGCTGGTTCACTTCCGTCAAACTAATGGAAGAAGCCCCTACATTAATTTTGACAAAGAACAAACACTGGAAAACAAGTTGAAGGTTAGTATCTTTTAGTATTTAATTTAATAACTTAATGTGCCTAGGAGGAATTCCACAATGTGATTGTGGACATGAATTATGTTAGGACAGAGAGAAGAATTCTTTTGTGTATCTGTAGGAATTAAACATTTGGGAATTTGTCCAACAGGAAAAGGAAGAGGAAAGACTGCAATTGGCGCAGAAGTTAATTGGTTTGTGCGCTACTGTGCTAAAGGTAAAGAAAACTTCATGTTTTACTTACTAAAATATCATAGGAAGTGTGTTGAAGTCTCCAGTTCTTTGGCATTGTTTTCTTTAATCATCTGCAATATATACTGTAGGCTGCTGGAATAGCAAAATCAACATCCTAGATAGGGATCTCAGCAGCTGAAGAAGCACTTGAGCAGCTCAAGAACAGACTGACTTCACTGGAAAGAGAACTACAAGATGCCAAATTTAAGGTAACAACAATCCACAATATTTCAATCATTTTGCTTCATCAAAAACCTGAAAACATTCTATCAAACTAATGGCGCCAATTTACTAACACGTTATTTCCCCTTTACCAGAACAAAATGACTAATGAACGAATCC
Source organism: Anisodus acutangulus (assembly GCA_029783415.1). Classification (NCBI taxonomy): domain Eukaryota; kingdom Viridiplantae; phylum Streptophyta; class Magnoliopsida; order Solanales; family Solanaceae; genus Anisodus; species Anisodus acutangulus. The sequence goes on along the minus strand of CM056510.1, from coordinate 40,423,592 downwards.
GATTGTCTGAGCTCATGCCACAATCTTCCCTTCTAAGAACAGATGAAAATGGACAGACTCCAAAGAGAGGATCTTCCCCTCGAACGGTCTTTGAACGGTGAAGATTCTTTTACCAACTTGAAGTGGAAGAGTAATCTGTACATGGTGTTAGTTTTTTGCTAGCAGTTTGTTCATATATCCTTTTGTACTTTATATAAATAGTGTACCAAATCATTGAAATCTGTAAATAGTGAATCCATGATATTGTATTAACTTTCTTAGAAAGTATTTGTGCAATATGTGTAATTCATTTATTCTGTAAATTTCCAAGTGTTACTTCTTCAAAAGGCATATTTTGTACAATCACAATGTTGTCATAATTAATTATGTTTACAGCAGTGAAATTATGGTCGAGTCTGCGGTTTCATTGCAATAAACCAAAAATTCATTTTCTTTTTTTGTCTGTTAAAAAAGTTTGAAATTTTTTCTTGAATAAAAATACTTACTCCAGCAATTAAAACCAATAGTATGTCCTTCTCCATCCGTACTTTACTCTTTCTATTTTGGCATGTGCTAAAATGTTTGGAAATGCCATAGACGATACTTATTTTTATATTTTATGAGGTTCAAGTTTTCTAAGTTCAACTAATGATAGTTTTTTTTGTTAGGAGACGTATTATAATATTTACACGACACCTGTGGGTGCAAGATGGATTCTCTCTAACAAACATTAGTAAAGGAAACAATAACTTGGAACTTGAACATAAACTTACACTTGCATAAAAATGAATTTGAGACTTCTTGGTCAACACCTCTACCTTGGATTTGTTAATCTCCAAACCAAGGCTTCGTTGGCTAACTAATCAAAAATTAAAGTTTGATCTTTTTCTCCACCAAACTATACTTTTGTGTTTTGCCAAAAAAGAAAATAGATTTTCCACTATCGTATTACATACCGAAATACTAGTGAACTTGTGTCTCCGGACTAAGTGGAAGGGAGTAAAAAAAAAAAAGTATGATCAATTTCAAATAATTTGAGGTTCAATATGAATCTCCACTCACCAATAATAAATGTACATGAGCAACTCATTCACAATTAATTAATTATTATTTACTTTTATAGATATTTTTCTTTCATTGTGCTCTAATTTTCCCTAAATTTGCATGAATTCAAAGAAAGCTATTCGAAATAATTTTGTTCCTTCTAATTTGACATCTAACTCAGCTTCTTTCTAACACATTCACTCATCATGGTTTCACATCAAGAATCAAAGTATAATAAAAAAAAACACTTATTTTAATAGTCTATTTTAATTAGGACATAACCTTGATAAAAGGGGTGGAGGTGGATGATTAAAATAGAAGAGTGGTGGGTAGTCAGGTACATTGCTTTTCCATTCCTAGAATTTTAGGATTACTCTTGTATTTTCTTATTTTTAGATTTTTATTATTATATGTTGTTTCTTTAACTTTAATTATCTTCTTAACTTGTTATTACATCTTATTATCTTGCTATTATTTTGGCTTATTGCTACAACCTATTTTTCGTCTCTCTAAACTGAGCTAAGTCTGCGTACACTTACCCTTCTCACCCCCGCTTGCGAGTATATTATTGTTGTTGTCTTCTATTATTTCAAAAATTGTTCCTCTCCCGAATCCCATGTTTAAAATGGGAGTAGGTGGAGTCGGGTCAAACCAGTAATATATTCATCGGGCCATAAACATTAGGTGCAAGGTGTGAATTTTGTGCTCTGCTCTTCAGATTGAACGAATAACCCCCTTTACTCGTGTTCCTCATTTTGCAAAATTAACACTTCATCTGTGAATTTCCTATGTCTTCTTTGGCTGCTAACCACTTCAATGGAGGCTGCCTTTGGAAATATCAGGTTTCCAAGGTTGGTAAGTTCAGAATTAGAGCTACTTGGATGGCGTCATCATCAACACCAGCGCAAAGCATGGAGTTTGGGGAGGGTAAAACTAACAAATTACGTATTGGTGTGCTTGGAGCTAGTGGCTACACTGGTTCTGAGGTCTGTATAAGCCCTTTGTCCATGGCCGCACATCAGCTTTATTTATAAATTGTTTTGGTTCTGTGAATTTTGAAAATGAGTCTTAAAGTTATACTCTTTTGACAGCAATCCAGCATTATGTTTGAAATATTATGCGCTAAAAATTAATTCATTTTTTCATTTCATTGCAATTAAAAGAAAAATAGTTTATTGAGCAGTTCGTTGTTTCTTCTGAGAACGAAATAAAGGTAGAGATTGCTTCTTGCCCTTATTTTATATTTTTATTTAATTTATCTCAGATGCATTCTAAAAGTTGCTATCGTCTACTCAGAAGAGCTTCATGTTGCCATGATACTTTTAAGACTAAGCTCAATATACATGCTTAGATGTAAACCTAAAAATTTAAAATAAAAGATTAACTTCGATTTTTGGTCAAGGAGTGAACCTGGATCATTGTTTGAGACTCTGCAGATGCAATTGTTCTGAAATTGGCTCGTGCGAGGTTTGTGCTTTAAGGTAACTGGAAAGGAACCTTTGCCACTACATTACTGATTGTTGTTTGCTGTTAAAACAACCAAGATAGTTTGAATACTTCCTAATATTTAGGAAGACAAGTAGCTTGTCTTGCTATACTGATTCAAAGAGATTGAAGATGGTGAAAATAATCAGGGAATAATATGGAAAATGAATCTTCCATTTATTCAAAAACAACTGTTTGGATAGTCAAATCGTTGTTGGAGATTTTACATAGTGGAAGTTATTATTCTAATTCATGATATACTCGAGAAGGAGATTTTGAGCATTGGAAGTTATGTGTTGTATATGAGATGAAAAATCCTGTAAGATGAATACTTGAATAGTATTTCCTCTCATTATAATTTTAATCCTGGCTAAAGAATTATATGTGGCTAGAACGTTAATGGCCCTTTTCTGTACCCTTTTATCCGATTAAGTTAATCTTCTGTTTCTGCAGTGTGATATCATGTAATTTTGCTTGGTTACAGTCACGCTCTTGTTTTTATTGTTAGACGATCATGCGCATCCCTTGGTTCTATGATTTTCACTTGACAAGTATAAAATTTGTTACAGATTATTAGACTCCTGCGAAATCATCCGCATTTTCAGATTACATTGATGACGGCTGACAGGAAAGCTGGCCAATCAATCGAATCTGTTTTTCCTCACCTGGTCACACAAGTATGTATCTTCATATTTGCATAATTGTATTCTTTCTTGTGCTTTCTTGTTGGACTTTACTTTTTAATTGATCTCATATAGGACTCAAAAGTAGGGAATTATTTGATAAATGCTTATGGATATGTTTTTGCTATCTTTATTTTTTGCTTGACTTTCTGACTATATGAAAGAATCATGAATCTTCTATATCTAACTCTCTTTTATTACAATTTTGTAAGATCATTTTCGATCCTGCTCTTTTCGTTCTGAGGGAAAGGATTGTGCATTCTCAATTTGGACCCTGAAGTATTAATTTTACTATCGTTATATCTGTTCCTTGTCGACCATTCCCATACAGGATCTGCCAAATCTAGTCGCTGTTAAGGATGCAGATTTCTCTGCTGTGGATGCCGTTTTTTGTTGTTTACCACATGGTACAACTCAGGTGTGTAGCTATTCCATCTCTTGGTTTTCCCAAAATCAATCAGTGTCATATCGAATGTAGAGTGGTCCTACTTTGTCTATCGTAATTTCTAATCGAGATTCTGAACCTTGCATTTAAGTTTTTATTTTTTTTAAATACTTACATTGTGCAGGAAATTATCAAAAGTCTCCCAACAAATCTAAAAATTGTTGATCTTTCTGCGGTAGGCATTCATTTATACTTCTGCTATACTTAAAATAGTTTCTTGATTCTGCATCTCAAACATTTTTCTATACTTACTGTCATGGTCATGGTCATGTAGGACTTCAGATTGCAAGATATTGCTGAGTATGAGGAATGGTATGGCCAGCCTCACAAAGCAACGGCTTTGCAGGTAGAGTAGCTGATTTCTTCTCTCCCTCCTTCCAGAAAAATCAAAAAGAAAAAAAAAGAACTTCAGGTTTGATTCAAATATATAATGTTATATCACCCATAAAAAACAAAACAAATATATAATGTTATGTGAAGGTGTACAATCAAGAGTAATAACCAGAAAATTTAGAGTCACATATGTGGAAATGAGAAAATTCTTCCATTAGTTTTCCTATTATATTTCTTTGAGGCCAATATAAGGTCACCACATTGAATGATTATTCTTTCAATTGATGCAGAAAGAAGCAGTCTATGGCTTGACTGAGATTTCAAGGAAAGAAATTCAAAGTGCACGTCTAGTTGCAAATCCTGGCTGTTATCCAACATCTGTTCAGCTTCCTCTTATTCCCTTGATAAAGGTTTGCGTCTAAGTTGAAAAACAAAGCATATCTTTTATTCCATGCACTGTGAGTTTGTCAAGATTTCTTAAAAATGGAAGGATCTATATATAGGCCTCCTTTGTTGGAATATCTGAATTTTAAATGAATCATTCCTTCTAAAACTATAATAATAATAATAATAATAATAATAATAATAATAATAATAATAAGAAGAAGAAGAAGAAGAAGAAGAAGAAGAAGAAGAAGAAGAAGAAATCTTCTAAAAAATAACCTTTAATGACCTTCATCTCATAGTTTTACTTGTGTCCTTTTGAACCTTTAAAATATTTTTGTTTGTCCACAGCTCACTCTTGGTTGATTCTGTCTTTATTTTTGCAGTCCAACCTCATTCAAGTAAGAAACATAATTATTGACTCAAAATCTGGTGTTAGTGGAGCAGGTTTTGTACTTTTCTGTATCCTTTCATAGTAATGAGTATTGACTACCACTTGTAGTACTTTAGCAGTGGTAACCACCTTCTCAAACTTTATCTTGCAGGCCGTGGTGCAAAGGAAGCAAATTTATACACTGAAATAGCTGAAGGAATACATTCTTATGGTATAACCAAACATCGGCATGGTCAGTAACCCATTTTAGCTGTGCAATAATGAAGCTTTATTTGTTAATCCTAAATTTGTTTCTAATTTTTAATGGAAACATTTACATTAGAATTACTAAAAATTGACAATTCATCTCACCTTAACATGATACTCTATCGGACCAAACTGAAGGTTGAACCAATTCAGAAATGGATAAAAGTTATTTTAAGAAGTTATAAGAGAAGGCCAAGAAGCAAGATTCATCTGTCTTTTCACATAGCAATAACATGATTTTTTCTTCGAAGGGTGGAAATAATATTTTGCTGTAAAATTGAAGAATATTATTAAGACAATACACTAGGATCATATCACAATACTCATTATTCGAGGAATATGACAATTTATTTTGTAATTGACCAAAGTTTTAGAAGTAATCTTATGTCTGAGAAACCCAAAGGCTTTTAACTTGAGGGTACTAGTTGAGAGACTTTGATTCTGCATGAAGTTCAATTGTTTATCTCTTCCATTTGCCTGTTTTTATCATGTAATGTACCTCAAGTTTCAGAAGTTCGTAAAACGGGTAGTTTGTGCTGACAAAATCTCCGCTCACCTGAGTTTTGTTTAGGAAATTCTTATCAAGTGTAGTATTAATCGTGAGAGTTCTGATTTTATTTACAGTGCCAGAGATTGAACAAGGATTATCAGAAGCTGCAAATTCAAAAGTTACTGTTAGCTTCACTCCACATCTTATGCCAATGGTAATAGCTGAACCCAGTTCAAGTTTGTCTAGCCGCCCTGCTCAGCAGGTCATTCTCTTAGGTTGTGTTTTTTTAATCTGCGTTACTTTTTATGCTACAGAGCCGTGGTATGCAATCAACTATTTATGTGGAAATAGCTCCAGGAGTGACAACTCAGGATTTGAAAGATCACCTTGGTAACTACTATGAGGTATGTACTTTCTGCGCATGACCTGAGCAGCATTTGATTTGTGGATTTCATTACCATTTTCATTTCTACACTTCACCCAATAGAACTCCATTTCTCCTGTTAGTATATTCCTAATCCATTCTGTTTTCAATGTATTCTGAGGTTGCTTACGACATAACATCCCATAATTTTTTCCTTTTCAAATTTGAAAGAGTTCTCATTCTGTTTAAAGGCTTCATGCTATTCATTGTGACTCTGAGATGCCGTTTGTAGTTGTAACTTTTGACAAGAGGTCTCCATGTAATGTGAGAAACTTGAAGGTGTCCACCTAATCTATCTTTTGTGTGAAGGCTACACTTCTGTTAAATTGTTTATTAAACTACAACTTAAAAAGTTTTTGCTGAATCGGTAACAATTGGCTGTTGTCTAAGAAGGTCGATAAAAAAAACTATACTTGGATTTTTAATTTGCTAAAGCGAAAAACTACCAAGCACTTAGCTGTAAGGGGACTAGACCTGCATTTTCTTAGATCTTAGAGTCAATGAATGCTTTGACACTTTAATTTCAAAAAGAAGTATGACTAGTCTGGTTCTTTATTAGGTCTCTGCCTCATACAAATTTAATCAAAGCTTAGTCTGGATCTAGCCAGTTCTTTCAACTGCCCATGCATGAACAATCTGACAGCTGCCCTGCACAACCCAAATAAGTACTGTTGCTAATTGATGTTGTACTCGGATCTCAGGTCTCATCTATCCAGTTTGACTGCAATAGCATGGCTAGAATTAATAGCAATACATATAACACTTCATATACCTGACCCAATGAGTGTTGGGATTAGGACATTGTAGTATATAACATTTCATCTCACCCTCAAAAGATTTTGAGATATATATCTTTTTGCGAGTGGTGGTGGTGGGTTATCCTGTCATCTCTAGAGTCGAAGATAAGTAGTTACGATATATCATTCATCTGCATATGCATAAGTAAAAAGGTAATGTTTTCTCTTTAAGATGATTGATATATGTATATGTATTTCACCTTCTCCAGCATGAAGAATTTGTGGTGTTGCTGAAGAACAAAGAAGTTCCCCATACTCGACATGTTAGAGGATCAAATTACTGCCTCATGAATGTATTTCCAGACCGGATTCCTGGGAGAGCAATAATAATATCTGTTGTAAGTTTTGCAGCATATTTTTTGTAGACTGCATGTGATATTTTGGTTAGATTAGGTGATGCTTATTAAATTTAAACTCCCAATTGCCTTTTGTAGATTGATAATCTTGTTAAGGGAGCTTCTGGTCAAGCCTTACAGAATCTTAACTTAATGATGGGAATTCCAGAGAACTTGGGACTCAGTTGCCTGCCTTTGTTTCCGTAGAATATTTTTGTGGTTTAATCCTCCTGATTTTAAGGTAAAGCTCTTTCATCTTGCAATTGCTTTCTGGATATATGGTAATGAGCCAGTTGATGTCAACATACCATGTTTTTTACCTTTACTTCTCTTGTTCTCTTCTTACTCTCTCTCTCTTGTTTCTTGCATTGTACCTGAATAAAGGGAAAACAAAATAAAAGAATCTGTGATGTAGCATGAAGTTTATCTTATTTGTCCTCTGTGAAGAAACATGAGTATGTACTGGCACAAGTTAAGCCCTGCCAGTTGTTCTGCATAAGTTGTTTCTATAATTAACAAAATCATCATTTTTCTCGTTCAGATGTATTTTCCTCTTGCGCTTTTAACTTGAATTAGGTTTTAAGTAGAATATTGATGGGTCAAATACTGTTTCTGATTCTCAGACTCTAAGTATCAACTTCAGATATTTACAATTTTTCCATACTCTGCTGGACCTGATCATGTAGCTGCAAGAACTGGGTGTTTCCTAGCTAATCTAGTCATTGAGAGTAAATAATGTTGTGAAGACTGAAGAGCCCTTTAAACTCTTTGGTTTAGTTACATTTCTTTGTTTCTCTTCCCACAGGCGAGCAATACTTTGGAATTATATAACATCCTCGAAAGGCAGCCTGAACATCTTTCGACATCTGTTTTCTTTTGTTTCTTGTCTTCCTTGCAGGTATTTGTGAAGTCTAATTATTTTCCACAAGGAGAGACTGCCTCAAGATTTGCTGTGGACGAGTTTTGTTTGCTATAGAAGATTTTGGTTTCCCGGCTTAAATTTTAGATGTATCCCATGTTTAATTTCTAGTTGTACGCCCCAGAAGGAAATTATGTGCCATAAATAAGGTTGAACAGGGGGTGGATGTGGTGCTGTATTGTATCCTTTTTTTCCCCTCCTTTTGTTTAGTCTTGTCATGCAAAGCATCAACCCCATGGAGCTGGTGTCAAATTTGAATAAAACCAAATAATTGATGTGTAAATCTTTGGGTAAAGGTAGCTTTATGTTTTGGTGAAGGGCTCAATTGGCTCTTTTCAGTTCCACCGGTGACGCTGAGCCAAAGCTCTGTAAACTCGAAATCCTGTCAAACACTGCCCCATCTAGGTGTAGGGTCTTAATGCACCAAATGCTCAAAAGAGATCTATTCACACCTAGTCTATGTATACAAAACAACATTGTTAATCATGATTACGTGAAATATTAAGGTTAAAATATGCCACAACCTTATTTCCTCCAATTAATTATGGTTAAGTGGTAGATGTGTGATAAAAGCACATGTCATGTATTTATTCAAACACCTTGTATTTATACAAAACTATATAGTGGAATTTTAGGGAACTTTATTCCACTTTATAAAATCTCAATTACTTAGTGTTTTAACATTTTTATTTTCACATTATAATATTTTTCGTGCAGCTTCTCATTACTGAAACATCGCCATTTATCATCCTTTAATGGAAACTAATACTTATTCCTTATAAGTAATTGATACAAACATCATACACAACATCGATTTTGTAAGACTACCTGTTTGGTTTCAACCATATTGCGGTTTTAATAAGATTTTTGGAGTTTTATACTCACGATCATTTTCGTTAGTGTATAAAACATTATGTTTGCCATTACCTAACTTATTTTTCTAATGAAACCAATCAAATTAACTATCTATAATCATATATCTAATCTAAGTATTCGTAAACTAAATAAAGTCCAAACCATGTAATATTTCCTTCAACAACTTAGGGAAAGTTAATAGGAAGAAGAAATTGAGTAAAACAATTTGGATTCAACGTTCACCAAATTATTTTCTAACTCCAACTCAAATATTGCTGCTTAATATAAAATTTTCAAATATTGCTGCTGAAAATAAAATTTTCAAATATTGCTCAAATGCCTAGTTAATTTTCGAAGAAAATAAAAAATATTCCTGACTTCTTATCTTTCCAATTCCAATTTCAATAGTAGTAATATACTTTTTCCTTTGCTCTCTTCTGGGTATCAGTTCCTTTGTTCCGTCATTCGGGCACATACTGTGATTTACTGGCAGTAGTGCTGAGAGACCGAAATTACTATCTTTAAAAATAATCTGGTAAACCGAGAAGCTGATATATATATATATATATACTTTTCCCTATATATACACGACCCATTTAAGAACGTGGGTGTACCCGATCCGGCTCCACACTTGCAAGTTTTAAGCCCCTCCATTTCATGTCAAAAAAAGACCTTATCTTTCATGGAAAAATGGCTGTCGAGTGTTTCTGCACAACCCCACTTCCCAGCCGCCAATGGTTTTCAGGTGACCCAATTATTAGACTCCGTTTTCAGCCGCCAATGGTTTGTAAAGCAATTTCTTATTTCCTATGTCACGGAGAAATTTTGTATTGTTTGCTGGAGTTACTGTAGTAGTAGTAGTAGTAGGTATGAGCTAATCTAAATATCACCACTTTGACAATATAGCACTGACTACGGAAAATATTCATACAATGGAAAGCTGAAGTTTTGTATATGTCGAAAGCGGCACCGATGATATGTTTAATCTGGGATTTTGTTTTCTACTTTTTCCTCGAGATATAAAAATGGAAATGTAATTTAACTGCTCTTTGAGTGCAATATTCATATCCATGTAGACCTTGCTGTTGAAACTTGATAGGCTCTTATGTTTGCTCTTATTTTAGTCATCTGTCTTTGTTCCTATCGTATTAAAACCTAGCTACCATCTAATTTTATATTTTACATCCAAATTATGTACATATATTTCATTCCTTTTTGGTTTCAGAAATTAATTAGAGAAAGTTTGTAGCCCTCCATTTAGATTACTAGGTTAGTGGCTGTTCCTTACTACTATTTGTTGTTTCTTTTTCTATTGTCCTTGTTTTGGTTCTTTCTCTTGCTTTTATTGCTCATAGTTTATTGTTATTGTCGTTCTTGTGATTCAAATTTTGTCTGGCTTGCTTCTGTTATTCACTCAATCTCAGTGACAGTTGCCTTCTATCTTGGCAGATTTTACCGCCGTTGACCAAGTCTAATATGTGCATTTTGAGCATCAGACCAAATTGGACACGTCCAATTGCAAGACCTAAAATAATCTGCAATATGAACATAGCAGCAGCTGGACAATCAGATGAACCTCACAAATTTAACTTGGAGAACATATTAGACCAGGCAGGGAAATTGTGGGATAGCGCTCCTACACCTGTCAAGAGTTTCCCTTGGAATAAAACACTGGACAATTTTGTTCAACTTATTCTTGACACTGTTTTGGCAGTTACCAAATACTTGTATGTACCAGTACTTGTAGCTACCTCAATCAGTGAGTTGTCTTACTGTGCACATGAAAGGAAGCTTTATATCACCCTGTTTCCTATTCTTGTTGGTGTTGCTATTGCTGGCATCTTAAAATCAGCAGCTCTGGAGTCATCTCCATATCTCAAGGTGATCTTTTTCGCTCTACATAGTTCATGAAATTCTAGCAGAAGATTGTTGATGGTTAAATTCCATCTTGCAGATAGAGTTTTGTTTCATGTTAATCGTTGAAGTGTGTGACCATCTCATTCTAAAAGCTTAGGCTGTTAGAGAGAGCACATTTTTGTTTTACTTAATTATGTTTTCTACATAAATAATATCGAATGTTACCAATTAAATGCATCTATTAGATCATTTCTCAACAAAAAAGGTGCATCTTAGGCTGCCTCTAGAGTTTATCTGCCTCGTAGTTGGTAAAACTTGGAAACATAGATAGATGAAAAGTTCGCAATTATTTTCTACGATAATGGACTCTCACATCTTATGTTGTTCTGTTTTCCTATCCTTGTTTCCTTTTTTCCCCCAACTCGACTTATCCCTATTTGTGCTATATGTCTAGAATTGATTCTTTTGTCCAAGAAGAAATAACATGAACGAATTCTGGTTGTATTCTGACATGTTTCTGCTCTGTTTACAATGTTAGAATGCAGAAGTTCCTTGGCATTTGATTGCCATTGGCGTTTTCTTCACACTGCTAAAGTTGCCGGGACCATATTATCCATATTGGGGTCGAATTTTTATTCCACACCTCGCAAATGGGGCATTGTTCAGAACTTTGTGGTTTGCTTTCCTCTGGTACAGAAAGCCTAGGAAGTCAGTAGAAACGATACTGCCTGATTCAGTAGTTGCTGATCCTGAACAGAAGGGGCTATAACTTTTTGGCGACAAAGTATTTGAACCGGTAATAATATTTATTCTCCTAAAATTAGTTTCATTTGCATATTGAAACTCGCTGCTTCCAGTTCTCTAAAAATGATGCTGGCACCTTTCTTTTGTTAATCAAAAAAGAAAAGTAATACAGGCACCAATACTTGGTCAAAGGTATTCTATGAATGAGAAATGTAGAAAATGTTGCTGGACGTTGTATCTGTTTGTGACATATTTTTGCTTACTGTAAGTGCATATGTGCTCTGTTCATATGTTAAAGGGCAAAGGGAATCAAGAATGCAATCTGTTTGTAGTTAGTCTTCTTGATAGATCTTGCACATTTGTTAATTTTGTTTTGACCAGTCACTTACCCTTGCGTTGAGTCTCCCGAATAAAAGGTACTCCAATTGATAGCATAGATCAACTCTAATGATAATAGTTCCGAGAGAGAAAAACTATATTCCTTTATATAAGGTCTAGACTATTTTAATGCTTACTAAGAGAAGAGGTTTCTCTTGACAGCTCTTGAATACTTTCAGCAACAATTTGAGTTTCCAACTTCGAAGACTTTGAAATACATTATACTTAATGTATTATGATGACAAATCATCCAGTAATGTATATGGTTTCTTAAATATGCTTAAACATACTTGTAGTCCTTTTGTAATAGTCATTATGATTAAGGTTTCTCTTTAATATTTGGCCATTGGAGTAATCGACTTAACCTTTTGATGTGGAATTCTTCAATTATGAATTTCTAAAGTATTGGTAATAAAAGCACTACTTGACTTTTATATTTAAGCTGTTAAATGTACTCATGACAGCAATGCAAGTGATTCTTTGATTTGGGTATCAATGTGTTAACATTAGAAGTTTCTTTTATAGTTCAGAAAATTAGATATTTGTAAGGCACTGTTATCGACTGATGAAAATATTTTATTTAGGGGCAAATCACTACTTTTGGCGAAATTGTACCACAGCAATCAATTGTCTGGCTATTGGATCGACCAAGTTTAAAGATATTTGATTCTCACTTAAGAGGGGCTTTGTTTTTAGTTCTAGTGAAGAAAGTGAAAGTTTCTTTGCAATCAGAAAATAGGTATAGCAGTTAATAGTTTTCATTGTAAACATTTCCAGATTTATCTTCAATGTACCCATCCTTTCAAAGAAGTGTCTCTCTTCTGTATTTCTTGTACTTTGTCCTCACTATAATTGGATTCTTATGAGTTTTGTGGTTCTCCCTTTGGATAACAGACCACGTCTTGCTCTGCACGACCGATAATTGTGAATTTCGGGTTATGTTCACAAGTGATATTAACCCCACCCCCACCGACATCATCTTAAGATATTATTGGAAACTTGATGGCATAAGTATTGAGTATGATATTGTAGTGGAACATGTTCACAAGTGGCTCGTTGGGTGTATGGTTGTGGTTTAGGCAAATTGAGGGTTGCAGCAATATGATCAACAGCTGATGATGAAGATGAAGTGTCTCCAAGATTGTATAGAGAATTAAAGGGACCAACAGCTTCTTTCGCCAGATCAGCGAAACATGGAACAACTAGAAGACAAGAGAAGACTAGTAGCACGAACAACAAATAACTTAAAGAAGCCATTGGAAGCAGAATTCTAACAAAGAGCTCAAGCAATATGAGAAATTGATGTTTGTGTGTTGATAACTTTTTTAGGGTCGACATTATATTTATAGAGGTGTGATGCTTGGCCTTAAAGCAAAGTAATTTGCTTCCTAGTTTGATTAGAAGATGGACTTAGGAAATTACCAATTAGTCACCCAATGGCCAAAACGGTGTATTTTCTTCTCTTTTTTTTTTCTTTTATTGCAAGTTTCTCCCAAGCTTTAGATAGTATGGTAATCTGATTTGCCTTTATTATTAAAAAAAAACTAATAATTTTCTAGTTATTTAATATCTTTATCTTTTTGAGAAAAGTAATTATACAGTCAAGTTGGCATTAAAAAGAACCTTTCTTTTTTGAATTTCGGTACATTGATATACACAAGACTATATACATTTTCAATAAGGATCAGAACAGCTTAACAAAGTAGAAATTTACAATTATGTCGTTTAGGAGTATTTCCCTTGCAAGCCGATTTATTGTACATACATTTGCTTTATTACGTCAATTTTCTGTTACCAAGAAGTTCAAAGTGACGATTCCTATCAAATTTAGAGAAGCGAAAACGTAGCAGTTATAAGTAATATCCAATAGAAGGGTAGAAATGGCAGTAGTCTTCAATCTAATTTCTAAAAGAATATAGAGATGTAATAGTTCTGAAGTGTTTGCATTGTGTTATCATACAATTAATTGTTATGATTTCTGATTATTTGATTACTCGCGAGCTATACCAAATTTGATGAATTAATCTTCTGTTTCTTCTGTTTCTCGTGGAACTGCACCGAAGTTCTTAATTAGTAAGTCCACAACAAGTGGTACCAAATCATCACAAGGAACTGCCTTCTTATATACTTGTCCCAAATGTGAATCACTCCCTATTCTTCCTCCTAAGAATACATCTGCGCCTTCCACAGTCTTCTTGTCCTTATCTCTAGTAAGGCATCCCATGAATCCAATATCTGCAACTTGAACTTGTGCACATGTATTCGGGCAGCCTGTCCAGTGCATCCTTACTGGCCTTGTCAGAGATACTTGCCTTTGAATCTCTTCAGTAATCTTCAACGCACGAGCTTTTGTCTCAATTATGGCTTGCCCACAAAACTGGTTACCAGTACAAGCCACTAAACCTTTCATGAGAATAGGTGGATCAGGTGAAAATTTGCTCAGAAGAGGCTCTTTGAACAGTGCTTCAATTTTCGAGTTCTCAATGTTGGGAATAATAATGTTCTGTTCCACAGTCAGTCGGAGCTCTCCTGAACCGTAATCATCAGCCAAACTAGCTAGATCATCCATGTCGTCTGCTTGGACACGACCTACTGGAATGTGAAGACCAATATAGCTGTAGCCTTCCTGTTTCTGTGGATGCACACCAAGATAATCTCTTCTTTCCCATTGTTTCTTAACCAATTCATCTGGAGATGCTCTCTCTAGCTCTTGCTGGGGCATTCTGTTCTCGACCTCTGCCCTGAATCCTTCTACACCCTGCATTAGTTGAAATTAAAACAAGTTAGACCAGCTAAAAAAAATGATCTGCCTGCAATAAGGCCCTTGATATTTAGTCATATAGTTATAAACAGTTCAACTTAGAAAACTTAGGTGAGGCCATTTGTTAAAACTTAAGACAAAGTAAGCATGAAAATGGTCAATGTATCACTCACCAGTTCATCGATTAACCACATCATTCTACATTTCTGCCTGTTCCCTCTGAAACCAAGATCTCTAAAAGCTTCCAGTATTGCTTTGCAAACCGGAACAACATCATCGGTTGGAACCCATGCATCAAGAGGAATAGCCTCATCACATCGTTTCGCACTGAAGAACCCTCCCACAAGTAGGTTGAATCCAAATCGTCCATCTTTTGTGGCAGGCATATATGCAAGATCGTTGATATGGGGATGCTCATAAAGATCATGAGAACCTACTACACACGGATTCCACTTCCTTGGCCTACAATAATATTGCAAAATTCTTGTTAGTGCAAGTGTGCAACTACTTTAATATTCTCCCTCAATAACAAGAACGTGAAGCGAATTCTCTTTCATTATAAAAGGAATGATCCCATTCTTCACAATTGATATCATGAAGATAATTACTCCTAGACGGATTTACAGGTAATTGATCTAGTATGCAAAAATTGAACAGAACAGATATGTCCATAGATATGCAAAATCCATTAAGAAGCAACTTAATGATCATAGCACGAACTAACGCATAGGAAAACATACTGTATGCAAGACTTACAAGTTAGAAACTGCTGGATTGCCTCGTGAATTACCAGTGATAAATTGGGAGAGCAAATTAGTGTAAGGCCTTGTGTCTACTATTTCTTCTGGATCAATTCCAGCCAGAGGATTCCCTACTGGATTCCTGACATTATCCATGCCACTCTGCAAACTGGTCAAGCCAACTTCTTCAAGTCCCTTTAGTATCTCAGGCACATCAGGCAGCACAACTCCACGAATCTGCCAATTTTGCCTTGTCGTAATATCAGCACATCCTTCCTCCCCGTATTTCTTTATCACACTCGCCAAGTATCGAGTCTGAGCACTCGTTGTTACTCCATTTGGAAGCTTCAATCTCATCATGAACCTCCCATCTGGTCGTACAAATTTGGTAATGAAAATACATATTTAATTGAAATTTGACTAATTTAATAGAGCGGATTAGTAAATATCTACAAGTTCAGCCGAAGAAAACAATACATTCTGGTGCATAGAAATTTGCCTACATGAGTTTTGTAAAATATAACCAGTCCCAAGTCTAGATGAAGGAAAATGTTGAGGTAGATTACAGTTCCGACCTCTCTATAATAACATTTCACTATAATAACCATGTTTACTGAAAGAAATAATCCCCTTGATTATTTTCATTGATTGAAGAGATATATATACAAGTTACAAACCTTTTCCTACCATAATTCTAACTCTACAATATGGTAAGTGTATATCCTAATTATGGTAAGTGTATAACCTAATCTAGGTAACAAATATACTACAATATACAAACAATATACTTTCCTTAATACTAAAGATTTGCCAACTGTTTTGGCTACCAAGAGCTCATCGACGTCTGCTTAACACACCCCATGATCATAGCGGGCGGTCTTCGAACGCCGAGACTGTCCCTAAAATCTTCAAAGAGAACCGCCAGGTAGACCCTTTGTAAAAATGTCGGCAATTTGATAACGAGGCGGGACATGGCATACGCGAACTTGACCCTTTGCAACCTTTTTCACGGACAAAGTGAATGTCCATTTCGATATGCTTGGTGCGCTGGTGTTGAACTGGTTACCCGGAAGGTAGATGGCACTAATGTTATCGCAATATACCAAGGTTGCCTTACGAATGGGACAATGAAGCTCCAAAAGCAAATTACGAGCCAACATGATTACGAGACCACATTCGCTACCCTCGATATTACGCCTCGCACTTGAGCGTGATAGAGTTGCCTGACGCTTTGCGACCATGAGACTAAGTTGTTGCCGAGGAACATACAATAGCCGTAAGTCGACCGTGCGGTGTCGGGACAACCACCCCAATCAAAGATCCGTAAGAGACAAGTGTGGATGTAGAGGAAGGATACAAGTGCAACCCATAGTCTAGTGTCCCCGAATATACCGAATGATGCGTTTGATTGCATTCATGTGCTCAATTCGGGATCATGCATGAATAAACACACTCTTGAACCGCATATGTAATATCCGGCCTGGTAAAGGTAAGATATCGGAGGGCCCTCGCAAGATCTGCGATAGCGGGTCGGTCCTCGTATGGTGCACTCGCCGCGCGCTTAGCTTTGGGTTTGCATCAATCGGGCGTGGAAGTGGACTTACAGGATGACATCCCAGCCTCTCGATGATCTCACCGCATACTTCCGCTGAGACGAAACAAACCACACGAATGACGTTTGACGGCAATCCCCAAAAATAACTCAACGGCCCTAAGTCCTTCATAGCAAATTAATCGAGCATGGCCATGATAGATCGACGCAAAGCATCGGAGGAGGCGATCAAAATGATATCATCCACATATAATGTAATATAGGCCAATGACGAACCACGGCGGTAGATGAACAAAGAATTGTTCGACTGGCCGTGTGTGAACCCAATAGTCGAAACAAAATCAAGAAATCGTGTATACCAGGCACGTGGCGATCGCTAAGCCCATATAATGACTTCTTCAACAAACAGACATGATGAGGGCGGTTGGGATCCTGAAGCCCAATCTACTGATGCATATAGATGCTTTCCTTGAGATCACCATGTAGAAAGGCATTCTTGACATCCAACTGATGGATTGGCCAAGTCTTTGAAAGAGCCAAGCTAAGCACAGACGAATGGTAGCGGTTTGACCACCGGACTAAACGCCTCACCACAATCAATTCCAACTCACGAGTCTTACCATCACCAACAAGTCGCGCTTATGTCGAGCAAATGACCCATCCGAATTCTCCTTATGAGCAAAAATCCACATAGACACGATAATATTAATACCATATGGATCGGGCACCAACTCCCACGCCTTATTATCAATAAGAGCATTATATTCATCACCATAGCAATTTTCCAATTAGGGTCATTTAATGCGGACACAGGATTGCGGGGCAAGGGGGATTTAGAGACATCAGAATGTAAATTAAAATGTCTTTTAGGTGTAAAAATACCCCGCTGACTACGAGTGACCGGTCTATGACTCGAGGAATAAGTGATGGAATTTTTGGAATTTTCTGGGGGCGGGACGGGCAGCGGCGATGGGCTCTTGGCCCAAATCGGCCTGGAAGGCGATTAGAACCTTTGCCAGGTGGTGGGTTTACGGACGATTCGAGTGGGCTGGGCCCAGCCCAATAAGTGGAGCTATTCGATGGCTGGAAGCGGCGGCGATCTTGTGGGACCCGGTAGGCGATGGGCCATTGGAGGATTTTGGGCACGGGAGTTGTTCGAAAAATTCTGAATAATATACGGGGATATTTGGTCATCCAAAAAATTATACGACTTAGGCTCGGGAGTATGAACTTTCGTAAAAGGGAATTGGGTTTCATCAAAAATGACATGACGATTTATAATGATTTTCTTGGATGATAAATCAAAACACTTATAACCTCGATGATTTGACGGGTAACCCAAAAATACACACGGAGTAGACCGAGCCTGAAGTTTGTTAATTGTGGTGGATGGGAATAACGGATAACACAAGCACCCAAAAATCCGAAGATGAGAATAAGACGGGTTCTTATTATATAAGATTTTGAGAGGGGAAGAATATGTCAGACCTTTAGACGGAATTATGTTAAGAAGGTAAGTGGCCATTTGTAGAGCATGATGCCAAAAATACGGAGGTATGGAGGCATGGATTAGGAGAGTTCGGACAATGTTATTTATGGAACGAATGTTATGCTCGGCTTTCCCATTTTGTGAAGATGTATGAGGACATGAAAACCGAAAATTTATCCCATGAGTAGCACAAAATTCTCGAAACTCCCTATTGTCATACTCCTTCCCATTATCACATTGAATATTTTTTATTTCTCTTTCGAATTGAGTACGAACGAACGCTCTAAATTTTATGAAGACGGAAAACACTTGTGATTTATTCGCAATTGGAAACGTCCACAAAAATCTAGAATAATCATCTAAGAAGAGAACATAATATCGATGACCCATTGAACTAAGAACAGGAGATGTCTATAAGTCGCTATGAATAATGTCAAATGGCATAGAAGTATGAGAATTGGAGTCTACAAATGGCAACTTAACAATTTTTCCTAATGAACAAGACTGACAAATTGGAATACGACTCGTACCCTTACAAGAAATAAAGCTATTTTTATCTAAAACTGATAAAATAGAAGATCCCGGATGACCCAAACGAGCATGCCACATGGAAGGAGAGATGGTCGCAAAAGGCGATGGCAAGGCCGACTCAAGGATCAAACCGGGCATGATAGGATATAGATCCCCTACTATCACACCTCGTGAGATGACTCCGCCTTGAAATCCTTCACAGAGAAACCGAAAGGATCAAATTCAACAGAAAGCGTAATTGTCATTTGTGAACTTTCGGACGGACACTAAATTTTTAATCAATTTAGGAGCATGTAAAGTATTTTTCAAGAGAAGTGGTGGATTGGGAGGAGACAACGTTCGACCATACCCTAGAATTGGAATTGAATCGCCATTACCAACAATTATTCCCAGGGGTGCTCAAATTGTAATAAGATGAGAGAGTACCGATTCGGAAGTCATGCGAGTAGTGGCCGGTGTCCATGTACCAATTTGGGTCCGGTTGAGTTAATCCCAACGTGTGCATCGCGCCTCGATATCGGCCTGAGTAGGGCTCGGCCGCATGATGGGCTTGCGAGGTCGGGCCCAAGAACTCCTGGTCGTCTTTGGACCAGGCGAATCGCTACCATTCTTCTTTGTTGGGCCCATCGGCGATGGCGCCGCTTCTTGGGCATTGGGCCTGGATTGTTGGCACCAGCTGGCCGGAATTTCTCTTGCCTTTGGTATGGGCCAGCCCACGGTCCCATCGCTGCTCATCGCCATGGGCCCCACCTGCTGGGCCCGTGGGGTGGTGGGCCTTGCTCATTGGATGGGACCCACCGACGCTTTGCCGACTAACAAACCTCCACCATTACCACCGCGTTTGCCCCCGCGGTTTTTGTTATTATTCTTGCGATTATTCTTGCCGCCACCATTATTATGGTTTTGGCCCGAATTATTAACAAAAACTGACGGATTAGGATAGGACGTCATCATGACTACTGGACTTGCTCAGAGTCGCCTTTTTAGCCAAAACCGCTTCTTCCAACGTAAGCATGGAGCGGGCTTGATGGAAGTCGGGAAGAGGGTTGCTTTGGCGAAGGAGAGTGCCAACACCATTATAGGCCTCCAAAGACCGCAACCAACCGTAGAACTAGACGATTATTTGTTCGGTGCGCCAACGTTACGGAGTTGATCCGCCAATTCCTTTAGTTTCTTGCAATATGCGTAAACGTTGAAATACGTCCCATTCGAACGAGAGAGAATTCACGCCGAGTGTGACGATACGGGAATGTTGGTTGTCTTGGAATATGTCACGCAATCTATTCCATGCAGCCATAGCCGTGGTATCGGGCCCATAATCGTCTGTAGAAGGTCCATTGAAATAGTGGCGTATATCCACCGAAGAACGGTAGCATCAAGTGTAATCCATACCTCGGGATCCTCCGCAGGAAGGGTCTAGCGGGAGGAATTATGTGATGAAGAACTTGATAAGAGATAGCGTGAATTTTAAACAACTCCGCCATTAATGCATATTGAACGCTTTTCCATCTCAAGGACAATAGGGACACTGAGCTTGATATTGGAAACCGTGAGGGCAGGGTGAAAATTGTTCTTAGACATTTTTGAAAGAACAAAGAAGGAGGATAATTTTAAGAGAGGTTTTTGAGAGCGGAAGACGAGATATTTGGAGAGAAAAACCCGAGGGAGGGGGGGGGGGTTCTCGGCCAAAGAGGAGGCAAAAGTTTGAGAGAAGAAAACTTTTGTTTAGACCTAGTCTCTTGATACCATGAAAGAAATAATCCCCTTGATTATTTTCATTGATTGAAGAGATATATATACAAGTTACAAACCTTTTCCTACCATAATTCTAACTCTACAATATGGTAAGTGTATATCCTAATTATGGTAAGTGTATAACCTAATCTAGGTAACAAATATACTACAATATACAAACAATATACTTTCCTTAATACTAAAGATTTGCCAACTGTTTTGGCTACCAGTAGCCTACTGGACGTCTGTTTAACATTTACTTTGGAACCGATCTTTCATTTTATGCTATATTGTATGTTCTATAAAACAGCATTTCACTGTAGCAACCAAAAAATAACATATATTATATTATATTATAAGTTCTCTATAACAACATTTCACTATAACAACCAAATTATATTGGAACAATCGACGCTATTATAAAGAGATTTGACTATACAACTAATATGAATTAAGTTTGGGATTAAGACGGAGTTGATAGAGGCAGATGCACCATACAAACAATACATTCAACTTAATGCATCAGTTTTGACACGAAATATATATATATATATGTGTGTGTGTAAAATTACTAACATGTCAGACAAATATTAAATTTTGAACTCATAATTAAGATTGAATTTGTCAAGTTTAAATCCTGGATCGACTTTTGATAGTTGAGTTAGTTATATATGGAGTGGAGGTGAGCTTGAGTACTTACACTGATTCTTTCTCCTGTGGAAGAGTCCAAGCCACTTAAGCCTGACATCAATGTCATCCTTAGTAAGCTTGGACTGATCTATCTCTTCAATGGGTATCTTAGCTAGCTCTTCAATACCATTTTCCATGAACAACTTCATAGGTTCCTTTTCAATCTTCACCTTCTCTTGAGGATTAATGCCTTGCCTAAACTGCTCCTTTAGTATCCAATATCCATCTTTTTCCTCAACTCTAGGCTCTAGCCTCTCAGCAGCAACCTCTGGAGGCGGTGCTGCCACCGTCTGTGGCGGAGTTGCATTGAGCTTGACAGTAGTACTCTTGGAAAATCTAGTTGGATTTGGCAATGAAGGTGCCAGAAATTTGATAGAAAAATATGCCATTTTGGAAGTTGAAGTGGAGAAAGAAGAGATGTCAGACTGTTTTGTAGACTTGTGGGATTGGATGTGTGGCAAAACGTTGGTGGACTCTTGATTGTTCCAAAGGGTCGTTAATATTAAAACTTGTCTGGACAAGAATGTCCCTTTTACCGTTAACTTTTCAAAACTATACTGTAGGATATAATAGCAAGTTGTGTCAGGTCCATCAGGGGATTCGGTAGAGTGAAATTTATAATAGTCCTATCATAATGACCAAATTAATTTTATTCAAAAATACTAGATTACCGAGAAAGAAAGATTAAAACATCATCATAAACTTCTCTTATTGCAATTTATGAATTATTTATATGATGATCTTTGAACTTATCATAGAGAAAATAAATAGACTAGAAACAACATAGAGTACAATATGTTATGACAATGACACTAAGGAAATTAAATGAAAATTGGATATGGATGAAATATAATTAAATAGTCATTTTGAAAGAATCACTATAAAAAATTTCAAAAATCGCGAAGGAAGTTTGGAGCTCATATTAATCTTGAGTAAAGAATAAAAATTAAACTCTACGAGATCAAATCTCTTCTAATTACTTGTCATTATAAATTTCGACATTTTACTCCTCTTATTAAGCTTACTCAAAATTAATTTAAACTATTCAGATTAATGAACATAAATACGGAATGGTTAGGCCGAGGAGAAAAAAGAAGTCGTGCCATGCGGATGTTTTTGGTAAATAATAAGGTAAGTATCAATGGGACACACAGTGGTAAGAGAGTAGAGAGGCGTGTGGCTATGGTGTCAGTGACATTGGTGATAAGAAACTGATTGGTCGCAATTTTCCTACTTAGCAGGAGCCCACCTTTCTTTGTCCTGCAATTCTTGGAATTCTACATGATAGAATAATTCATCAACCATTGACTACTGTGATCAAAAAAGTAAATTTAGATTATAAATAATTTTTAAAAAATTAAAGACTAAAAAGGGCCAAATTTGTTCTTATACTTATAGGCATTTGACCATAGAAACCAAATAAAATGTTTGATCATAATTTTTGTAAATAATATTTGATTATTGGAATGTATTTTTTAAAAAAAATGAAATATAATTTATAACCCCCAATTTTTAAAAACTAACAAAATAACTCAAAGAAATTAATAAACTTAAACAGTACGTAAATATTGCTCATCAATCATTCTCCAATACATTAAGCATGATTTATATAGAATTTCTTTAATACGATGATATAATCAAGTTCACAATTTTTTGCATCTTCAACAGATATCGTGAGGGTCAAATTTATAAAAATAAAAAATATAGGGTAAAATTTGAAAAGTGAAAGACAAAAGCAATGGTCAAAAACAAAAAGTGAAAATTGTGAAAATAAGGTTTGGGGTGCTTTTCAAATTCCAATTTTTATGATCAACGCTAATTTTAAAAAAATGAATAATTCTCATTGTCAAACGGACAGTACAGTGCGAGACCTTTGCTCTATTAGGTGGAGAGAAGTAGGTGACCAAATGGTTAACGACGATAATAAATTTATTCGCAAATTTAAACATAAGGTAAATATAAACAATTTCCTAAAGTATACAGGTAAATTTAATTCTTTTCCCTGGAATAAGCCATGAACTGTTGTTTCTCCATTCAGAAAATAGACACCTAACTAGGAAGATGTAATTTTGTGATCAATAGAGAATATTTTCTTAGAAAAATAAAACCATTTTGAAACTTTTCTCCTCACATTTTTTAGCAGAAATTTGTTGATAAAAAAAAAATTAGATGAATCCAAACTGAGTTTTATTTTCTTTCTCAAAAGTGTCTATATAAGTTAGACCCATATTGCGAGTTGTTTCGTGCCATAAATGAATTCGTACCTCTCGTATTAGGAAAGGTCCTTTTAATACTAATGACCACACCGAATATGATCAAATTGTCTCACGATGTTCTGAACTCAGCTCACGTACCGGTTTAATGGTTGTAAGATTGGAATAATCTCCCTTAGGGATTCCTTTCATTAATCACAATATATATATAGTTGTACAGAGGTTGATTCCTAATACATTAAGAATCCTAAGTTACCTTAAATATACACCTATCATAATTACAAAATATACTGTGAATATTCGGAGAATATTCGCTAATACTCCCCCTCAATCGGAGCGGGAGGAGGCCGGACGCTAAGGCTGGATCGGAAGTCGATGAATAACTGTCTCGGTAGTCCCTTTATGAAAATATCTGCATACTGATAGGAGGAAGGCACATGCAATATTTTGACCTGACCAAGGGCGACCTTCTCACGCACAAAGTAGATATCCATCTCGATATGCTTGGTCCGCTGATGTTGGACAGAATTGTGAGACAGATATATGACAGATATGTTGTCACATGAGACTATAGACGCCTTTCGCAGTGGACACTAGAGCTCCAAAAGAAGATTTCGGAGCCAACAGATCTCAGCAACGACATTGGCAACTCCTCGATACTCTGCTTCAACACTTGAACGGGATAATGTGGCTTGCCGCTTGGCGGACCATGAAATAAGATTATCCCCTAGAAACACACAATAGCCCGAGGTGGAGCGACGGGTGTCCGGGCACCCTACCCAATCTGCATCCGTGTAGGAGAGCAATTTGGTCGGTGTAGAGGGGTAGAGATACAGTCCATAGTCAAGTGTGCCCTTAATGTATCTGATAATACGCTTGAGGGCAGCAAAGTGGGATTCACGCGGGGCGTGCATAAACAAACACACCTGCTGAACGGCATATGCAATATCAAGCCTAGTGAATGTAAGATACTGAAGGGCACCGGCAAGACTCCGATATAGGTACCAAATCCCAAATGTGTTGCTTTGTCAAAGCATTAAATTCCTCGCACATGTCTGCATTCCAATTTGGGTCCAGTTTGGCTAGTTTCGGGTTTTTGGGGATCGGTGATATGGTTTGTGTGGAGAGGTTAAAATGGATCTTGGGTTTGAAAATTCCATGTTGTGCACGAGTCTCCATACGATGGATAGGCAGTAGTAGTTGGTCTAGGTTTTGTGACTGCTGACTTGAGGGTTGTGGAGGCAGCAGTGGTTCTGGTTGGGTAGGTAACACATGTGGGTCGATCAGTGGAGTGTTCGACCGAGAGCTGGGTGGTGCCTGGTTGGAGACGACGCCAGACATTGGTGGGGACGGAGCTGCTGATGCAGGTTCCGTCGGAACAGTGAGCTGACTGTGGCACAATGACTGGATAGCAGGGGACAAACTCGGCTCATCGAGAAAAAGTAATTTGTGGTTTGAAATTTTTGGAGATTTGAAAACGGAAAGGTCATCTCGTCAAATGTGACGTGACATGAGACAATGATTTTACGAGTGACTATGTCATAGCACAGGTAACCCCGATGAGTAGGTGAGAGACCAACGAAGATACAGGGCGTGGTGCGTGAAGCTAGTTTGTGAGGTGCAGTGAAGGCCAGGTTGGGGTAGCATAAGCAACCGAAAATGCGGAGATGGTCATAGGATGGGAACCTACGGTATAAGATTTCGATTAGGGTCTTGTTTTGGAGAGTGTTGGTTGGTAAAATATTAAGAAGGTACTCTACCATTTTAACAGCATAGACCCAGAATGATGGTGGAAGACATGCATGAAACAATAAGGTATGAACCATGTTATTGATAGTGCGTATAATTCGTTCAGCCTTTCCGTTTTGGGATGAAGTGTAGGGACAGGAAAAATGGAAGACCATGCCTTGTTTAGAGCAGAAATTGTGAAATGCCGAATTATTAAATTCACGTCCATTATCACATTGGAAAGATTTTATGGATTTTTCAAACTGTGTTTAATGAATATTTGAAATTCAAGGAACTTGGCAAAAACTTTAGATTTGAACTTCAGTGGGTAAATCCAGACAAAGTGTGAAAAATCATCTAAGAATACTAGATAAAATTTGTGACCCAAGGAACTAACAACCGAAGATGTCCACAAATCAGCATGAACAATATCAAATGGAGAAAAAGTAACACTGTTGGATGACATAAATGGAAGACGAGTATGCTTGCCAAGCGGGCAAGAAAAATAGTGTTTGGCAAGTTTCCCATTATTACATTGAATACGCTTATTAGTTCTAAAAAAATTAAAGACAGGGTCTTCTAGGTGTCCGAGTCTGTTATGCCAAGTTGACGGAGAGATAGCAGCAAGGGAGATGGTTGAATGTGGTCTGAAAGCGGAAGATTGAGTGAAGGGGTAGAGGTCTCCAACACTATTGCAGCGCGTAAGAATTTTCCCCGTATTAAGATCCTTCACAGAAAAATCAAAAGGGTCAAATTCGACACACAAAATTATTGCGAGTGAATTTTCTAACAGAGATTAAATTTTTAATAATGTTAGGGGTGTAAAGGACATGATTTAGGGAGAAAGGTGGGTGGAGATGTTTGGTATGTGTGTTACCGTAACCTTTAATTGGAATGCGGTGACCATTGCCAACAGTAATAAATTGAGGACACTTTAACCGATGCATTTGAGATAAATTACCTGACGACCGGGTGAGATGAGATGTGGCTCCGATGTCCATGTACCAATTATCATCGGGTTGTTGAAGGTTCAATGTGTTGAAGGCCTGGCCCAAATCAGTGGGGGCCAGTGGCGACTCTTGGTGTTGAGTGGCGAAGCCATGTGGGCTGCTCACGTGGGTGGTGGAGTGCCTGTTGGCTCGGGCGGAGCCCAAAACACCTGGTGACCAAGCTTGCTGGAACTGGGCCCCTGAAGTTGGGTAGGGGCATACAGGCGAGGCCCAGTTCCCGGTATTGGGCCATGGTGGCTGCCCAGCCCACTGAAAATAGAGAGCACGGGTTGGTCCTGACTGCTGGTTCCTTTGGCCCTTGCCGTGGCCCTTCCCTTTGTTGTTATTACCGCGGCCTCTGTCGTCACATCCTTCGCCGCGGGACTGCTGCTGCTGGTGGTCTGACGGTGGTGGCTGGGTGGTGGTGGCCGCCGGTGGTGACATGCTATCAACGGCTAATGCCTTTTGATTGTGCTCCTCTTGTTTAGCACGGCGGGTTTCTTCCAACAATAGTTGTGAACGCGCCTTGTTGAAACTTGGCAGTGGGTCGGCATGTTGAATCATCGTCGCAAGTGTATCATATTCACCTTTCGGTAAACCAGCAACCAATTGAAGTACCATCTTGGTTTCTGAAACAAATGTCCCGACGTTGGAAAGTTGGTCGGCTATGAGTTTCAGTTGTTTACAATATTCAGACATGTTAAAATTCTCGAAACGCGTATTGTTGAACTGATCTTCCAAATACACGGCCCGAGTATTTTTATTATCCTGCAAAAATTTCTTCTAATTGTACCCAAAGTTCACGTGGCGTAGCACCTGTTTTCATGATAGTACACAACAAGTCTTTTGAGATGGTGGCGTATATCCACTATTTGACGATGGCGTCAAGGAGACGTCATGTCGAGTCTGCAACATCGGTGGGACGAGGAACGTAATCATCAATATAGTCCAGCACATTGTACGCAAATGCATGAATATAGAACAGTTCTGTCCACATGGAATATTAACAGTCTTCTTGGTCAAGAATTATAGGGATAAAATTCTTGATGTTGGTAACGGCGAAAGCCGGATGAAAAGAAGACGAACGTGGTGGGGGTTGTCAAAAATACCATTGAAGGAACCAGAATTAGTAGGGGAAGTGGGACGAGACATGGTGGCCGTCGACCGAGAAGAAAGAAGTGATATGGTAGTGGTCGGCGGCTTTGGGAGGAGAAGAGTAGGGATTAGGGTTTGGTTCTTGATACCATGTAAGATTGGAATAATCTCCCTTAGGAATTCCTTTCATTAATCACAATATATATATTTGTACAGATGTTGATTCCTAATACATTAAGAATTCTAAGTTACCTTAAATATACACATATCATAATTACAAAATATATTGTGAATATTCGCTAATAATGGTGAACAACACAACCCTTAAACAAACTTAAATATTTTATGCGGGTATTATTTAGAAAAAATAAAAAACGGCAACTTAACTTGTTTTAGCAATATTTAATTTTATGTAAAGACCGCAATTCTTTATCCAATCAACCAAAACTTGTAAGTGTGGTTAAAATCACGATTTTTTTTAAATAAATTGAAGTTGAACAAAAATGAAAAACTAAATGTTATCGAAGCAAATCACTTGTTTGACTGGGACTACGACATCAGTTGTTCATGCCAACACCATGCAGTAAAGATAACTTGCCCTTTTTCCTTTTATATTCAACTATTCCACCGTGAATCGTGATCATCAACCTTTACGGGCAACATGGTGGCATAAAAAGGGTACTTATTTATGCACCTCTATTTACACGGGCAAGAAGTGACTGACTTAAAAGAAAGAAAAGAGGCAAATTAAATTAATGTAGAGATAGTGAAACCAAGAAGATCAAAGAGTCCAACATACAGAGGCACCGACTCAATCGAGCCGCCTCAGTTGGGCATAATTGTACCCAAAGGCCAATTTGCCTACTCCCATAACCTGTGGCCTAAAGGCTTTTGTCGTCGTCTTTGCCCACCCCTATTATGTAACGTTATTTAACTGTATATCATATTTATAATAAAATAAAATGAAAGAACACGAAAGGAAGGAAATCATTTGAAACAAGATAACATGTCAAATCAAATAATTTAATTTTATTAGTTTAAAATTAAAGTCAAATTATGTATTTTTAACTATGGGGTTTGGCTCTGCTCCATTAATTTTCGCACAAGTAAATATCAATACACCACTAAATGACTAATGTGTGTCCAATAAATTATGAAGGGTTGAGATGTTATTTTACTTCATTTCAAATTAATTACTTAATTCTATTTTGAAAGTTACCATTGTTATGCACTATTTCAGAAAAAAGACAACAGTCATTCTTTAAATTCTGTTATCTACTAGGAGGCTTATCCCTCATTTTCTGGGTTTATGTTTTTGGTTTCTAACTCTTTTACCTTTGACTATTCGAAGAAAACAAAAAATGGTGAAACCATGACAGAGCGGAAAATATTGCAAGGATCACCCAAAAAAGATTAAAATATTCCTTTTCTTGTAATTTGCACTCAAAAATTGTCCAAACGCCTACTTTAGGGAATCTTATTGTTTCTTTTAATGCAAAGCGATTGTTATAAGTTTAACTATATTTGGTGTATGGACTTAGCTAGTTTGGTCGTGAATAGGAAAATTAACATTTCTTATTGAGTTTAAGTTTTTGTGTACCAACTGTATTAAGAAAAATTATATATTGATGTGTTACACATGGTACAAGGATGCTGAGCCGATAAGATAGTTGGATATAGACTACCTCAGGATTATAACCTGACTCAGTGCCCGGAGTGCATTAGTATTGGGAAAACTTCACGGAGTGGTGTCAATAGTATGGTTCGGTCAATTATTTTTTAGAAATAATATCATATCAATTTTTCGGTTAATCTATAAATATAATTAAAATTAGACTTTTCAAAACTGTATCAATCCTTTCGATTTTTTTCTTCGGTATCGGTACGATTCGATTAATTTTTGATTATTTATTTGACGTCACTTAATATAAAATAATAATTAATTTTAATATGTAATATAAAGTATACAATTCTTTATTAGAATGTCTGATATAAAGCTCCCTCAAAATTTTGATCTTGTGTGGTATATAGTAGATCTGCTACCTCTTCTTTTCAATATAAACTCACATGTTATATGATATATATTGATTCATATACTGTAGAAATAAATTTTGGCCTCGTATATCAATTCTTAAATTTTTTAAATAATTGAACATGTTTGACTACTTCTATTAATCTTTTGAATTAACAAAATTTAATGGGATAGAAAAAGAAGAAAAGAAAGTCTCAAAACATATCTTTGTGCAATTGTGTTTTTGTTGAACAAATATCATTGAGAAGAGTAGACTTGTCCATCGAGTCGGGGACCCGCCTGGCTCGACCCAACCCGAAAAAACCAGGGCCAGGGTCAGCATATATTTGACCCGTGAGCCACCTGACCAGAAAATCGGGAACCCGATCAGGGTCAGGGTCGGGCCAGGGTCAAAATGTTTCACCCGTCTGTCCCAGCCCAGTCTGACCCGTTCATATTATTATTATTTTATAATGTTTATTTAAGATATATTTTATTAATGTTTTATTTTATTAATGTTTATTTAAGGTAATTCGATTCGGTTCTTTAGTATTGGGGATGAACCGAACCAAAAATTGAACTTACTTATGTAATTAATCTTATTTTTGATTTTAGGCTACTGTTATCTCTTGAATCATAGCAATTGAAGCCAATCTATGAAGCTTTTATGAAAGTCGAATGCGGCATGAACTTAATTAACGGAAGCATTGACATAAAATGTAGGGAGAGAAAGTAGTTGTAAATTGGTGCAACTTTAAATGGTCATAACTCTGCGCTCAGATGTCCGTAATGCGGTTTTGGCGCATCCAATTTTTAGGAAAACGTCCGTTTTTCTCAATCAATTTGTGTTTTCCCCAAATCGGTTTCTAATTTTCCCTTTTCTTTAGTAAAGGTCTCACGATATATAATACATTTCAACGTCGAAATTTCGTGGTTAGGTGTGAATGTCAATTCAGTGTTGGAAATTCAATTTTTTTTAAAAAGATCCTTTAATTTGGAATTTTTTACATGTTTTAAGAATATATGTTATGTTTTTGGACTTTAATTTGGACTGTTATTTTAATTTAAAAAAATTTAAAAAATTATTTTATTTTGTAGAGCGAGTCAGGGCCGACCCGTGACCCGTATGGTCCCCGAAGGGTCAGAGCCAGGGTCGAAAAACTAAAAAAAACAGGGTTTAGATCGAGCAAGCAAAAAAAAAAAGTCACTTAACCCGACTTCGAGCTTTGGACAAGTCTAAGAAGAAGTAAGTTGAGATGCAATAATGAGTCCTAGATTTTAAGTAGTATATATATATATATATATATATATATATATATATATATATATATATATATATATATATATCCAGTTCAATTTTTTTTATGAAATAAAAAACCTACTTAATTATTCGGTACGATTTTAGTTTATACTAGAACCCTTTGATTTTACTAAAAAAAACTAAAAATCAATTCGATTAGGTTTGATTCGGTCTATTTTCAGAATAGTTTTGACACCCCTAACTTCACGAATAGTCCCTTTTAACTAAGTTTTAAAGACATGATGAAACGAATGGCCAGTAAAAGGCTTATTTTACCTAATATTCCACACGTCACCAACTAATTAAAAAGAGGGGAAGGGTTTCCAACCTATAATAGTTAGAGAAAATTGCAAAATTTAAGACATATACACAGCCAGAGTACATAGGATCCAGGTCCATACAGCGAAGTTATACAGGATTTATCTGATATGCTACGAGTCTCCCGCAGGATAGATACGTTATGTACATGCTACTGTACAACATAAAACATCACTGACTTGCTGAAGGCTCCCACGCAGTATCAGTAAAAGTGCCTTATGTACATGTTACCGTACAATATATAAAATCACCACTGCAAAAGCCTCCCAAATAGTTTCGTATCAACATATCCCCTGAAGCAAGTCAAAAGTGGCTCAAACGCTCCCAGACCAATCAAATGGTACATGTTTGTTTCCAAACCACATTTATTAACAGATCTCATACACACCAGTACACCACATCATGTCCGCCCATCCCATCAAGAGAGGAGATGTGTTACTCATTTAACCTGTACACTTCGTGCTAGTAGCTCAGCCAAATCAGATCATCTAGTTAGTTGCACCTTGATAAGTGACCTCCAATATTACATCTTAAAACTTTCCCAATCATAGAGGTAAAATTCTGATATTAATCATACAGTGCATCTTCGAAAAAATGCGGAAAGCCAAAGTAAGTTCCAGAAGAAATGGTTTCATAGCCGTGAACGGCGTAAATATTTCAAGGCATTTAATGATGAAGGCTTACGTGCTGGGGAAAATTGTTGGCCTTTTAAGGAAGAAGTATACTTAACATCCCAACCTTCAATGTTCTTAGGAACACAAGCATCAAAAAGGATTTGGCCAAGCACAGTGTGTGCACTTAAACTGGGATTTGGCCAATTAGGCAGATCTTTTCTTTCGTCGGAGAAAGAGCCAGAAGCACTAACATTTTGATGCTCAGATGAGCTTGGCAAGAAAAAGTGATCATTTGGCCCCCCTGCGACTCTTCTCAAACTTCCATTCGAGTCAGCTGCTGCATTTTGGAGATCACAAATCAAGTGAGATATCTCATCATGCATATCATCCAAGCCATTTATCTCTCCCAGTTTCTTAATTCTGCTAATGAAAACTGAAACTGAATGAGCAAGAAGTTGATTTATAGCAACGCTGTACTGGATTGGATCACTCTCGTACAAACCTGCAAGATGACAATAAAATGTCTGATGCAAACGTTCAAGACATGAAATTCAGAGAAAATCGGAACCAATAGACCAAAAGGGATACAAGCGCTAGATACAAGACACTGTGACCAAAGAACAAAAATGCTTGAACACCATAATGATATGACAAGAAAAGAGTATAGCAAGAAACTAGTATAATATCAACTGACCTACGTGACAGGAACTCTTCCACGTCATCATTTTGACATCTACCCCCATGTCTTGCAAGCCGTGAGCAAATTTACAGACAGATTGATATGGAGCAATATCATCATTTTCTGAGCACAAAATGAGAAAAGGGGCCCCAAAACTCTGCAGCAAAACAGGATAACTCAGCTAGGAGGATAACATATTAGAAAATTTGAAATGACTTTCGGCTAGTTGAAACTTACAACTGAGGAGTAGAGAGTTCGCCAATATTCAGAACGCTGGGATCCAAACCTAGTGATGAATAAGGCATCTAATCCAGAAGTAAAACCTTTTGCAACCAAGGACAGTAGCTTTGTGGAGCCCGGGAACTTTAAAATTGTGGGAGACGCAGCAAATTGTGTTCCAAAGTCAGCTGTGAAATCAACAGGACAAGAATCATAAATTTGACCTGAGATGCAGTTAATGACCAATTGGCTGTCCTCCTGCAAAAGAGAATGAAAGATTCAGTAAACAGGTATATGCTAGCAATAATTCATCACAGGGGGAAAATATGGATCAGCGGATACATAGCAATGAATGTATTCCAAGCTCACAGCATTCAAAGAAATGCGTACCAGATTAACTTGAGCTTCAGATCTCCCTTTAACAATCTGCATCAAGAGGAAAGTATTAACGTGTTGCTCTCCACTAACAAAAGACCAAGAACTGTATCCATAGGACAACATGATTTGCCGATTGAACCCATAAGAGATCTCAACAAGGTGGCATAGGGGATGTAAACGCACAAAAAGATAAGACGCAATTCAAACAAAAGTGAAACAGTGTACATCAAAAAGTCTTGTGAGTGATTGTCGAAGTCACTATACCTGAAAAAACTTATACATGCAGGCCTTAGAACCACCAGAAAGAGCTGCAACAACAACTGGACAAGGCCGACATCTTAGTTCCTACGTAGTTAAAGATAAGAATATTTAGACATGAAAATGGGAAATTTGGGCCAAGAAATTACTAGTCTACTGCATGTTATGACTATATCATCAAATCCCATCATCGTTGTGCATTTCACAAATGAGGTTTCATAAATCAAACTCTTAATTAACTGCATGTGTTTTAGCTCTCTTCCAATTTCTCTTCACATTTTTCACATGTGTGGTTGCTACCCCATCAACAGATTCTGTGTCTCATACAGTCAGCAAAACCCTATAGAACAAAGTATACTGACATCAGCAAAAGCAAAGGTAAAAAACTGACCTCGACGAGCTCTCTTAGAAGAGAATATGCCAGTGATGTAGCCTTCTCAGGTATGTATCTGCATACATTATTAACTGACTCATACTTTTGAACTACCCACTAAAGAGAAAGCAACAAATAATATTCACCGGTGTACACTGTTCATGATGCAGTATGAAAACAAGGGAGAGAATCCAGATAATGTTATACTTGCAAGATAGGAAAACAGAAAATAATTCAACATATGATCAAAATCAGATTGATGCCAAATGCTAATGGATATGAAAGCATCAAAAACAGAGATGCATTGCATTTAAATTTCACCTTCTTGATGCTTCGATTGTTAAAACTTTTCCATCACTACAAAATATACACAGTGCCTCATACTAGTACGTTAAAATCATACTGCTGCCACACACTGGAATCACATAACATCTCCACCATGCCCCAACTCCTAAGTCCTGACCCAGGGTTTCTCTATTGTCCCCTTCTATCACATAAAAAGCAAGATAATCCTAGCCAAAATAGGCAAAATCAAAATCAGTCTTTAGTAGTCCACACCAAGTGCATCTCAACTTTCGAAGTTTAAAACCCTTTCTTAGTGGAAGTTATAGTGACAAGACGTGATATACCTGTTTCCTAAAGAACCTAAGCTCTTATCTGAAGAAAGTTGCAAAAGATAAATCTGCGCATGTACATCACCAACTCTCTATTTCCTATCCTGTGAAAGGTCTAATATGATTGCCATCCACTAAGTTTACCAGCAACAGGAATTGCCAATGTCCTTTAAAACTCCAGCATGCTCCCTTGCACTACCACAATTGTAAAATACCAAAATCTAAATTAAGCTATTCGATAATCTACAAGAAAGACGAATAGTCAAATACAAAAATGTGCCTAATGTTCTCTGTATCAGGAAGATCACAAATTTAAGTGAACTCACTACTAAACCATCAAAACTAATACAGACCAATTTTCAATACTTAAATATGAGCACTTAGACCAATTTCAATACTAAAATATCACAACTCACTACATAGTCCATAATAGATTTGCGTTAACCTAGTTCAACTCATTAACCCCCTGTTTGGATGGTTGTTTCCCATGATCCATTATTGTATCGTTTTCATTGATACCATGTTTGTTTCCATTGTTCTTAAAATTATGTTGTATGGTGTTGTAAACCCATTGGAATTCCGTGGTTATATAACCATGAAAAAACCCATTTTTTATAACCACGGATTTGGTGGTTTTTGAGTGCTTTCTTACTTCAATTACCCATTATAACCTCCACCCCACCCCCACCCATCCCACCACCACACACTACATGCCACCACCTACTTATTTTTTAAAGTTCCTATTTTATCCTTTATTCTAATTTTATTAATATATATAAACTAGTTTATATTTAAGGGTTAAAGGGCATTTTAGTAAACTTACGTATTATTATACACGACCATACAATCAAACCAAACAATAAAAGTATTATTAAACTAGATGATATAATCTATCCAAACATTGTACTCCTATTCATTAATCACAGTTCTATATAATACAATACGATATTGTAGATTATGAAACCATGGGCAACGACCATCCAATGATGCACAATGTTTAATCAGAGAGCAAAACAGTTGCAGTTCAAGTTCACAGAGTTAGTTATCTATTTCCAGAAAGTAGTTATAACTGCCAGAGTTAGTTACAAGCTGTTACTCTGTTATTTGACAGCTAGCTATAGCAGTTAGGATTCAGTTCCGTCTTATTTCAATTCTATGTGATATATACACAATGTCATTGTACATGTAATTCATTTATGATAATACTACAAGTTACTTTTCTTCTCTCTGGAATCTATTCTCTTTTCTAGCTTAATTCTCGGTTTAACCCTGACTAAGCCATCATCTTCTTCGAGTCATACGCTCCTAGATTAACTAGATCCATTTGATATTACTTTTGTGCATCGATTGGTATCTGAGCTACTGATTCTCGGCAGTAGATCATGACAAGAAGTACAGAAATTATTACTAGAAGCAAGAGTCAAGATAACCCAGTGGAAGAAATGGAAGATAAATTGTCACAGATTCAGGATCAGTTGCAGAAATTGATGGAAGGAATGACTAGCATGAACAATCGCAATCTTCAAGCTGATAGGGAAATGATGGAAATGAGAACCACCATCAATAATATGAATACAAGGAAGGAACCAGAAGGAGGAAGAGCTGAATCTTCTTCAGTTGACAGACATGGTCCAGTTGAAGTCCAGGTTGATGCTAGACCTAGGGAGAATCATAACCACCATCCACAACATGGTAATTTCTTCACTAGGTATTCTAAGTTGGAATTTCTTCTATGAAAGTTCTATGGAGATGTTTGGAGGTTAGAGGTGTACATGTGACGTACACTAGGGCGATCAAGGATATGTATGATGGAGCCAAGACCAGTAGGAGAAGACTCGAAGCACTTTCCCGTGATGATGGGGGCTGCACCAGGGATCATCTCTTAGCTCATTCTTATTTGCCTTTGTGATGGATGGACTGACGCGATAAATCCAAGGGGAGACGTCATGGTGTATGTTATTCGCAGACGACATAATCCTGATTGATGAGACTCCAGCGGAGTGAACGCTAAGCTAGAGATTTGAAGACAGACTCTGGAGTCTAAAAGGTTCAGACTAAGTAGGACCAAGACAGAATACTTGGAGTGCAAGTTCAGTAACGGGTGCGATCATGAGACAGGTGAGGCTTGGTACTCAGGTCATTCCAAAAAAAGGAAGCTTCAAGTACCTCGGGTCTAGGGTCTATTATCCGAGGAAATTGAGAGATTGATGGCGATGTCACACATCGTATTGGGGCAGGGTGGATGAAATGGAAGCTCGCATCTGGAGTCTTGTGCGATAAAAAAGTGCCACCAAAACTTAAAGGCAAGTTCTATATGGTGGTGGTTAGACCGACTATGTTGTATGGAGCGGAGTGTTGATCAGTCAAGATTTCACACATCCAAAGATGAAAGTCGCGGAGATAAGGATGCTGAGATGGATGTGTAGGCATACAAGGAGGGATAAGATTAGAAATGATGATATCTGAAACAGAGTGAGAGTGGCATCGGTGGAGGATAAGATGCGGGAAGCGAGGTTGAAATGGTTCGGGCATGTGCAGATGAGAGATACAGATGCCCCAGTGCGGAGGTGTGAGAGGTTGGCTATGGACGGGTTAAGGAGGGGTAGAGGTAGGCCGAAGAAGTATTGGGAAGAGGTGATTAGACGGGATATGGCGCAGGTGCAACTTACTGAGGACATGACCTTAGATAGGGGCTTATGGAGGACACGGATTAGGGTAGAAGGGTAGTAGGTAGTTGAGAGTAGTCCTACTTACGCTTACTAACTAGTAGTTGTACTGTCATTATTGTACGTCTGCTTAGCCTATCATACTAGTAGGCACAGTATTGCTTTATAGTCTCATGTCGTTTGATTTCTGTTGGTATGTGCTCTTTAGAGTACTTTGTTTATCTTATTTACCTGCGTTAGTTACTGCTTCTTTTTTCAGATTGCGCTATCATAGCTTCTTTGCTTTTGGTACCATCATTTTCATACTGCTTTAAATTTCTTGTCCGGGTCTGACAGTTTCTATTGCTTTGCTTGTGCTTATACTCTGTCTTGAGCCGAGGGTCTCCCGAAAACAACCGAATCTACCTACCAAGGCAGAGGTAAGGTTTGTGTACACTCTACCTTCCCCAGACCCACGTTGTGGGATTTTATTGGGTATGTTGTTGTTTGTATTCATAATTGAGACTGATGCAAGTGGATTGGGTATTCGAGCTGTTTTAATGCAGCAGGGTCACCTCATTGCATATATCAGTAAATCACTAGCACCAAGACATCAGGCTATGTGTGTGTATGATAGGGAATTGTTAGCCTTAATTTTTGCTGTCACTAAATGGTCTAACTACTTGTTAGGAAGGCATTTTGTGATAAGAACTGATCAGAAAGCCTTAAAACATTTGCTAGAGCAGAATATACATACAGAATTCCAAGTTGCTGGGATTCCAAAGCTTATGGCTTTTGATTTCTCTACTGAATATAAGAAGGGTCTTGACAATAAGGCTGCTGATGCATTATCAAGAAATCAAGGTGTTCAATTATTGGCTCTTACATTACTTACTCCTCATGGTCCCTTACTCAACCAAATTCAACAGTCTTGGTCTAATGATTCTGGTTTACAAGCTCTAATTACTAAGTTGCAAGTACAACCTTACAAGTCTTTTACTTGGATTCATTCTCAAATCAGATGGAAGGGTAGATTGGTGGTAGGATCTGATTCTCAGTTAAGGACTAATATCATTCAAATGTGGCACTCTACACCTCAAAGAGGGCATTCTGGTAAGGATGCTACATTTAAGAGGTTACAATCTCTTTTCTATTGGAAATCTATGGCTCAGGATGTTAGAGACTATATTCACAAGTGTGATATTTGTCAGAGGCATAAGTATGATGCTGCAGCTTATCCTGGATTGATACAACCCCTTCCTATTTCTGAAGGAGTATGGACTGATATAGTTTAGATTTTATAGGAGGATTGCCTAAATCAAAAGGGAAGGCTGTTATTTTGGTGGTAGTTGACAGGTTGAGCAAATATGGTCACTTCATGTGTTTACAACATCCTTACACTGATCAGTCTGTAGCACAGTGTTTCTTGGATAATGTGTTTAAACTACATGGCATGCCTTCTACAATGGTTAGTGACAGGCATCCCATCTTCTTAAGTTCTTTTTGGCAAGAACTGTTCACTTTACAAGGTGTTCAATTACATAAATTCACTGCCTACCATCCTCAGATAGATGGCCAAACTGAGGTGCTTAACAGGACCTTGGAGACTTATCTTAGGTGCTTTTGTTCTGATAATCCATTGGAATGGGTCACTTACTTACCCCTTGCTGAATGGTGGTATAATACCACTCATCGCTCTGCCCTCAAGTGTTCTCCTTATGAAGTTTTGTATGGTCAACGACCTCCTATAAATCTTTCCTATTTAGCTGGTGAAGCAAGTGTTGATATGGTGGTCAGATCTTTGGTTGCAAGAGAAGCTGTTATTGAGCTATTGAGATTTCACCTAGCTAGAGCTCAACAAAGGATGCAGGATATGGCTAATAGACACAGGTCTGACAGAAGATTTGTAGTTGGTGATTGGGTGTACTTGAAATTGCAGCCTTATAGACAAGTATCTGCTGCTGCTAGACCTTTTAACAAGTTGGCAGCCAAGTATTTTGGTCCTTATATGATAGTTGCTAAGATTGGTGTTGTTGCTTACAAGTTATTACTACCTTCTGATGTTCTCATTCATCACATCTTTCATGTTTCACAACTTAAGAGGTGTTATGAAGTTCCTACTGTCTTACATATTTCTAGTCCTTATTGTCCACAACCTGAGACCATTTTAGATAGGAGGATGGTCAAGAAAGGCAATAAGGCTGTTTGTCAGGTGTTAGTTCAATGGTCAGGGATTGACACAAGCCAGGCTACTTGGGAATATCTTACTGAATTGCAGCACAGATTTCCTTCATTTCACATTTCACATTTCACCCTTGAGGACAAGGGTGTTCTTCAACCAGGGGGTATTGATGCACAATTGAGTTTAATCAGAGAGCAAAACAGTTGCAGTTCAAGTTCACAGAGTTAGTTAGTAGTTATAACTACCAGAGTTAGTTACGAGCTGTTATTCTGTTATTTGACAACTAGCTATAGAAGTTAGGATTCAGTTCAGTCTTATTTCAATTCTGTGTGATATATACACAATATCATTGTACATGTAATTCATTTATGCTAATACTACAAGTTACTTTTCTTCTCTCTAGAATCTATTCTATTTTCTAGCTTAATTCTCGGTTTAACCCTGACTAAGCCATCATCTTCTTCGATTAACTAGATCCATTTGATATTACTTTTGTGCATCATCCAAACAGAGTGTAAATATTCTCCTAATATAGCTTTAATTTTAGAGTAGTTTCCTAGCACTAACACAGAACAAATGGAATGATACACTGATACGTCAAAATTTGCTCAATCCGGTAAAAAAAAATTGACCTTACA
Source organism: Anisodus acutangulus (assembly GCA_029783415.1). Lineage (NCBI taxonomy): Eukaryota > Viridiplantae > Streptophyta > Magnoliopsida > Solanales > Solanaceae > Anisodus > Anisodus acutangulus. The sequence goes on along the minus strand of CM056510.1, from coordinate 40,384,049 downwards.
AAGTGGCGAAATCGGCAAGGCAGACAATCGAATTCCAACCAAGAGAAGCATAAAGATTAACATAATTCTTCAATTCAGTTTCTCGAATTGAAATCCAAGCGAAAATTATCACAATTCCTTTGACCTTTTTATTCGAATTCCTCTCATTTAAATCCCAGTAAATTCTTCCACCGTCGATTGACATGATAATTAAATCCTGTCCGTCTAATGAAAATGAAAAAAAAAAATCAAAGAGGATGAAGGTGAAATTGGGAAGTAGAGAGATGAAGGTAGGATGTGGGTTGGTGCGGTATCACACATGTGATGTGCCACGTCAGATTGTAAGCAAATGATTATCCTCCGCCACTGACTAGAAAGGACCTAAACGGCGTCGTATTTGCATTAACTTGTGCTAGTTAAGCGTATCATACGGTGACGTGGCGATTATGCTAGCGGTGGATACTCGGATTAGGATTAGGATTAGGATTAGGATTTGAATATTCTTCTCCCGCAGAAGAAACGAAGGGTCAAAAAGTATCAGCGAGACGAGCACACTTTTGGTTATTAATTTAAGAAAATAAAAACGTATCAAATTGAGCATATTCCTTGTATAAGAAAATGTTAGTCATTTTCCTTCTAAATATCCATGTGCTTCTCCAAATCCAATTTGTTTTATCACTTGGTCCTTAATAATTTATGTAATCTTTAGTTGGAGCCTCATGTCAATTTTAATTTTCAACATAGAGGGGGATTGGATTAACTTTTTAAAAGTATTTTTTTATAATAAATTAGGAATACATATTTTTTTACTTTTATTTTGTTTTTATACCTTTTTTACCTATAAATAAATTCTTAAAAATACTTTATCTTTTACAAACACCATAAAAAGTAAAAAGGGATTTAAAAATTAATAAACACTTACAATAAGTTAATTCAAACACTCTCTTATTTCTTTCCTTCTTCATTACCGGGTACGATGGAAATGTCATATTTTTAAGAAAAAAAATAATAGTATTTAAGTAGTATCTAATATAGTCAGTAGAAATTTATGTGTCATAAATCAAGTAAATTGTGATAGATGGAGTACATTAATTACTATGAACAAATGCCAGTGTAGGTGAGTGGAGAGATGTGGAAGATACATTGTATAAAGATTGATAATATTCCATTTCTTAAGAGGCTGCTTCTAATATGATCCATAAACAAAACATTTTACTCTAGATTTGAGTCATCTTGTTCTTTGGATGTAACTGATATTAGCATTAGTAAAATATTGACATAAGAATTAAGATGCAATTTGATTGTACTATTATACTTGTTTACCCCAAAAAAGTTACAGTTGAATTTGTAAGTGATTTTTAGGATATGTGAATCGATTTAAAGTAAAGAATGATAAGCAATTAACAGTAAATAAGCAAATGAAAATAGTAGAAAAGAAATATAGTTTGTCACGTCGTAAACGGGGTATAGTCCTTTAACAATATTGGTCCAAACCTTAACTTAACTGCTTCGGTTTCGAGCCAACGGAGAGAATTTGATGATTAAGATTGCAATGAACAAAGCGTGCAAGTGTAAAGTGAGAAACGAGATGTCCTTCCAAGTTGAAGGTTGAGCTCCTTTTATAGCTATCATTACAAGGTATTTATGCCCGAGAATCATTCTCTCATTAAATGCAATTAAATGATAGTAACAGCCACTTGATGAATAAAGAGCAACGATTGGTGTCATATCTGGAACGGGCATGCGATGAGCTCCCGCGGTCTTTCATCCGATGTCACCTGGTTCGGTCGCTATCCGGTCTTACTCTAAAACCCGGACTCACCCCGGTTCAACTCGCATCTGGTGTTGAACATAGTTGCCTCCTTCAATTTCCATATCTAAACCATGACACGTGACGTGCCGGTTTTCACCGTATACAAATAGTCCCCACACTTCTCGGATCAAAGTTTACCAAAGTGATGGGAAGTGTAAATGATTCCTTCGGTGTCTTATTTCGCAAGCTTCTTTTTAATTTACTCCGAAATAGGCGGGAAAATAAAACGCTTCCAGTTTCCCAAAAATATGACTCATGTCTTATCTGCCACTTAGGACATGTGTCACTCTTTGATTGAACCGTCACTTCGGTTCGTGAACCGAAGCGTTTCGTAATGATGACAATGCCCCTATAAAACTCCATCTCTTTTCCTTTCAAATTTTTTACCTTTTACCGATTCTCCATATCTTCAATGCTTCATACATTCATCCTTCAAATCTTCATAATTTCAAACCTTCAAACCTTCATATCGTCATCACCATGACAAAACCCACCTGATCTTCTTCTATACAATCTTCTCCGGCAACTTCTGATGAAACGACCGGCGTCGGTGAGACCTTTGAAGCTCAGGCCGTCGCCGACCTTAGAGCATACGAGATGTTTCCATCTACTTTTTATTTTGACAGCGAATTTGTTGTTTCCATTGCCTCTTCAAAATCTGACCGGGATGAAGAAGCTAAAAGTTGGTCGACCTCCATTAAAGCCTCCGACCTTCAGATAGTCCAAAATGACTGTAGTTGGACTGATCTCTCCGGGATCATTATACCCGGCCCAGATAAAGATATTACTACCTTCAGACCTGGGTACTCCAATGTTTACACCTACCATTTCACCTTCAAGCTCGACTCTTCAATCCACAACGTAGTCCTCGAGATGTGCAGGACTTACAATTTGTGCCTTGCACAAATTCGTCCACCAATTTGGAGGATTGTCACTTGCCTCCGGTTCTTGGCTAATTTGGTCAATGAACCTTTTACATTGGATCATCTAATCCGTTTATACATTTCAAGATTCTTCCGGGGAGGGATCGTACAGATATCTAATGGATGTGAATTCCCAATCCCCTCCAACATCGACGAGAATCGAGACCGAGGTTGGATGGAATGTTTTGTTGCGGTTCCTACCACTAAAATTATCCCGGCTAGATTAATACTTTTCCCGGAGTAACAGAATATGCACTGTAAGTATCAACAACTGCTCCCTCGGCATTTTTTTTACTCACTTCCTTCAATAAATTCTAAGTTCCATGTTATCACTTTTTCCAGCTGTTCGTTGGACTCCAACCCATGTCGAGAAATTTCACAACTAGGTCAAGAAAATCACTAACACTTATCTGCATAAGAAATAGACACGGAAAGTGTTTTCCAAAAAGCGATGGAAAGCCCAAAATCATGGTCAGCATTCGTCGAATTCATTTGCCTTCTACTAATTTTGTACATATTTTTACTTCTCTTTTTTTCAAATATCCAGGTTTACCAAAGGGCACTTCGATCCCAAGGTCCAACCCTTCCGCTGCTTCAACCAACCCCAACCCAGTACTCGACCCGGTCGCATCAGTTTGTCATATCACCGAGGTACCGAAGAAAAAGAAACTTGCAAAATTCAAATCCTCAAAGCCTCCGAAGTCACCCTCGGTTGCTTCAAAGAGGAAAAGAACTCCGAATGTATGTGACCTTCCAGCATCTCCCCAAATGATGTTTGGGTGAGAAAAACTACCACCACTCCGGTAGTGGTTGTTCCTATCGAAGATAAGGAAAATATTGCTACTGAAGTTGTTGTACCAACATCCGGTGCCTCATCAGCTACTGCTACCACACCACCTACCACCGAACTAGTTCTCGTTATCATTGAGAATGACGATGAAGCCATATATGAGAAGCCATTGGCTAAGAAACAAAAAACATTAACTCATCCTCCACCAATACAATCGGCCCAAAAAATTTGGCAAGAAGATTTTGACCACTTCTTTGATGAAGTTAGAACTTCTGCAAACCCGGCATCGCAGATGAACACCTCCGGGTTTGCTCATATATCTATCCCCCAGAAACTTACCAGATCCACTCAAACTCCAAAGAATCACTTTAGCTCCCGGTCCAAACTCATGACTATCTTCCCAGCCCCGAATGTAGATCCGAAGAGGGCGAGAACTGTCATTCATTATTTCCCCGAAGATACCAATTTCCTGTCTCAGCCAGTTGGGGTTACCAATTATTTGAGGCCAATAATATCGGAGTCCGATAAGGAGAAGTTGAAAATGGCTCATGGAAATGCCTCTTTAACAAGGAAATGCATGCATCGAACTGGGTATATATCACTCTTTCTTACTTCAAGTTATGTACTTTACTTCCTTCTTTTATGTTCTAACCTTGGTTTGGCTCATATCCCTGCAGACATCCGTTCTAGTAATTGAGGACTTCATCCGATGTATAGATGAAAATGAACATCTCAAAGCGCAGCTAGACGCCCAAAACAAAGAGATTCAACACCTCAAAGGGCTTCTGCAACAACAAGAAACTCAACTACAGCAAGCTGAAGATCTGCCCGCTGTCAATGCAGAACTAGACCGAGTCAAAGACGACTACCTCCGGGATGTGAATGACCTCAAGCTTGATAACATTCAACCCAATTCGGGCTACTCGTATTCGATTTTGGAGTTTTCATTTAAACGAACTATCACTTAGTTTATGTCGACTCAGATGAAAGTTTCCCAGTCTTAAAATAACTTAAATCAATTTTTTAATACAAACTTTTAGTTTGCTTCATACTGGGCAATTTCTTCTGGATATGTCCATTGAAATCCCCTCATACAAATAATTTCTCATTGGGTGGTATACCTCTCACCATTTCGTCCAAATCCTCTCAAAAGCGTCTATTCTCCTCTTCGTCCAAGCCCGCATGTGGTGCATAAGCACTAATAATGTTCATAGTGAACCCTCCAACTACCAACTTAATTGTCATCATCTTGTTATTGACCCTCCTCACATCTACCACCTGATCCCTTAGCTCGTTGTCTACCAAAATACCTACCCCATTCCTATACTTTGACCTACCCGAGAACCATAACTTATACCCGTCTACATCATTAGCCTTAGGTCCTACCCATTTGGTCTCCTGGACACATGCTATATTAATCCTACTTTTCTTAAGAATCTTAACTAGCTTTATGGACTTCCCTGTTAAAGTCCCAATGTTCCAAGACCGTATTTCAACCTAGCATCTCCCTTACCCCCACTTACCCTTTCTAACCCTCGCCCCCATTCCCGACGAAGAACATGACTCTAGTTTACCATCATTCACCAGAGCCACTACAGAGAATATAAACTAATGTGCTAGTCTAAAGTTTTCACCTAAAACAGGAACACCAAGAATGTTATAACTAAAGGCAAGAAGAGTAAACGTTAGAGCGCAATATACTAAATAAAAAATGAAAATGTAACAAATATCAAAAAGCGGGAAACAACAAAGAAAGATCCAGCAAAGCAGATACTTAAAGAAATTAAATTATATCAACCTAATAGTAACTGGGGATATCCGAACAAGGTAGCAATGATTACTACACAACAATGACAAATACCAGATAAATGGCAAAGCAGGAGCGATAGAACCTAGGGTACAGATGATATTGTTCACCAACATTGTTCACATATAGAATCAATGTTCTCGTCGGCAACGGATCAGCTCAGTAAAAAGAAAAATAGAGAAGAGTAGAAAAATAAGAGGAAAAGAGAAGAGAAGTAGAGGTAAAAAGGGAGGATGCCGGACAAGTCATCGACGTAGTAGTCCGGCGGCGTTACCTGATCGCCGGCCGGAGTAGGTTACCTGGTCATTGGGATGGTTACCGTCAGGGTAAGGAGGTGGGGATGGAGATCTGGCTTATTCATTGTTGGGGTATTGTTTACCGTCGGCGTTGTTGTTCTCGCCGACGTCAGATCTGCTTAGTAAAAGAAGAGAGAAACAGAGAAGAGTGGAAGAAAAAAAGAAAAAGTGAAGAGAAACCAAGGTAAAGAAGAGAATATGCCGGAATAAGTCGTCGGCATAGTAGTCCGGCGGTGTTACCTGATCGTCAGCCGGAGTGAGTTACCTGGTCGCCGGGATGGTACCGTCGACGATGGAAAGATGACTTGTTACCGTTAGAGGTGAGAGTTGGGGAGAGAGGAGAGAGGAGAGCCACCAAAGCCTATTACATACTGATATTAAATCGCAATTGTTATCTCATAATATTAAGATTTTGATTCGTTGCCCTTCAGATGAGATTTCTCCCTTAACTTCAGGAAAATTATTATCTTAATGGGGTTCAAGTCAAGTTCTACGCCGTATAATTAAGAAAGAGCAACCATAAGAGGAAAGAGTTAAGAATGCATTAGAGGAAATAGTCAAGTACAATTTCCAATCTTATATGACAGGTAATATTATTTATTTGAGCAATTAGATAATTTACCCATTAATTACAATTCCTGAAACATGCTCTAATTTACTAAAGAATGTATAAAAATCGTGAACTTCTCTCGGTCTTCTGACATGAAATTTTTATTGTATCAATTTTTTAAAAAAAATTATGTTTAAATACTCGTAAGAATTATCTAGAGATCGACACCTTTCTGGGATCGGGAGAGTGACATATTATTCTGATTATTCCACTAGAAAATAGACCACATTGTACTCTTATATTGTAGGGTGGAGTCTGGGCAACTGTGACAGCATGTTATTGCAGGAAAAAGCAAAAAAGAAAAACGGAAATATTACTATTTACTATCCATCCGTCTCATATTACTTGATCAATTTTCTTTTTACAAGTCCTTTAATAAATTATAAATAAGAAGATTATTTTTACTACACTATTCTTATCTCTTTCAAATTAATTACACTTTAATTAATATTAATTACTTTAATAAGTAATTAATGTTAAGAGTAAAGTAAATTTTTTTAACTAATTCTATCTTATTTTTAAAAAGTGAAACGAATATCTTTAATAATATGGTCAACTAATATGGGACGGAGGGAGTACTCACTCCACTAGCACAACTTCATGGTCCCAACTCCTATACTTTTGTCTGCTGCTAATTACACCAGCAGCACTGAAATCCATTTTAGAGTCTAGAAAAGATCATATAAAAGTGCATCCCTAGTGGATTGAGCATTGTAATCAGTTTCATTATCACTATTAACAACGAGAACCAACCTTCTTCTTCTTTGATCCAATGTGGATTATTATATTTACAACATTCCCTCTTTTTTTCATCTCCATTTCAAAAATTCTTGATGCATCAGATCCAAAGCACATGGAAGTCAGCTGATCCCCACTCCTCCACGGCACGTGCACACCTCCTCCTTACTTGTATACATCTTATGTATATTGTAGCATAACTAACATGAATAAAATAGAAGGAAACATCAATATGTTTAGTGCAAGATTTAAGCTCACTTTATTGTGTCAATGTTAAAGAATTTTCCAATATACCCAATTTATTTTTTCTTATATTTACATAGCTAACAGATAGTTAAATTGAACAGCATTGTCATCAGATCCACGGGAAATTCAAATTTGTGATAATACTATTCAAATCGTGAAGTCTTAGCTAGCAACTAATATCGTCCAAGAACGGCTCATATATTTTTTATCAGACTTACATATTTTTAAGGACTTCATACCAAATGTAGTTTATAGGACTCTTTTGGTACTCACATGTGATTGGTGGACTTCTCTTGCTTGACACAAGGGTCCCATGAAAAGGTACATACATTTCCTTTGTACTTCTTCCCACATTGAGTTTCTTTTGAAAAATTAAAAAGAAAGAATAAAGTATCAAAGAAAACTTTATGCCAAGAATCACACAGATCAGCAAGCGAAACAGTACCCAAGTTCTTTGCACCTTACTAGAAATTAAACTAGCTTCCACCTTTCTCTATTCTTGGCAAATTTGACTATTTTTCTCTGATTTGTTTGTACCTTTAACAATTTATCATTTTATCGCCCCATGTTCGGTATCAACAGTTGGCTATATCCTTTTAACTGTGTTATCCAACTACTATATTCTTGAGTAAAACAAAACTAAACACTTGGGGCGATTATTGAACCCAAAACGAAACAAAGAAGATAAATTAGAAGACAAAATATTGATGAAACAAGATTATCCTCACATCACCAACTAGCAAACTAAGAAAACCAGACATATTCATATTTTTCTGGCCAGTGGGCGAATCTCATTTACTTCTTTCCTTCAAATAGCATGGCCATTTTCCTTAAAGCTAAATGACAAAAATCTTTTAATCAATACTCTCAAGTCCTTTCACATGCCCGACGAAATAGCCATATGCATGCCCACATTTCCATGAAAGACGCGCTTCCTGCTCCAACCGATAAAGAAGAAAACAACAATTGAATAGGCACTTCCAAATAGAATCACCTCTTTATAGCAGAAAAAAACAGCTTTCAACATTTGCGCAAATTCGTTATATCCTCAGCCACTTAAAAAAGGCCAAAAATACGCCCAAACAAAACAAGCTTTTCAACATCAATAATAAATTTAATAAAAACAAAGTGGACACAAGTAACAGAAAGCATAAGGGCATTGCACTAAGCTCCGAGGAAGGGGCGGACTACAATACGCAGTCTTACACTACATTTTTATAAGAGGATGTTTCCACGGCTTGAACGTGACCTACATGGAATCAACTTTACAAGTTACTCCAAGACTCTCATTCACGAGTAACATAAGTATATTTATGTTAATTAGTTTGTAATCTCAAACTACAATTCCAGATTTGTCACCAACTTTTCATGCCCAATACAGATAGATAATCACTGGCTCTCACAGTACGTCTCAGTGTACTTTTTCCATCCAAAAACAGAACGAAACAGCACACATATTTTAATGCAGATAGTTCCTACTCATGGGGAAAGTTGCAGATTGCTGAAAGAAGGTTCAGTTATGGCACTACTAAAATCAAGGGAGCTTCACATAAATAGCTTCTTTACATAAATATGGAAAGGCAAATGTCTGTACACCAATAAAGTTAAACTAAGCTGAAACAGTAAAATAGTAAATGCTTATCTAAAACTAGAACTGGAAAGAAATTTAAACGATCAGACGTGTAAACTTTCAGCTAGCAATTGTACTGTCATCTCCTTTTCTTCATTGATCATTAAATTAATTCTTCAAGGCTTCAAACTAACCCACTGGTAACGTCCCTCTAATGGCACATCCTTCACGATATCGTAATTGTACCTGCAAAGCACCATTACCAGTAAATTAATCATTACTAGCATATCCTCTTTTTTCACCTTTTTCTGGTTACACTAAAATGAGCTGGTGCGGCGTACGTTTCTTATCATGCGCACACTTACTTTTCTGCGAATCTTTTTTGCTCGCGCTTTTCCGCTGCTGCAAAAAACTCTTCAATCTCCGCTTCTGGTGGAATCTCCGCCGCAGACGGCAGTTTCTGGTGAGCACTGGCGGCTAACGATGATTTTTTCGTTGTCATGGATGATGACTCCATTTCTTCCGAGTCTCCGCAATGATCAATTAGCTTGAAATTTTCACTGCTCCAGAAAAAAATAGATAAATTAAACAAACGTTAACAAACTTAGATAAATAGAAACGTTAAAAATAGCAACTATATAGAACATGAAATGAACTCAAGGAGTACTGGAGAAGATATTTGTTACGGTATAGAGAAACTCACAGCCAAAGAGAAACAAATTTGTTAAAATCCTGGATCGAATGAGAAGAAAAGTATATAACAACGTGATGTTACCTGAAAGCGCCGTTAAAAGAAGCTGAATTGTCAGTTTCGAAACCTTCAGCCTGTAACAATTTCAAAATTTAAAAACGAAACGATTTTGAATTTATTCAAGCAGTTATGGCATATGAATAAAACGATTATTTAAATAAACAATAAATTGGAAATAAATGCGTTTTTTTGCATTTAACCTTACCTTCAGATCTAACGATTTGAAAATACTCTTCATAACTTCATCACTAGACACATTACAACTCGAACACTGCGAATTCGTCGGAATATTAACGGACGTTACAGATGTAACCGGCGAAGTCAAATTTTCACTAAAATCAAATTTTCTTCTCTTCGTTAAGGAGCTTAACGAACTCGTAACCTCCACATCATTATCATCTCTAATTTTCTCGCATTTTCTAAGATATTTTTCCATTTTTTTCATACAAATATGGAGGTTTTTCATGTATTTACATGAATATGATTATGGTAAATATCTGTAGTATATAAATATGCAACTTTGGAATGAAAAGTTACTCGAAAGATCTTTCTCTTTCCGTCTCTTTTAGCAGTGACAGCTAAAATTAGTTAGAAAGAAGAGGAGGGGCAAAACAGGAAATTCCTATGGGATGGATTTAATCGAAGGGTGGAGATTAAAGGAGACGGTTACGGGAAGAGAAACAACGTGGTCCTAGCTCCGTTAACGGTGACAGCAAACACATGGCAATCCCGCTAAGAAGATCTGGCCGTTTCGTAGGAGAATGATTACCGATGGATTCTCGAATCAGGGAGTGACACGTAAGGGGATTAACGTTTGGGGATGGTTGACCGGCTGATGCCGGTTGCAGTTACCGGGAATCAAAATGGGTAAACTGAATCAGGTAGAAAAGTTGGTTAATTTTGTTTGGTAAAAATGGCGTAATACAAGTAGCAGAAACAGAAACTTAAAAATTTCATGCAGTTCGTTACCAAAATGAATTTTGGGTAAAAAAAAGTAACCAGCACCTTTTCATCTTCTATCATTTTGGTAGTTTATTTTCTTTTTTAAAATAAAAATTAGTTTTCTTTCTTTTCAACTTCTACTTGTTTTATCACAAGTACTATTTGGATATGAAGTGAGGACTTTTCTTTGTTATTTGGATTTAAAGTACTTAGTTATGTTTTGTGGAGTTTTTTTTTAACTTTCTTGGTGATTTTTCGTAGCTCGGTGGCTAAGACTCAGATAGAATTTTTTATCCTTAAGAATGTTGACAGCGTTCTTTGTAAAGACTGCAAGGTTATTCCGAGTGAGTATCTTACAACCCGATATAAGTTTTTGGTGATGGATTTGGAGATCAAGATGGAGAAGAAGAGGAGGGTTGTGGATAACAAGCTAAGAATAAAATGGGGAAGTTTGACCATGGCTAGTGCAGAGGATATGGATGAGAGGTTGATGGCTAAGGGGGATTGGGGGAGTAGTAGGGATGCAACCGGTATGTGGGACAAGACGACCAGTTGCATTCTGGAGGTAGCTAAAGAAGTGTTAGGAGTCTCGCGGGGTAGCCATGGTGGGCATCGAGGGGACTGGTGGGTGGAATTGTAAAATTCAAGAGAAGGTGGAAGTGAAGAAAGCGGCGTATGCGAAATTGTATAAAGCAAGTATGATGTGAATGAGGTAGACATGTCCACCGGGTCGGGGACCCGCCCGGCCCGACCCGACCTGAAAAATAAGGGCCAGGGTCAGCTATAACCTGACCCGCGAGCCACTCGACCAGAAAAAGCGGGGACCCGATCAGGGTCAGGGTCGGGCCAGGGTCAGAATATTTTACCCGTCTGACCCGGACCGGCCCGACCCCGACCCACATATTTTTTAAATATAATTTATATTATTTTTCCTTCATTAATATTTATTTTGTACTTATATATATTTTTGTCATTAATAAGTGATATAATGCATGTTTTTATAATATATGTATTGCTCTAATCTACATTGAGCTCGACATAAAATAAGATAAAAACGGTAACTGATTATTAATTATATATTTATATTATTAGTCGTTCTGTTAATATCACGGAAACATAATGTAGGGAGAGAAAGTAGTTGTAAATTGGTGAAACTTTAAATGGTCATAACTCTGCGCTCGGATATCCGTTTTATCCAAAAAAAATTGTGTATTTTTTCGAGACATGGCTGGTCAAACAGCCATAAGGCGGTTTGGCGCAGCCAATTTTTAGAAAAACGTCTGTTTTCCAATCAATTTGTGTTTTTCTCCAAATTAGTTTCTAATTTTCTTTTTCTTTAGTCAATATCTCACGATATACAATACATTTCAACGTCGAAATTTTGTTGTAATGTAGGGGTGAATATCAATTTCAGTTTTGGAAATTCAATTTTTTTTTAAAAAAAAAATCTCGACCCGACCCGGTCCGGCCTGACACTGGCCTGCCAAAAAATTCCGATGGGTCAGGGCCAGGGTCAGAATTGTTAAAAAATAGGGTCATGGTCGGGCCAGGGTCGGGCAGGCAGAAAAAAAAAAGCCACCCGGCCCGACCCGATCTTTGGACAGGTCTAGAAGAGGCAAAGCTAACAGTTACGACAGCGGAAACGGTGGTTTTTGAATGCTTGTATGCGGAATTAGAGGAGAAAGGCGGGGGATAATAAGTTGTACAAATTATTATAGGCAATGGAGATGAGTGCTCGTGACTTGGATCGCCTGAGGTGCATCAAGGAAGAGGACGACAAAGTATTGGTGGAGGAAGCGCATATTAGGCGGAGGTGGCAGTCTTACTTTCATAAACTCTTGAACTAAAAAAAGGAAATGGAGACATTGTGTTGGGAGATCTGGAGCATTCTGGTAGGTACCGACATTTTTGGTATTGTAGAAGCATTAAGGTTGAGGAAGTTAAGGGTGTTGTTCGCAAGATGCGCAGGGGACGAGCGACCGGACCTGATGAAATCCAGCTGAATTTTGGAAGAGCGCAAGCAGGGCATGTTTAGAGTGGCTGACTGAGTTGTTTAACGTCATTTTTAAGACGGCAAGAATGCCCGAAGAATGGAGGTGGAGTACAATGATTCCTTTGTACAGAAACAAAGGTGATATCCAGAGTTGCAATAACTAAAGGGGTATCAAGCTGCTAAGCTATACTATGAAAGTTTGGGAAAGGGTCGTGGAGATGATGGTGATGAGAGGCGTGTCTATTTCTGAGAACCAGCTTTGATTCATGCCGGGACATTCGACTACAGAAGTCATTCATCTTATTAGGAGTGGAGCAATATAGGGAAATGAAGAGAGACTTACATATGGTTTTCATCGACCTCGAGAAGGCATACGACAAAGTCCCTATGAAGGTTCTATAGAGATGTTTGAAGGCTAGAGGTGTACTTGTGGCGTACATTAGGGCGATCGAGGATATGTATGATGGAGATAAGACTAGGGTACAAACAATAGGAGAAGACTCGGAGCATTTCCAAGTGATGATAGGGCTGCACTAGGGATCAGCTCTTAGCCCATTCCTATTTGCCTTGGTGAAGGACGGACTGACGCGTTAAATCCAATGGGAGGTACCATGGTGTATGTTATTCGCAGATGACATAGTCCTGATTGATGAGACTCACAACGGAGTGAACGCTAAGGTGGAGGTTTGGAGATAACTCTGGAGTCTAAAGGGTTCATGATGAGTAGGACCAAGACAGAATACTTGGAGTGCAAGTTCAGTAACGGGAGAGACCTTGCTACAGGGCGTGCAAGTGAGGCTTGGTACTGAGGTCATTCCGAATAAAGGAAGCTTCAAGTACCTCGGGTCTATTATGTAAGAGAGTAGAGAAATTGACGACGATGTCACACATCGTATTGGTGTAGGGTGAATGAAATTGAGGCTCGCATCTGGAGTCTTGTGCGATAAAAAGGTGCCACCAAAATTTAAAGGCAAATATTTATAGTATTGTGGTTAGACCGACTATGTTGTATGGGGCAGAGTGTTGGTCAGTTAAGACTTCGCACATCCAGAAGATAAAAGTTGCGGAGATGAGGATGTTGAGATGGATGTGTGGGCATACAAGGACGGATAAGATTAGAAATAATGATATCCGGGACAGAGTGGGAGTGGCCTCAATGGATGATAAAATGCGGGAAGCGAGGTTGAGATGATTTGGGCATGTGCAGAGGAGAGACACAAAGTCCTCAGTGCGGAGGTGTGAGAGGTTGGCTATGGAGGGTCCAGGAGGGGTGGATATACGCCGAAGAAGTATTAGGGAGATGTGATTATATGGGATATGGCGCATGTACAACTGACTGAGGATATGACCTTAGATAGGGGGTTGTGGAGGACACATATTAGGGTATAAGGGTAGTAGGTAGTTGTGCGTAGTCCTACTTACGCTTACGAACTGATAGTTGTAGTGTTATTATTGTAGGCATGCGTAGCATGTCATACTAGTAGCGTAGTATTGTTTTGTAGTTCCCTATCGTTTGATTTCCGCTGCTATATGTTCTTTAGTATACTTTGTTTATCTTATTTACATGCATTAGTTACTGCTTCTTTTTTCAGAATGCGCTATTACGGCTTATTCGCTTTTGTTGCCATCATTTTGATACTGCTTTAAATTTTTTATCCGGGTCTGACCGTTTGTCTTGTTGTGCTTGTGTTTATGCTTTGTCTTGAGTCGATGGTCTTTCGGAAACAACCGCTCTTCCTATCATGGTGGAGGTAAGGTCTACGTACACTCTACCCTCCCAGACCCCACGTTGTGGGATTTCACTGGATATGTTGTTTTTTTTTTTTTTTTAACTTTCTTAATCTAAGTTTTCGATTATATTACTCTCAATTTTTATGAAATATAAGATGCTTATTGAATGATAATCATTTCGACAATTTAGATATTTAAGAATTGGATGTCTCGAAGAACATAGAGTTTGATAGTGAGTAGATTGTTAAATTATGGTCCCTAATGCATATAATAGGCTATGATTACATCTTTATTTTACGCTTAGTTCTTGTTTGGTCCATGCAATACATACTTCACAACTTTCAATAGGGAGGAGACATTTTTTTAATATAAATGTGCGAAGTTCCAAAATTGGCCCTTCTGGAAATCTTGTCCTAATGTATAACTGAAGAAACTTCGCTAGCACATGTAATGCGAGGAGACATTTTTAAATATAAATGTCATAGTCAGTGAATTAAATAAAAATACAAGGAGGGGCAGATATATGACCACAGCCTATTCATACATTGGGAACAATTTTGCAATTCATCACTTTACCACTATCGTTACTGCTCCTGTTGTAATAATTTGCAATTTCTTTTTTAGAGATTAAGTATAAGTGATTGAATCCTTATAGAAAAGGTTAAAATTGATACAACTTAAGGGGAAGTACATTTGAAAATATTTTTGTTACAATAACGTATCCAAACAAACATTTGAAAATATTTTTGTTAGTTATACCCGTGATATACATGGGTTTGTATACCATGTATATCACGGTTTCACAAGGCAAATTACCATATGTGAAAACCGTGGTATACACGGTATACAAACCCGTGTATATCACGGTTTTTGGAAGGTTTAGTTAGTGTAAATATTGTATTAAATTAGTATTGTACACTTACCATAATTATAAGATTCTTATACAACTAGAATATGGTTTTGGGAATAGAATAAGAATATGATTTTCCTATTATGAAAAATTGTAAACTGTATATATACTCTTTCATTAATGAAAATAATCAAGGGATTATTTCTTTCATGGTATCAAAAGTCTAGGTCTTAAATTCTCTTCCATATTTCCGCCCATTTGCATTGATTTCCGAGCATCTCTTATCGATTTTCGTGCCCGTTGGTGCCTTCTTTCTTCCCAAAATTTTCTTCACAATCCCTACATCACGTCTTGCGTTGCTATTACGGCTAAGAACACGTTTCACCCTACCATTAATGTTTCTAACATCAAGAATCACATCCCTATCATTCTTGAAATAGAAAATGTCCAATACGCGATGTGGGTTGAACTGTTCAAAGTTTACGCACGCTCGCAGCAAGTCCTCCATCACATTATCCCTGCGGCTATCGCAGATACAGAGGTGCCTAAACCTGATGATGATCTTACGTTACGGACGACCCTTGATGCTACCATTATTCAGTGAATTTACTCCACTATCTCTACTGACCTGTTGCAAACGATTATTGAACCAGACGCTACAACGATGAATTCTTGGAATAGAATGCGTGATATATTCCAAGATAATCAAAATTCTCGTGATGTTACCCTTAAGCAGGAATTCTCCCATGTCAATATGGAAGACTTCCCTAACGTTTTAGCATACTGCAAAAGGTTGAAAGAATTGACGGACCAACTCCGCAACGTTGGTGCGACCGTTACCAACGATCGTCTCGTCCTTCAAATGGTTGCAAGCCTGTCTGAGGCCTATAGTGGCGTTGGTACGCTTCTTCGTTAAAGTAGTCATCTTCCGCAGTTTTATCAGGCTCGTTCCATGCTCACCCTCGAAGAAGCCGACTTGGCTAAGAAAACAGCCATTGGGCCTCTTCCGTCGTTATGGTGATCGAGTCCAACTTTTAGCCCTCCGTCTCCAACACTTATGGCCAAAACCGCAACAATGTTGGCGGCAAAAAAGATCAGAATCGCAAAAATAATGGTAAAAACTGTGGTGGAAACCGAGGTAGAAATAACGGGGGTGTCAGTGGGCAGCAAGCCAACATACCACATCCGTGGGGCTTATGGCTGTGGAACTAGGCCAGTGGGCCTAGGCCCAACATCCCATATTACCTGTCATATGCTACCAACCTAAACTGGGCCCAGTTTCTGCCATCAAGCAGGCCCAGTTATTCAGGCCCACAGTGGACCCCGAGAGGAAATTTTGGGCCGGGGCAGCAAGCCTCGCGTGCTTGTGTCTCGGCCCCACCAGGCCCACCATGCAGCGGGCCCCACCCCTGTCGACATTGAAGTCGCGATGCACACAATTGGATTAAATCCCCCAAACGTGAATTAGTACATGGACACCGGAGCCACTACCCACATGACGTTCGACCAATGTACTCTCTCGTCTTATTCCAATTTGAGCAACAATCGTGGCATAATTATTGGTAATGACAATTCCATTCCAATTCGTGGTAACGATCATAAAACTGTATCTCCCTTCATCCACCTCTTGTCTTAAAAAATGCCCTTCATGCCCCTAACTGAATTAAAAATTTGGTGTCTATCCGTAAATTCATCACTGATAATTGAGTTTCTGTTGATTTTGATCCTTTTGGATTTTCTGTGAAGGATTTCAAGACGGGGATTCCTCTCATGAGATGTGATAGTAGGAGAGATCTTTATCCCATTTTCTCTTGTTCTCATACGTCCTCACAAAATGGGAAAGCCGAACGCAAAATTCATACCATTAATAATATTGTCTGAACTTTATTGGTCCATGCTTCCGTTCCCCCCTTCCTTTTGGAATCATGCTCTACAAATGGCTACATATCTTCCTATCAAAGGTTTGACATATTCGTCCCCCATTCAAATCTTATATAATAAGACTCAGTCGTATTCACATCTTAGGGTCTTTGGGTGCTTATATTATTCGTTATTTCCGTCCACCACAATTAACAAACTTCAGAGCCGTTCTACCCCTAGTGTGTTTTTGGGTTATCCGTCTAATCATCGTGGTTACAAATATTTTGATTTATCATCTAATAAAATCATCATTAGTCGTCATGTTGTTTTTTATGAAATCCAAATTTCGTTCACTAACGTGAGTAGTCTCGTGCCTAGTTCGTATAATTTTTTGGATGACGCCGTCTCTCCGTATATTATCCACCATTTTTCGGACTTACCCCGCGCCCAAAGTCCGCCAGCGAGCCCACTGCCCGCTGGATCTCCTGCTAAAGTCTCGGGTTCAGAAACTGTTTCGGTGTCCAGTGTTGGGCCAGCAGGCCCACTGCCTGCTGGCTAATCCATCACCCCTCCGTATTTGTCCCTTAATCAACCCAATTCTCCCCCGAGTCACAGACCGGTCACTCGTAGTCAACGTGGTATTTTTAAACCAAAAGACATTTTAATATAAATTTTAATGTTCTTAAATCCCCCTACCCCGTAACCCAGTGTCCGTTTTAAATGACCCGAATTGGAAATTGGCTATGACCGACGAATATGATGCTCTTATTGCAAATAAGACGTGGGATTTGGTACCCCGTCCTTCTGGTGTTAATATTATTCGGTCTATGTGGATTTTTACTCATAAGGATAATTCTGATGGGTCTTTTGCGAGGCATAAGACTGGTCTTGTCAGTGATGGTAAGACTTAAGAGGTTGGCGTGGATTATGGTAAGACGTTTAGTCCGGTGGTTAAATCAGCTACCATTCGCATCATTCTCAGTCTGGCTGTTTCGAAGGCTTGGCCTATTCATCAGTTAGATGTGAAGAATATTTTCATACATAGTGATCTTAAGGAGACCGTTTACATGCATCAGCCCTTGGGGTTTTGTGACCCCACATATCCTCATCATGTTTGTTTATTGAAGAAGTCCATGTATGGGCTTAAGCAGGCTCCACGAGCTTGGTATAAGAGATTTGCAGACTATGTTTTATCTTTTGGGTTTTCACACAACATGTCTGATAATTCATTGTTCATATATCACCGTGGTACTTCCCTGACTTATATACTATTATATGTGGATGATATTATCTTGAATGCCTCTTCTGATGCTTTGCGTAAGTCTATCATGACAATGCTCAATTCTGAGTTTGCTATGAAAAACTTGGGGCCCTTGAGTTACTTTTCGGGGATTGTTGTCACTCGTCATGCAGGTGGGTTATTCTTATCACAACGAAAATATGCCGCTGAGATCATTGAGCGAGCTGGTATGTCCTCATGCAAGTCTACTTCCATTCCAGTTGATACTAAACCCAAGCTGAGTGATGCGGCTGACTCACCGTACGAGGATCCGACTCACTATCGCAGTCTTGCAGCAGCTCTTCAGTATCTTACTTTTACTAGACCAGATATTACGTATGTCGTACAACATGTGTGCTTGTTTATGCATGGTCCTAGGGTTGAGCACATGAATGCGCTCAAACGCATTATTCGATACATCTATGGGACACTTGACTATGGCTTACATTTATATCCTTCATCGACATCTACATTTGTCTCGTATACTGATGCTGATTGGGGTGACTGTCCAGATGCCCGACGTTCCACATCCGGTTATTGTATGTTTCTAGGTAATAACTTGGTCTCATAGTCTACGAAGCGTCAGTCTACATTCATGGAACTTGTGGAACCGATTACCATTCATGGAACTTGTGGAACCGATTACCATTCATGGAACTTGTGGAACCGATTACCATTCATGGAACTTGGGATGGGGTGGAATAGGTTGGTAGGGAGAAGACAATCAGTTAATAATGTGGAACAACATTCATGGAACTTGTTTTTCATATTTTTACTTGAAAAATCATTTTCCTCATTTTAAAAACTTGGTTTGCTAAAAATAAAAAATTCGAAAACACACCCAATTATGGAGAAAAAATATCTCAGATGCAGAATAGCTATTTGGATGATCTGTCTACTTACAAGACTTGAAGAGCTTTACTTCATTCATTACTAACTACGCCAAGGTCCCATGTCTTTGAGTTAGCCCGCGCTTTTTCAAGAGATTCTCATATTTTCACAATTCAAATAGCTAGATGCAATATATATGAATTTTATTTATGTGGTTGTGTAGTTTTATTGTTGGTACCATTCATCGTGTTATCATTGAAAATATTTTATTTGAAGCCGATAATAGTGCAAAAAATGACCCACACACATTGATGTACTCTTTAAGAGAAAGAGAGTGGTACTTTTCCTCTGCGGTCTTTGTATGCATGCATATTGCTTAGCTGATTCACAATCTTGAAATATAGATAATTGTGTAAAGCGTATTAGGAGATATATATCTCGTGGAAATATGGAAAAGTATGTACATTATAATAAGTTAGAATTTATGATTGGCAATAGGTTAGGTTATTAGGTTTGTCGAAAGTCACCAAACTTGAATTAATTAATATATAATATAAAATTTAACATAGATAAGATAACGTGACACTTCTCTATTATCCACCATTCTTATTTATTTTATTTTTTCCTCCGTTTTTTTAATTTTTCCTTCTCATTTTGCTCCAAAAATGTCAAATTAATTTAATTCTTTATACTATCCCTTATTAATTAAAATTAAAGTCCCGTATATAAGATGTTAAATTTGTTAGTAAAAGGATGAAGACAAAGGATGAGCATGATAGTAAGCGGCGCTTTAGGGTCGCAAGTTCGATTTTTCCCTCCGTATATCATCCTTCGGGGCACATACATGTGGTAAAGCCTGGGCGCTAAAAGCCGCGCGGGCATGTTACAGTGTGGGTTCGGTCTCCGCCAAGCCTTGTAGATGGGACTTGTGGGGGGTCAACCTTGTAGCATTGATCCGTTGAACGCAAGCAGACACTGACCATGTGTGCACATCCAGCGATTTATCTGATGGTGGGGTGCTGAAGGACTGGTCCTATCATCTTCAGGACGTGTCTGGGTAATACCGCAAGCCTATAAACCTGAATTATAAAAAAAAAAAAAAAAAAGTAAGCGGCGCTTTAAAAGTAATCCATCACTAAACAGAGCCATTAAACGTTAAAACAGTTGTCACTCCCGTTTCAATAGTAGGTAGATTCTTATTTCAAGCGATTTCTTCTACAACTAGGTCTTTCTCTTTCAAGTTTACTGCAATTTTGGTTTGGGGGTTTCTTCTAATTTCATATAAATGTGTGGGTATAAGGATTTTGAATACTAATTTTATCTTTTGATGTTGCAATAGTTGATTTGCTTTCGATTTTATGTTTGTGAAATTTACATCGTTGCATCTTTGAGAATCCCTAAAGGATAGCAGTTCTTATGACCTGTCTTGGTTGGGGGTTTCTAATAATTTCATGTAAGCTGGCATGGCTTGTCTTGTCTTCGCATTTCATTTTTTGGTATAAATCTCTAAACGGTTTTTGAGAATTTTGATGGAATCGGAAGTGGGGTGATTTAGGGTTTAAGAGCTGAAACCAGAAAACTTTTTGTTTTCAGAGGATAGTTAAATCATTTTCTATGCATTTTGTATTTGACCTTCTTCCTATCACAAGAGAATGCAAAAGGAAGTTATTTCTCTTTTTCATGTTTTCTAGGGCATAAAACTTCTGAAATTTTGTTTGATTTCTCTCCAGGTATTGTTCGATTTTCACTACCAATTTGGGCTTTTCTGCTATCGATTTGCAGTTTCTTTGGGGAGTTTGTAAATTGTTGATATTTGAGATTAAGAATAATGTTTTCTTTTTGAATTCATTAGATGATTAGAACAGAGGTTCCGTGAAGCTAGTGAGTCGTGGCCTGTTATTATTCCTGATGAGGTTCTCAAACAACCATTTCTTCGTATAAAGGTGCTTACTTTTCCTTTTACATTGGTTATGTGTGATTTTCCTTATGATGTTTTTGCAGCAAAGTCGAATAGGTTGACTGCAAGATTTTCGAACTCAACAGTCTGTCACTTGATATAGTGGTATGCAGTTGATTGTTGCTAACTATAACATTTTGAAAGGTTGAAAACAGAACGATCTTTGTATATGTCTACAAAGAAATGTATATATTGATAAGTCATTTTATTGTAGTGTCTTATATAAGCAGAACGGTATGTAGTTGATTCAGGAGTACTTTGTTGTACAGGAAATTATGTTATGGGCTGGCTAGAAAAGTTATTTGGAGGTTCAACACATAAGATCGCAGGAGGGAAATATCACGAGGGTGGGAAATATCATGAGGGTTATTCTCCCTTTTCCTGTTCTTATAAATCCTAATCTTTACTGATTGCTCTCTTTTTAATGATTAGGAATCACTGATGTGAAAACAGACACGAATCACACTCTCAAAGAAGAAAATGAGCTACCACTTAGTTAGGACCTTTGGTTGTTCGACAATAAGCGGCAGAGCGAAATAGATCGATGAATTGGAACGACGTACTTTGACACGCTCTACCAAAATCACAGATCTGCTCCACAATACCGCTGTTTCTTATTTGTGAGTCAATTCTCTTGAATTCTACTAGTTTTAGCTCAAATTTGTTCCAAATTTACTCATTTTAGCTCAATTTTATTAGTTTTAAGCTTTGCAGTATTGAATTGGTAGAGAGAAGTGTTATAGAAAACAAATATACTTCATTTAACAGAAGTATCATGCTTTGCAACATTAACTTGGTTGAATTTCACTTTACATAGATAACAGAGAGCCTCAATCAACAGAAATGGTTCCATAATGTTACTTTGAGAACTCTTGGAATGGAAAAGTTGGCTTTAACATCAATCATCAAGGACCTAATCCATGATTCTTCAGAATATTTATCCGGCTATGTTTTTTTTGTCGATGCCGTAACTATCTTAACTTTGCTCCCAATTTCTCATTACTCTAGAACTAGCTAGATGGAGAAGAATCAATTTTGTTGAGATAAATATGATTATGTGCACAAAATATTAATGGAAAATCACTCCATAAATTTTATTTTTGTTTAAGATCCTACCTAGATTTTGTTTCACATGTATCCTTTATTTTGAAGTCTTGATACTAATAGGCAGTAGATGTGTTTTTCTAACTATCTTTAGGAGTTGGTTGAGAACATAGGTGTAATAAAAGGTTTATGTAAATCTCTTAGTTCATTAACCACCTCTACTTGTTAACTAATCTGTTAAGTAAAATTTAGTTGCATTATCACGAGCAAAGTATCCTAATAATGTGGCATGTCTAGGTAATTCTGATTTAGCTTTCAGTTCAGTTTGTGTTTTTCCTTTTCTAGAAAAGAAAACTATTGTAGTATTTTTGGTTGGAGAAAATTGTACACTTTCTCATTGTCTCTCCGTCCCTGTGAAGACCCTTTACCAATTAGATTTTGGAACAACACTGCATTGCAACTACATTTTTTCGGAAGGAGATTTTTTCTCCTCTAACGGTAAATCGCTATTTTGCAATTCTTTCTTTTTTGTTAAGTTGCTCATTTCTGCCATGTAAGAAGGAGGAGCACTTGGTGACTTACCTAGTTCGGTGGCTAAGACTAAGATAAACTTTCTGCTCCTTAAGAAGGTTGACAAAGATCTTTGTAAAGACTGCAAGGTTATTCCGAAGGAGGATCTTACAACCCGACATAAGCTTTTGGTGATGGATTTGGAGATCAAGATGGAGAAGTAGAAAAGGGTTGTAGATGACAGGTTAAGAATCAAATGGGGGAGTTTGATCATGGCTAGTGCAAAGGAGATGGGGGAGAGGTTGATGGCCAAGGGGGCTTGGGGGAGTAGTGGGTATGCGACCGTTATGTGGGACAGGACGGACAGTTGCATTCGGGAGATAGCTAGAGAAGTGCTAGGGGCCTCGCGGGTTAATCGTGGTGGGCATCGAGGGGACTTGTGGTGGAATGGTAAAGTTCAAGAGAAGGTGGAAGTGAAGAAAACGGCGTATGCGAAATTGGTAGAAAGCAAGGATGAGGTGGAGAAGTGGACGAATAAGGAACTGTATAAGATGGCGAGGAATGAGGCAAATCTAGCTGTTACGACGACGAAAACGGCGTCTTTTGAACGCATGTATATGGAATTAGATGATAAAAGCGGGAATAAGAAGTTGTACAGATAGCCAAGACAAAGGCAAGGGAGAGTAGGATCCGTGACTTGGATCACGTGAGGTGCATCAAGGACGAGGACGACAAAGTACTGGTTGAGGAAGCGCATATTAGACGGAGGTGGCAATCTTACTTTCATAAACTCTTGAACGAAAAATGAGATGGAGACATTGTGTTGGGAGATCTGGAGCATTTTGGTAGGTACCGAGATTTTGGGTATTGTAGAAGCATTAAGGTTGAGGAGGTTAATGGTGATGTTCGCAAGATGCGCAGGGGACGAGCGATCGGACCTGATGAAATCCCAGTTGAATTTTGAAAGAGCGCAGGCAGGGCATGTTTAGAGCGGCTGACTGAGTTGTTTAACATCATTTTTAAGAATGCCCGAAGAATGAAGGTGGAGTACAATGATTCCCTTGTACTTTATCCAAAGTTGCAACAACTATATGCGTATCAAGCTGCTGAGCAATACTATGAGAGTTTGGGAAAGGGTCGTGGAGATGAGGGTGAGGAGAGGCGTGTCTATTTTCGAGAACCAGTTTGGATTCATGCCTGGGCGTTCGACTACTGAAGTCATTCATCTTATTAGGAGGTTGGTGGAGCAGTATATAGAGATGAAAAGAGACTTACATATGGTTTTCATTGACCTCGAGAAGGCATACGACAAAGTCTTTAGTGAGGTTCTATGGAGCTGTTTGGAGGCTAGAGGTGTGCCTGTGGCGTTCACTGGGGCAATCAAGGATATGTATGATGGAGCCAAGACTAGAACACGGACAGTAGGAGGAGACTCGGAGCACTTCCCAGTGATATTGGGGCTGCACCAGGAATCAACTCTTAGCCCATTCCTATTTGCCTTGGTGATAGACGGACTGACGCAACAAATCCAAGGGGAGGTACCATGGTGCATGTTATTCGCAGACGACATAGTCCTGATTGATGAGACTCGCAACGGAGTGAACGTCAAGCTGGAGGTTTGGAGACAGACTCTGGAGTCTAAAGGGTTCAGGTTGAGTAGGACCAAAACAGAATATTTGAGAGTGTAAGTTCAGCAACGGGAGCGACCCTGAGACAAGCATGAATGTGAGACTTGGTACCCAGGTCAATCTAAAGAAAGGAAGCTTCAAGTACTAGGGTCTATTATCCAAGGGAATGGAGAAATTGATGCCGATGTCACACATTGTATTGGGGCAGGTCGGATGAAATAGAGGCTCGCATATGGAGTCGTGCCACCAAAACTTAAAGGCAAGTTCTATAGGGTGGTGGTTAGACCGACTATGTTGTATGAGGCGGAGTGTTGGCCAGTCACGACTTCGCACATACAAAAGATGAAAGTTGCGGAGATGAGGATGTTGAGATGGATGTGTGGGCATACAAGGAGAGATATGATTAGAAATGAATA
This sequence comes from Anisodus acutangulus, assembly GCA_029783415.1. Classification (NCBI taxonomy): domain Eukaryota; kingdom Viridiplantae; phylum Streptophyta; class Magnoliopsida; order Solanales; family Solanaceae; genus Anisodus; species Anisodus acutangulus. The sequence continues at coordinate 40,359,485 of CM056510.1, read as the reverse complement.
TATCAGAGACAAAGTGGAGTGGCCTCGGTGGAGGTTAAGATGCGGAAAACGAGGTTGAGATTGTTCGGGTATGTGCAGATGAGAGACACAGATGCCCCAGTACGGAGGTGTGAGAGGTTGGCTATGGACGGGTTCAGAAGGGGTAGAGGTAGGCCGAAGAAGTATTGGGGAGAGGTGATTAGACGAGATATAGCGCATGTGCAACTTACTGAGGACATGACCTTAGATAGGGGGTTGTGGAGGACACGGATTAACGTAGAAGGGTAGTAGGTAGTCGAGCGTAGTCCTACTTACGCTTACAAAATGATAGTTGTAGTGTTATTACTGTAGGCCCGATTAGCCTATCACACTTATAGGCGCAGTATTGCTTTATAGTCCCATGTAGTTTGATTTATGATGTTATGTGTTCCCTAGTGTACTTTGTTGATATTATTTGTCTAAGTTAGTTATTGATTCTTCCTGCCAGAATGCGCTACCATGACGTATTCGATTTTGTTATCAGCATGTTCATATTACTTTAATTTCTTGTCTAGGTCTGACCTTTTTCCTCTTGCGTTGTTGTGCTTGCTTCACTTGTGATTATGCTTTGTCTTGAGCCGAGGGTCTCCCGGAAACAACTGTTCTACCTGCTAAGGTAGAGGTAAGGTCTGTGTACACTCTACTCTCCCCAGACCCCACATTATGAGATTTCATTGGGTATGTTGTTGTTGTACTTATACAGTAACAAAGCGCAATACAACGAATTTATTCATGCCATGTGCATAATTATGGTATGTTTACAGGTTCACTCAGAGGAGCTTGCTGAGAATATACCCAAAGGGCATACGGTTTGACTCATCCAATTACAATCATTTTGTTGCATGGACACATGGAGCTCAAATGGTGGCATTCAATATGCAGGTAGTCTTCTTTCTTCATTCTCGCAAGAAACCCCCATGAAAAAAAGGAAAGCAAAAGAGGTAGCATTCGTAAGAGAAAATCGTAATGCGAAGTTAATCTTTTTTGATAAAACTCAATTCTATAGGAAAAACTAAATTCGCATAAACCACAATGTCAGATAAACAGAATACAATTTAGTGCTTGATCTCAGTGACCCTTTTCTTGGTTCGACAACTGCTGATATCACATGTCTGATTACAAGATTCACATGTGTCTTTCCTTTCATGATGTAACCGTCGATTTAGAGAAAATGAGTGACCTGTTAATCTTTGTTCTGTTTTCTCAAGGTGAAGGACACAGCAATTATAAATATCTATCAGAACCCAGTTACGTATCCCCTAGCATGCATATAAATAGTTGGACTTCTATACATTTGTGATCATTTTGACGTCTGATACATATCACATTAGAATTTATTTGAAGCTTTCTTTACACTTGCATATGTGCCATTACTCCAATATCTGAAACCGGATAATTTAGAGCAGCTTGATTGAAGCCTCAGATCTGTTATATTTTTAAATGATTTATCTGGAAATGAACTTGGAGGAGAAGTGACAATACTAGTAATTAAGGAGTGCTTGAAGGTTGGTTTGTATATGTTATATTCCCATTGTAGTGATTCTTTTATGTTGGAATTGTAGCAGTAAGTGTAACTATGGGCAACACTCAAAATGGTGAACCACAGGTTGGTGCTACTTTTTTTATTATTAGTACTACCAGTCTACTAACATCCAACTAGTTTTGACATAGCTCTTGGTATATGGTTTAAGTTTGTTGGTGCCTTTAATTTTCTTGTTCTACAACTTATAAGTTCTTTTTTAATTTGAGATTAACTTGTATTCCATTTTACTTTCAGGATAAAATATCAAGAACATGCTGTCAATTTAGGTCTTCCATGAAAGGCATTCGCTTATCCTAGTGACGCAAACGCCTCCGTGTATAGATTTGAGCATTCAAGTCGTGTGTGTGATTTAGGTAGTTGTCAATATATAATTTTCTTGACTCGCTAAGTGTTTCTCTATTGAATTATTTTATTGCTAGTAACTGGAAGTTTTTTCTGGAATATGTAATGTTACTAGTAACTTTTGCTTTAGTTAGTAATGTTTGGTAACTAGTTCTGAGACTTTCAATATTATTAGTAATTGATTTGCTTATTGGGATATAGTATATATACACCTGTTGATAATATGATTACAAGGAATGCTTGTAATATAATTACAACAACAAACAATATACCCAGTGAAATTCCATACCGTGGGGGCTTGTAATATAATTATGATTTTTTTAAAAAAAAAATGGATGTATTATTTAGCCACGGTTCAACCGTGTCCAAGGCAAAACAATTTTTTCCCTGCATATCAGTTTAGCCACGGTTTTTTGTGTGGCAAATTTTGAAATTCGAATATAATTTAGCTATAATCCAGAATAATTAGCCACGTTTTGATCGTAGCTAACGAGAGGAGAAATCGTGGTTAATGTAATGTTACCATGGATGCAAGAATCGTGGCTAATACACTCGCGACACCCGTTCTGTGCACTGTTTCAACTTTCAACCGTGGCTAAAAGGCGCTTTTTTGTAGTATATGTGCATATATCTTTATTGAATTGATAATATGGGATGTTTGGTTTTTCATTTCATATACCCCATCATTGACTTTACGGCTTAAGAGAAACCGGCGAAGAAGAGATAGTCAACCATCAGCGAGGAAGCTCCGGCCGAGAAGAAGCCTATGGGTCTGATCTTGGGTCTAACTCAATCTCAAAAGCTAATTTGTAGGGTGAGAATTGATCAAGTCCATGTTCTCATTTTATTTCCGATGTCGGAATTTTAACAGTGTTAGAATAGGAATATGATTTCATATTCTACTAGAAAAAGGATTGTAATGTAGAATAGAAATATGATTTCATATATAGTATCCTATTATGAAAATGATTGTAATTGAGTATCTATAAATAGAGCTCAGTGTAATCATGTAGATACACAACAATTCAATAATATATTTTCTCCCATAATTTCTCACATGGTATCAAAGTTTCTACGATCTTGGTAGAGAATCAAAGAGCTTCCGTTGTCGGCGGACGACACTAGCCTATGTGTCTCCCGTCTGACCAAAGATAATGGTAGAGTGAAGATTGTAGAGAACTTTCAGATATATATAAATAAAATATTCTCTAAAAAAAATGTGTGAACAATGTCTCATGAACAGTGTTTTCTGCGTGAATAGTAATTTCAGCGTGAACAGTTACCAGATTCTGATCGTCGGAACTAGGGTTCCGGCGAATCATGTTGTCTCGAACATTCTTTTAAGAATTTTTTTTACTGTCAGCATCGCGTAGAGATTTCGAGCTGACCCATACCACTTTATTTGAGGTTCGACAATTTTTCCGACATAATTGCTTTTCCTGTAGGGTCGTGCTATCATTCTGATCCTACCCACAAAATACCATCACATTTCCGTGCCTCAATTCCGCATATTGTTTTGCGTCATTCTCTTCCAGAGCATTAGTAAGAACGTATCCGCTATGTAATATTTCAACGAAAATTCGAAAAAAAATATAACCACCGCGCATAATTTTTTTGGTGATTCTAACGTCACATCTCTATCCAGTGGTGTTGTGCAGAATCCGACACCACCACAACATAGATCAGGTTCAAGCTAGTAAGAGACTAATTGTTGTGTAAATTTTCACCAATTTCCAGGAAAGCAAATCAATCACCGTGCAATATTTTTGGTGACAACATAGATGTCCGCATCAAGATTACTTTCGAGTAGTGTTGCGCAAATTCCAACACCACCACGAGGTAGATCAGTCCCTTCCGACCAAAACCCAGTCAGCGGATCCGACAAATACTCACTCACGCGCCACCACATGCCGCTCGAAGTGCCAGCTCCGGCTAGCGCGTCAGATCCATGCGCCGCGCATGCACCTTTTTCGTACCAGATCCCGATGATTTTCTTCTTGGATTATGTTCGTCAGATTCCATCCATCTTTCAAGTTAGATTTCGCTACGTCTCTCGGTTCCAAAAACACGGAAATCGGAAGTTCAAGTCCTATGATTCTTCAAAACCCTTAAGGAGGAGACCAGAAAATCACACATCACAGTCCATGAAGAAGCGACAAGGACAAGATCGTTTTGGAAGATCTCGACCTAGGTGCAGTTATTGTAATAGGCTTGAACACATTCGTGAAGTATGCTATTCTCACCATGGTAATCTTAAGGAGGAAGTTTATATGGAGCAACCACCTGGTTTTGTTGCTCATTGGGAGTCTAACCCGATTGCGTCAGTCATTTTATGGTCTAAAACAGTCTCCCAAAGCCTGGTTTGGGAAATTCAGCACAGTAATTCAGGAGTTTGGTATGATTCGTACTAAAGGTCTCAGCAGACTGAAGTATTTTTTAGATATTGAGGTTGCTCAATCCAGATCAGGTATACTCTCCGGTGATTTTATTACAAAATTTGTGAAGTCGAGTGATCAGCTTGCAGATATTTTCACCAAGTCCCTCACTGGTCCTAGTATTAATTACATCTGTAACAAGCTCGGTACATATGACTTGTATGCACCAGCTTGAGGGGAGTGTTCGAATAGGAATAGGATTTCATATATAGTATTCTATTGCGAAAAAATTGTAATGTAGAATAGAAATATGATTTTATATATAGTATTCTACTAGAAAAAAGATTGTAATAGGCCATTATTAATTTCTACAAGTTCAATGACCATTCAAAATCATCAAAGATTGTTTTTCCTTTATAAAATCAAGAAATATAACTATAATAAAATAAGAAATTCTATTAGTAATAGTTTGAAATTTTTATGACCGCGCGAAGAGCGGGTGATTCCACTAGTGCAAGTATATTTTTGCACTTTGCAGGGGACCTCCCCATGCACGACTGACATGGTATATATGGCACTTAATTAATTTCTTATATGACAATGTGTGTAAAATTGATCAATTCCCCTACTTTAAAATACCCCTCGACTTCCATCCCAAACTTATTTCTTCAGTTTGTAATCTTCAACTACTTGTAGTACTACGAAAAGACAAAAACATAAAGAACCATAAGGAAGGGTTATTGAATGTTTAAATTTGCAGGTATCGCGAAATAGAAAGAAAAGAAAAAGTAAAAAGCACTTCTCACTATCTTTTTGGTATATAGTCGATATTCGGTATCGGTAATGTAAATTTGTGGCCAGAGGGATCTACAAAAGGAGAAACATTTTCTACCAAGAAGTTCTCCATTTTCACAAGTAGATGCTTTTGATTAAAAGTCGAAAAGTAGAGCACGGGACCGCAAGGTCACGAGTTCGATCCCCTCCATAAACCTTCTTGATTGAGCATGTCACACATGGCTTGCCAAGTGTGGTTAATCGGCTGACGTGGTTTGCAGGCTATTGCGTCAGTCCGGGGTTTACCCTGTGCGCACTCGAGAGAGTAGCGGCTGCGGGTTCCTTCGTCAACAAAAAAATGTGTTTAATGATTGCAAACTCTTGTCCAAAGGATGTTAATTGACACTCTTTCGCCTAGAAAATTATAGCGTAAATAGGTAAAAAAAAAATTATATATATTTACTATAGGTTGAATTCCTTCAACTATTTTGTGTGTTTATTCTCCCTTCTTTATATTTTGACTTCTCTATATGAATATCATGATTCCACCCGTCTATAAGATCATTAATATGGTTGAAAGAAGAATGTAAAAATTGGAAGTATGAAATTGGAGGAAGAACATGAAAATTTAAGCCACGGGTAACCCCTGTATAAATATTGGACGAGTAGGTAGGTGTTAGAATATGGTTGAAATTAATCAAGAAGCATATAAAAGTACAAACTGGAAGCACGAAGTAAAGGAATAAGTGAAAATTCAGCTATAGTAAAACCTCTATAAATGAATATCCTTGGGACTTGAAAAATTATTATCTTATATGAGACATTAATTTATCGATAAATGAATATTTTATTAATTTATCGATAAATTAATATTTATTAATTTATAGAATAATTTTTATTTTGTACATTATATTTCTCAAATTAAACAATTAATTTTTTTCGGTAACTAAAAAAAGAAAATAAATAAATAATTAATTAATTATGGTGCATTGTATCTAAGTTTATTAATCTTATCAAAATGAGAAGAATGTGCCGAATGTAGTTTATGCCCTCCAAAAAGTTAAAGATGAAATTGAGTTCTGTTCGCATGAAAAGAAGAACCAATTGACTATAGATACATATTTTAGGAAAGCATAAAATTTAAAATAAAAATTATTTAGGAAGTGCTTTATTTTATGAATTATATATGTAATTTTCATACGTATTTAATGAATTATTATTTTATATTTTCAGTGGGCCTCAAAGAATTTTTTTTAAATTATTATCTTATGCATTTATCGAGGTTATTATTTTTTCCCATTGGTCCAAGTCGGGACCGGAGAAAATTATTATTTAATCGAGGTTATTAATTTATTGAATATTCATTTATCGAGTTTTTATTGTACTTACTTATTGCTTCGAGTTTAAATTGGATGGATCTCTGATTTATTGCCAAAAAATATATCTTTACACACATTTAATGTTGTTTCAATTGAATTATGAGAATTTTTATACATAAGAGCACAAGGATATAATTCATTGCTGATTATTGTGATCATGTTAGCTAGAAATATAATTTTTGTTGTAATTCATGTTAAGATGATCTTCATTCACCTTCTTGACACCATTATCATATTACTATAACAAAAGATACCCGTACATTAATTTAAGCGCTTCAAGAGATAATCTCAAACGTCCATTATTGTCTTTGTTATAATCGTTTCTAATATCTAGAAGTAGAAAATGTGTAGCTTTAAATAACTTTTAGGATAATATTCATGGCCAACTTCTACAATTACATAAGAAGGAAAAAACAATACGTACTGGTCGAACATTTTTTGTATAATTTGTCTTAGCTATACATATTTCTAATAATTATATGTGGTGTCCCGGTCAGCTAGCTTGTATACATCTCAACTAATTAATTTCACAGAGCTGCCTCCCAATAGCACAAATATCGAGTAACTTTCACATTAGCTTTATATGTAAGCAACATAAATGGTAAATAAGTTAATTCGGAGTCTTAACGGTAAGGGAGTGCCTAACAATTCTCATAAAAGACCATGAATGCAAATGAATGAAGACAATTAATAAGTATTTAGTAGTATTTATAAGCAAGAATATAGTTACAAGTTATAACTATTAAGGTATGTCTCAATTAGGCAACATCGATTATTGCCCACTTCAACCATACAGCTTAATTTCCCATTAATACTTTTTAATCAATTAAGCAAAAGAAACTAGTGGTTGGACAAAAAATATTCAAACTAAAATCTACCAATTAGGGAGAATTTTCTTCTGGGAAAGTACTCATTTTCTGGTAATTGATACAAACGGACGTCATTATTCTCCATGGATTTTTTTTTAATCAAAAGGAAAATGACTTATCTCACTTATAGACGGAAGTCATTTTTCTAACAATTATCTTAACTTGGAATGTATATTGCTTGCTTCAACTAACACTTACACATTATTATTAATCTCTAGTACTCAAAAGTTTCATCAAAATACTTTCCAATTTTTTTATTATTATTGTTATTGTTATTATTGTTGTTGTTATAATTAGCTTTGATATTCTTTTGGTTTTACAAAAAATAAATGTAGTAATAGCTTGGATGCACATAGGATTGCCGTTGGTGAGTCCATATATCAGTTAAAGGGGCAATCACTTCTTATCTGTAGAGACAAGACCCCCTAAAACAAGGGCAGTGTCTCTTTTATCTGTTTTGCAATTGTCTCCGCATGCCCACCCTTTTATGCAATTGCAATGCAATGTGGAGGACCACCTCATCTTCCTTCTACCCAAGAATGCATGTAACAATTATGTTGTTATATACTAACATTGAGCTACAACATGAAAATCTAAGCTTAACAGAATTGAAACACTGCAAATAAATCTAAACTTCCTTATTTCAATATGCTTAGGATCAACTATCAATCAATAATAATCTTTTCTAAACAATAACTTCGCCTTAATCCCAAGCATATTTGATTCAGCTATGTGAATCTGCATTGATTCATCATAAATTGATTAGTGTTACGCTGGTTGCCAGCCTACCGTAACCCTCCTCCTTAATTTATCTAAGCTTGGGAATTAACAATGTGAGCAAGTTCACACAAGCGGAGTTAGTAAAAATGGCTTGTTTTTTTTTTTGAAAATTTGCCAACATTGTGGACAAATGAATGAGGACTTGTGGACTGTGTGTGTCCTAGCAACAACTCTCAGTCACACTAATCAATTTTGATGTGAGATGGGAACAGTTTTTTGAAAGCTAAATGCTCTCACATATTCTGATATCCATTTTGTAAGTTGCACTAATACTTTTTCAACAATTTAGTAATATTTATAACCTAAAATGGACCAACCAAAGTACTGACAAGTACATTTCCTTGTTAAATATTTTTGTCTGAGTCCTGTCGATTATTTAATGAAGGATTGCAGGGTACAAAGCGACTCTGAAAGCGTGACATGCCTACTTAGTTGTCCAAGCGATTTCAAGCAGTTGCTCTCTCTTACAGAAAAAAATGAGTAATACTTCAGAATTATTTCTCAAGATTTTTTTTAAAAAAAAAGGTATATTTCAAAAGCATTTGTTTGCACCTAAGAAAATGTATCTCCCTCACTCTGCAAGGTGGTGCATTTGTCTAATTCAATAGCTTATAGGGAAATAAAGGGTCTTTTGATTGGATGTACTATCAGAGAACAATGATGGTATGAGCTTCTGTAATAATAGTGGTGGCAATTTTAACCCATTTTTTTTGAGATTCTGTAATAATAGTGGTGGCAGTTTTGACCCATTTTTTCTTAACTCACCCAACTCGACTGTAATAAACAAATATTCAACCCGTAAAAATGGGTTGAAAACGGGTCAAACCCAAATTATAGTCGCTATATAACTTGTCCGCAGACCAAACAATGGGAAACGTAAAAGAAAGTCACAAAAATAGTTTATTTTTACATTAAAAAAAGTTAATTACCATACCATGGGTTAAAAAAAGTTAATTACCATACCATGAAAAATGCAAACTGGAATAGCACTGTCTTGACATTCAAGCGACTTTTGTAACTTAAAAGCAGATAAATGAAGCTGTAGAAAAAACTGTTCTCTTGAAACTTAACAGTAAATAACATGTGAAGTTTAAGTGGTTATCGGAAATTATAAATATATTGTTATGCTACTACCGCCCATGTTCTGAAGAAAAAAGAATTGGTATTCTTCCCATTCTTGCCTTGATCTAGACTCTTCTTCCCCCATTCTTGCCTTTCTTCCCTTCAACCCAGGAAGGGAAGATTCTAATATCAAATAATGTATACAAGCATTTTCGGAGTGTCTAATGCCATGAAAGGAAAAGAATTAGACGACTTGATCAGTATCAGAGT